>CM050212.1:21038785-21058785 GCA_027475355.1 Coilia nasus
AGAGTTTATGAGTCATTATGTGATGTAAAAGGTTGGAATTGTGATCTTACATGGCAAAATTGATACAATATTGACTTTCTCTAACCAATATGCCACAATTTCTGTGGCATATGTGGCTCTCACATTAAATTTCACAAAATTTGGTGTGGTCTTAAACAATGTTGTGCCCATTTAGTGTGTGAGGTGTAATGAAATTTGCACTTCTACAACACAATATACTGAGTGAAGTGTAATTGCAAGATATGCTTCAAATATTGATGGGTGTGTAACTTCATAACACTTTAAGTTATGAAAGGTTTTCGAGGTAATGTCTGGAAATCACGCACACCTAATTTTTTGACAATCGGATAAATGCCCTCAAAGGAATTAGTTTACTTTTTCTTTTAGTTTTTTTTGAACAATTGTGTAAAATGTGGGCAAAAGGAAGGAAGGGGCATGACATGACAATAATGTGTTTCATGTAAGTCTTATCCAGAAATGTGGGGAAAAAATTATTAGCCAAAATCTAATTTTGACATAGAGTTATAACTAGAGAGAGAGCACTTGTGACGTAATCCTGTGATTCCATGTAGGCCCGCCACCATGATCCAAACGGGAATGTGTCGTCCACTGATCTCATAGAAATCAATGGTGTCGTCTTCCTCAAATACAGCATACCTAAGTCCTGTGCCTGTTATAACTGCACCAATAATCGCAAAAAAAGGCATTTGGAATATCCTTCCATAGGTAGGTAACTCTATAGTATACAATTTTTCGAGAATTGAGTCAATTTATGAAGAAAAACGATCTTCAAACTGTACTGACAGTGTAAATTCCAAGGTCGAGAGACTGTTTGCCCTCGTTTTTTTTTGGCAATTTCTTTACAAGAAATGTATAATATATGGCTGTCTGAATCACCAGATGTATTTTAATAACTGGGGAAGCATGTCAAAGTAATAAGATGCACTGTTGTAATGCAAAAAGCTAATAAAATATAAAACTGGCCTGAAAATGCATAGTAGCTACAGGGCTCAAAATTAGCACCTGCCAGATTTTTGTTTTGGCGGCTGCTGTTCATCAACGAAATAGATTACAGTGTCAGTTACTGAACATCTTTTAAATTCACAGGGCATTAAACCATTTGATAAGCATAACAATGTTTTGAAGCCTTCCTTTCACGTAACTGATTGATGCTCAGGATATGTACATTAGCAGCCAAACTCGCCTGCAATATACAGAATGTTGCAGGCTAACTAACGTATTTTCTAACATGTAGAGTTTGCTCCGGTTAGCTTCCTAACAGGCCAATTGGGTGTATCAGTGTAACACGGCTAAGTGGCTGACCTTATTTGTTTAAAATAAGCTCGTATGAATATATTTTCTAACATTAAATGCAATCACGACTTACAGTCCTGTGTATGTTGATAATCGTCCGTCAATACACACTGTCAAATCGTCGGTTTCCCTGCTGGCTTCTGCCTCTTCACTGGCTTTTTAACCTTTATTTTGTTAATTCCATGTAGCTGACATGATTTTGCACCACTGTGTTGAATTTCAGAATGATCAAGTCCATAGCTGACGAACGAAATACTTTTAAAGACAGCGTGTCTTCTAATTGACTCGCATTGTGTTTGTTGACATCGCTCCCGTTTCGGCGGCCATTTTGGATCCCCCAGGAAGTCACAAAGCCTGCTTAGACAACGATACGAAGTCCTCTCTCTCTAGTTATAACTCTATGAATTTTGAGAATTATAGCGCCCCCTATGGAACAAAGTGTGCTTCAAGAAGTTGGAGTAGTGATCCCACATGGCAAATTTGATGAGATAATGATTTTCTCCACCCAAGACACTGGTGATTCAAAACCTCAATTTTTACATGTACAATTTTCCATAGGTGGAAACCTTGTCGAGCCCAAGGTATGAAAAAAATTTGGACATCTTAATTGCAGTGGCTGGTGAGTTATTCTGCAAAACAGACTTCTGTATCCCCACCTTTTTGGGGGTTTAGTGCGAGGTGGGGTTGCCCCCAGGCACCCAAACCTTCTGTTCCGTATCTTTAAGAGGTTCGTGTTTCTCAGTCTTTCAGTGTCCGGGGAATCCTTGACTCAAAAGCGGTGGGGAAAAAAAAGAAAAAAAAGAAAACAACTTGGACAAAATCTATATGATCATGCTAACGCTAACGGTGGTGGTCATAATGAAGAAGGGCTGGTGTGGGCTGAGAAGCACTAACGACAAGATAAGGAAGCCTGGATGTACCAAGTTTTTGGAGAACCTGATAAAGATATGAGCTGAATAATAGAGATACTACAGGACTTAAGAGGCACTGATTTTTTCCAATTGAATGCAAAGACCTATCTTTTTACTCGGGTTTCTGAGTGAGTTGCACTTCCGTATATATTTTGCCACCTCAAAGTATACATTTTGGCTCCAAGTACAGTTGAAAAGTTTAATGGGGGCTAGCTTGCGAAAGTTTGAAAACTCTGGGATTAGACAGAGCTCTGATAAAAAGTTCTAACCAGAGAAAAACTACAAGGAGGTCTGGAAACTTTGCCAGCTCACAGGTTTGATTGTGAAGAAACAAAGTAAATGCACCTAGGGTTAGGCAAGTACCCACAGAGACAGTCGACGGAACTCGATGGAATAACAGTGTTTTTATCGACTGAGCATTCACACCTGTGAATTGCAGATTACAGATGACAAAAAAACATGTTCTCATGGGTTCCTCATTCTCATTACGGCCACGAGTAAACCTGCGTCCTTGTTTACCACAGCAGGTTGGCAGACCGCCACTCTCGTCTAATAAGGCCGAACAGAGCAAAGTTCTCTCAGAGCCAAGCCAAGACAACAAAACTTGAGATGTATTTCCAGCAGAAATTGCAAATATGATTGGGCCTCAACAGCAGTGAGCTTACCACAGCCTGACCTACGCAATTACCTAGATTTTAACACTTTGCTCTAAGTAAGAAAAGTTTCACTCCAATGCCACCTGTTGAGACAGAAAAAAAATACCTTAAATAGTTTAAGGCAGTGATTTTCTAATACCAGTGAAATATAGACTTGCACTGTAGGCTCTTAAAATATTGATCAATGAATGTTGAAGATGAGCTGATGGATTTCATTTACTGTATACAACCTGACCATTATTTTCACTGAAGAATGTTGTTGCTTTCACTTTCTCCTCGCAGCAAGAGATGGCAGTCTTTTTATTAGTCATACATCAGTGGCAGAGATGAGGAGCAGACTCAACCCCTAATGAGATCGAAATGCATGCATTGGCTACAAAAATGCTTCAACATCCTAAGTTTATAACTCATTATAAATTAATACAGTATTGTCTGTATGTTTTTGAGTTAAGCTCAAATTCTAAATTCCTGCATAATGCATACACGCAGGTTGTCAGAACAATGAATTTCACCTTATTTTATTTTCCAGGTTTGTGTTCAGTCTAATGATGACTGATCAAAATTAATTTGAATAAACATTGATAGTTTAAGAGCCACACATATTTTGTAAGGCATAATTCACTGCCTGTGACTTGCTGCAAGGGAAACCACATGCGAAACCTGACAAACACCAGGGGTATCTTTCTCGCTCACTCTCTCTCTCTCTCTCTCTCACACATCACACAAACTCCAAGCCCATCTTACTCTTTCTCTCTCTTCCTCTCCCTCTTTTTCTCTCAAAGTGGAATCACACTAACACCAGGCTCATCTTACTCGCCGTCTCTCTTTCTCTCTCACACAGTCTTATCACACAAACACCAAGCCCATCATCTCACTCTTTCTCCATCACATATTCTCATCACACATCAAATTATAGACGTACCTTGGTCTTTGCACAGATGGGAATTCTGCCTCATTTTATGGAGTCAGATCATTTGGTTCTCAGCTCATCAAGAAGCACTGGCAGTTTTCGCCTCCCAAGGGGCTTTTCAGTGTACCGCTTCTCCAATTTATAATTCAGTCAAATTTAGTGCAGTTTACCACTTCTCCCATTTACAATTCAGTCAAATTTAGTGCTGTTTTTGCCTACATTGCCTACAATGTGTGCTGTGCATATCACTTTAAGTACTTCATGTCATTATATTAAAGATTATAATTTGCACAATGCTATCATTTTATTGTAAGTTTGCTTCAAAAAGATAATTTTCAAATATGAAATGCTAATTTCATGTGTACTAAATTATTAATTTCACTGGACATTTAAGGGTTTCACTGTAACACTAAATAGGCACTAAGCATTTGGTCCTCGTACATACATGGATGTTACAATTCTACACCAGAGGAGTGCATTAGAATACCCCCGTTGCTGCCCTTCCAATGATGCTGCTGAAAATGTGTACTTAAATCTGGATGCTCTGATGAAATGATGTATTGTAGGATTGCACTCGCAAACATCAGCAGAGGAATTCTAAGTCCCAGCTGACTGCACCTGCCCGTGTTAGGCCAAATTTGCCGGAGTTCAGTTTTCTGAAGCCTTCTGACAACTTTGCACCAACCTATCATGCACCATCCCACTCCCTCCACCTAGGGACCCTTGACTTCCTCTCAATTTGACACTCTCAGTCCCCGTGGTATTAGTGTAGGATGATACTACTTTGATACTTTAAAATAGCCCAAAGGCATGATTCTTGTCTTTGTATGTGGTTGGATGTTCTGCTCTGCCATGCGTTATCAGCTACTTGAAGAAAAAATTCAGGAGCATAAAGGGTGAGTTACAGCGGCTAACATAACTCCCACGTGGGAGGGGCACGACCACCAGGGTGCATTGGCCACTGGTGGGAAGAGTCCCAAACATTGCCTATTAAAGGAGAAATTCGGTGTAAAATGAAAATTGGCATGTTAAAACATCATACCGAGTTGGTATGTTTTCTGAGGAGCAAAATTGAGTTAGCCTGTTGCATTCAAAACGTAACTATTTTTTACCATTTGTCCCAGAAGGCTAACAATGGAAGTGGTAGGTGCCCTTAGACGAAGCATGAACATTACGCTATTATTAAACCATTAAAACAGCTTGAAGAAACTCCACATTCCATTGGTAACAACAACAAAGGCCCTGGCATTCAAAACAAGGCACTGAGAACTTTGTAAATGTACACGTTTATTTAAAAAACTGTTCCTACATGCAGTAGTGTGCAGTTGTTTCTCATCACCGCCATGATGAAACTCCAAACAAGTCAATTGTACTACCTCTCCTCCTATTCTTCCTGCTGGTTCGTGTTCGTCAATTGACTCGTGCGGACTTTTATCATGGCGGCGACGAGAAACTACAGCAAGGTTCTGCCTGTCAAAACTGTTTTATTAATAAATGTTGTGTATACTTACAAAGTTCTCAGTGCCTCGTTTTGAATGTTGTGGCCTTTGTTGTGCTACTGGTGGAGTGTGGAGTTTCTTTGAGCTGTTTTAATGGTGTAATAATAGAGTAATCTTCATGCTTCGTCTAAGGGCACCTACCACTTCCATTGTTAGCCTTCTGGGACAAATGGTAAAAAATAGTTAAGTTCTGAATGCAACAGGCTAACTCAATTTTGCTCCTCAGCAAACATACCTCCTCAGCTCCTCAGCAAACATAACATGCCAATTTTCATTTTACACAGAATTTCTCCTTTAAGGTGAGTAATAGTACAGCATATTGTACCTGCTGTGTGTTTTAAGTAAGTGAGCTACAAGCAGAGGATAGTACATAAGACAAAGACATGTTACATGGACTCCTTGCGACACCCCCCACCATGACACAAGGCCCAAGTTTCAAACCAAGCTGAAATGTTGGCAGTCCTGTGTAAGTTAATGTGTCTGGTTAGCTGAAACAGCATTGGCTGCTTAATTTCACATCAGTGCAGGTGACATATTGTACAAATAGGTAACATTTTATTAACTTGGTGCCGTGCATGCCGCAGTGCAGTTTACAGAGAGGTTTGGGAATTCCAGGGGAGCCTTGCATCCAGACTGTGTGGGGAAGGAGGGTGATTAGCAACATTTTTAATTCATTACAGCCTGTTTGCATGCCGCATGGCCTTGATGTTCAAATACGAGCAGCAAAAAGGCGGGTAGCTTTAGCATTTAGGCTGAAGGTCTTCCTCATTAGCCAGATGTCATGGTATTTGCCTCCCGACACGTTCACAGACACTTTGTGCAGAGGCCTTAGCAACAGATGAACTGCCCTCTACTATCTGTTGATGTCTTCTGTTTGCAGGTCTGTTTGGCTTACCACAGATGTGTCAAGGACCTCGGGAAGATCAGCTTTGTAGCAGCAGGTCGCTGCTGGTTTGAAAAGATAGTGATGTCGATGAGTGTTCACGGGGGACAAAAATAAGGGTGGGGCGTGTAAGAGAGAGTGTGTGATTGTCTTCCTGGAGAAGCATTTTTCTGGCGCAGTCTGGTAGCACACTAGGAGGCTGCTTCACACTCCCCAGGAAATAAGTATGATAAGCAGTGCTGAATTTCCATTTCTCCCCCCCCCCTTTTCTTCCGCCCTTATGTTTCACGTTCCTTGGAGCAGCGTGTTCAATTTGTCCTCTTCCCCCCACCACCCCACCCTCACCACTCCTCCCCACCCCACCCCACCCCACCCTTCATTGCCTCACCAGATATTGCAAACATCAAACTGTCAAAAGAGAAAGTGCCCATATGTTAGTTGTCTCGGTTCTGATACATTTCTGTTAACTGTTTTTGTAACAGCTGCACACTTCATAATTAAGAACAAGATAAGCAATAATTTAAAACAAATCCACAATATCCAGCCTGAAGTGCCAAACCACATATGTTGTATAGTCAAGTTGGCAATATCCTCTTTCTTTGTCCGTTTTCAAGTCATATTAGGGTCCACAATAGCTTGCTTTATAATTACATCTGTGTAGGTATTGTATTTGTAGGCTAATGAATACTGAGAGTAAGCAGAATCTTGCACGTTCATGTGTAAAATCTGGTTGCTGAACCCCAGAACAAGCCTAAGAAATGAGTGGAAGATGTCTGCACCACCAATTAAAGGCTCCCAAAAATTATTTTTAATAGTGATGTTTTGAGTGTCAGCCCAAACAGCAATGAACACATCCACAGAAAAATATGAAAACTAATAATTATGCTTCTTGAGTAGGGATAATGCTTTATGACAGTTGAATTTTCTCATCTTTTGGAGTCTTGTAATTAAAACCAGGCTAATATGTTCTTTTGTGTAACCTTGGAATGTGTCTGAGAGTTAGTTTAGGCACTGCTGGGAATGTTTGCTTGTCAGTTAGGTCACATGCGTGAAGGAACTCGAGATGCATGAGTTGCTTTGAAGTCGGAAAATTGGGGTTCTCAGGGGTCAGCGCATACCAATTCCCACTACTAAATTCAGCATCATTAAATACAGATGATGAATAAACAACAGATGTGCCAACTACTATAATGCACACATGTTTGCACCCAAGTGGCCTGTTTAAACTATTGCCATCTCTTTGGCAGGGAGTGATGCTATGACTGGGCAATAAATAAAATAAAATGGGCTCAATATTTCCTCATAACTAAGCCTACTTGCCCTAAATGCAGGGTTGTGTACTGCAAAGGTGGTTAAGAGACAAACTTGGTTAATTTAACCCAGTGGTTGTTGTAAACCTGATAGAAAAAAAGATTCTGTAGGCATGTAGTTACAGAATGAAGTCCTGGGCTCTTCTACTAACAGGTTTACAACTACCAGTGGGCCAACTAAGCCAGGTTTATCTCGAAACCATCTTTTTTAGTATCTCCCTCCCAGGTGTTACACCAATAAGCATCACCTGCACGTTTATCTATTTACATGTCCAACAGTGAGAGTCATTTTACTGCAGAGCCGTATAACTTCAGTACTCTAGCACTAAACTGCATGGTTAAATAAGGATGAAATGATTTGACTTTCACTCCCACAATTTAGTATGCATTGCTCTGGCAATTACTTTGTCCCACTGCTTACGGTGAGTTTCCAGGGTCGTCAACAGGACAAAGACACCTTCATTGCTCAAGTAAACATGACGTCTACTCTCCACAGCAGCTAGAGGTTGTGGACTTCAGCTTACCTTCAAAGTTCCTTGTGCCGCTATGCTGCTGTACATTAGACTGTGGAAATTCTCCCTTGTCCAGAGCTCAGTCACCCAACAATAAAGGGAATGAATTTCTCCTTCGAAGGCACCTCTCTGTTAGTTAAGACTACTTCCACACAGTGGTCCAGCTGCCACCTGTCTTGCACATAAACTGAGATTTTCGGACTGATGAGACAGACCTGCTGCCATGATGGATCTGCAGCACATATTTTCAATCCAACTGTCATAGAGCTTACAACAGGAGATTTACTTTTCAATTCTGAGATTAACTTTTTTTGACAAGTATCTAAATGGTGGCTAGACTAGATCTCACCGCTGCTGAGGTTGGGCATCATCACAAAAGATTACAGAAAGCATACAAGGTGTGTCCATGGATGTTGGTTGATAAAACTTGACAGGGATGGAGTAGGCTTTGTACATCATTACTATTAACTAAGAAAAATCTTCTGGCATCTGTGTGACAATGCTTTTTTTGTTCTTAGCACCGAAGATGTCACAAAAAAACTTGCTAAACCATTATATATATATATATATATATATATATATATATATATATATATATATATATATATATATATATATATATATATATATATATATATATATATATATATATATGATACATATATATGATATATATATGTGTGTGTGTGTGTGTGTATATATATATATATATATATATCAACAATTAAGTATGTAATGGTAGCATAATTGTTATTAACCTAAAAAAAGTCATAAATACATTTTTATTTGTAATATTGAATTTTAACAGCCTCAGGTAATTGTGTTTTAGATTTTAAAAAAGCAAGTTCACGTAAGATGTTACGTGTCCCTTCTGAGATTGCCATTGCTTTGCAATGCCTTACCCAAACCCTTAAATGAAGCAAGAAGAGTTAGTCCTAATCCTCACGGACCCACAGCGAACCATACCCCCTAATCCCACTTTATCCTGAACATTCTGGGTCTTGCTTACACTTATTGGTCCCTGTTGTTCTTGCTTATCGACTTGTGATGTCAGACTTGTTTTTTTTTTTTTTTTTCCTTCGTTTTTGCTGTAGACATTATTAACATTCCAGTGTTGCACCTTTGCCATGACAGAAAAAAAACAGTTTTATTACAGTTCATGAAAATATCTCAGTGGGGGACACACAAGTGCACTTGCAGATAATTTTCCAGTATTTTGGTCCAACATCCCAACCATTTAACATAGTGAAATCAAGAGAGGATAATTTTAATCACGATAGGCACTTACCCGATCTCAAACATTTTACAGACGTTTATTGGATCAACAAGCAGTAATATGATATGATGTGATAAGAAATTAGATATTTATGTATTAACATCATTAATATGTTTTAATACTGCCAGGTGTTTACACTAAAGATTAGGGTGTCCCATAGTAATGCAACAATTATGACATTTAATTTTTAAATGTATATCAGAGTTTATGCCTTAAGTGTATGCATAAGCCCAAAGACCTTTTTTAATTGCATAAAAAATGTAATATGAATATGTCTCTGGGCTGGGTCTCACAGTTCAGACTTATTTAGGGCCTGGTATTCGGATCTTGTGCACTGGATTGGGTGTGCCAGGCATTCTCACATCACTTTGTCTGCACAACATGCAATATATTACATTTCACTGTCCATTTAGCGGAAACTCTTATCCAGAGTGACATATATGGAATTAGAGAAAGTCCACCTAGAGCAATGTGGGGCTAGATGGCTTGCTCAAGGGCACTTCAGCCATGGATGAGGATGCAGGAGAGAGCTGGTGACTCACTCCTCCAACCACATTCTTCCTACTAGTACAGGAATTGAACGTGTGTAGCGAAGGGAAAGAGAAGTCACCCCACCCGGCTTCGAACCCGGGTCTCCAGGGTGCCAAACAGGGGCTCTGACCGCAACGCCAAAGAGCCAGGCTCGTTGGGATGGCAGTCAGAGCACACCCACAACTCTAGTGATGGTCACTCCATTATAACGTGCGACCCTTGATTCACATGACTAACTCCTTATCCATCAGACCACAGCTGCCCCATTGCATATCACATTTTGAATGCTGTACATAGTGTTCAGCAGAGGATGGTGTGTAAGAAAGCATCATGATGTTGTTTCGGTGGGCCTTTAGAGCAGGCGCAGTCCTCTTACACCGCACATGTTCCAGTGGTTAAAGAACAACTCCATGGCTGCTAATTGTCATAATATTGTCAAGTGAGCAAGATATGAGCATTAGTCAATAGGCAATGCATATTTTCCCCATATCATGGTGGCTGTGTGTGTTCACAGGAGAAATAAGGGTAAAATATCAATAAGGCAGTGAAAAAGGCACACCATTCACACCAATGGAGCAGGCAGCATGGAGTTTTCAATACAGCAGACAGAATTCAATAAGGACCATTCTAATGTGGAATAATGTAAAGACAACACAGCACTTGACAAAGAATATTGAAAAGGATATTACAAGTTGCCCCGCCTGCCTTCCAAGGTTTACCCCTGTGGCAGTGTGCAAATGCATTGTGATAGGTCGCAGACTAGGGGGAAGAAACCTACCAACTTTGAATCACAATCACATTCCATCAATAGAGATTTTTCCCCTATATACAAATCCTTATATCTGGCAGTGGGAGAGGAAATCTTTTATTTCACATAATGTTTGTAATAACCATTTGGCAATTTCTCTCATCCCACCATTTCACCCTCCATTAATTCACTGGCCTCTCTGTTTGACTTGCATTTATTTAATATTGGACTGACAAAGCCCCCTCGCTTCAACCAACGAACTAGCACTCCAAGCCATTTATATTCCAAACCACTGTGACTGTCTGACTCAAGAAATCCCATTTTGAAGGCATTACTATATGAAAGACATCTGCTAAATGGTTCTCTTTGGCTGCTCTCATGTACAAAATGAAGCTCGTGTTTTTGAACAAAGCTTCTCTGTGATTGCATGGGGCCCCAATGAATAAGGATAGACCACATGAGCAGCTGAGTCACTATAAATCACAGCTTTTGTTTTCTTGCAAACCCCACTGCTGATTAGCTGTATTTGTACGTAATAGATTAATACTTTATTTACCGTTTTTAATTGCAAATCGAACACAAGCCTGCCAAAATCACAATACAACTTCACAGTTCAGTTTATCAGTGTTTTTTTTTTTTTCAGTGAAACTGCACACAGATTTATTTGAGTGAAGAAACTTTCAACTTCTTTTTAGTTTCTTTTTGAACCTTTCAGAGTTCCCTGGCAGTGAAAAAAAATCAGTTGATAACATTCCTATCTCAAATGGCCCAGTGACCCCTTTTGGGCTGCTACCGACTAAAATCCCAAATTGAAGCAAATAAAGTGCAGTATCTTGCTGAGGGGAGGAAAAATAACCACATCAGTAATTCATGATTAAACTAGCAGGTCACCTCGAAAAATGCTACAACCAGCTGCCAGAATTTTCAAAACTGCAGGTCAGTTTTGCTTCATGTAAAGAGATTCCGGTGAAATGAAATGCTCCAGTAACTCACATCAACCTAATACTCCTTATAAAAAGTGTTTCTGAGGGTGTTTATTTGCTTACAATTTACATGTCGTTGCTCTCATTTTAGTTGACAGCGAGCCCGCAGCACCTGTTAGCAGCATGTGATGCTGGGCTGATGTGTCACCTGTGATAACTGCTTCAGTGGAGTGGCGCTTGGGGAAGGAGGAGGAGGGAGGGAAATATGTGCCAGCCTTCTCTGGTGGTTTGTGGCTTGGGGAATGGGAGATGTGGAGTCTGTGTGAGTGAGTGTGTGTGTGTGTGTGTGTGTGTGTGTGTGTGTGTGTGTGTGTGTGTGTGTGTGTGTGTGTGTGTGTCTGCGAACACGCGCGGAATGGGTGAATGATTATATGTGCCAACGAGCCAACGAGAAAAGCTAGTCACATTCATTTTTGAAATTAATGAAAAAAGTAGATTGAGAGACAAACATTTTTAAAGAGGCTGACTATGTATGTATGTTTGGTATGGCCTTTGGTGAAAACTGTTGAATGCCTTTTTTTAAACAAAGAACTTACAAATCAGCCTGGCTCATTGCAATGCATTTTGCTGAGACCAATTAAATTCTGAATTAATCAAAGCAGCGAATGAATTGCTAGCTATGGGCCTCTGGCGAATGAAGTAAGAAAAAAAAGGAAGAGTTTGACGCAGTCATCACATGCTAACTTTCCACCAGGGTGTACACCACTATCACAATTGAAGACTAATATAAAGACTGCGTAGTTATGTCCAGTGGGGTAGTCAAGAAAACAGGTTTAGTCCCTTACCTTGGTATGTTAACTCAGAGCGAGTGTTAAATCTCCTAACAGAGGGTGCTTATTGTTTTATTCTCCTAGTAAACAAGAACATAGAGCTCTGCTATTAGACGATTTACCACTTACTTTGGGGAACACTCCCCATATTGATGTAACGCAATGTAAATAAAGTTGAAGTTTTGCTCTCTCCATTGATAGCTCTGGAGAACACCACATACAGTGTGTTAGACTTTCAATATGGACAAACAGCAGTAATAAAGAAACATCGAAGCACTTTGTCTTGCAGTGTGTGGGGTGTCTCGGAGGGGCAGGAGATGATGTTATCCATACAGCATTGCATAACGTGCTGATGTCAGGAGAGCAGAGCTGTGAAAGGAAAGCTTCTCTATGGCCTTCTTCAGATGCAAGCTCAGCACCTCGCTACATCACATTTGAAAACTGCAATAAGGCATTGCCAGCAGGATGAACTATCTCCCGCCAGCAACATGCACACATCAGTTCATCCCCTAAATGTGTGCGCGCGCACACACACACACACACACACACACACACACACACACACACACACACACACAAAGTATGCGTGCACGCAGAGACACACACACACACACACACACACACACACACAGACTTTATATCCCATAGAAAGGTGCAACAGAGGTTTTGAACTAATGGGTAATAATTGTTTATTTTGCTGGGCCAGTGTTGACAGGTCAGTAAATTTTTAAATGGTTATCATGAATGATTTGTCAGGTCTAGCAAGTTGACATTCAGGACTCAATACTCTGTTCACCATATAAATCTTTGAAAATGAAACAGACAACTACTGTATGGACGGAGTGTGTTTGGAGTATGGGCGGTGGGTGTTTGAGGTAGCAGCTACAATTCAGGTTTTTCTTGAAATAAAAAAAAATAAATAATGCATCAAGTATGAGGAGTGAGAATGATAAGTGCAGATAATGCTTTATTTGTTTATCTGGGTTTATGCTGAAAACACGACAGCTGATAGGAATACAATGAAGCGTGTTTACAGAAACACAACAATGGATCTGTAAACAAATGGGTTCAGTTTGTTTTGTGCCAATGACAGAGCTGGCACCACCTAAACAAATCAATGCCACCCTTAAAAATAAATCTCATTAACCAGTCTTCCTAGAGTCCGCTGAGCATAAAAGCAGTCTTTTTTGTGTGCTTGTCACTCGTCAGACACTTGAATTGGAAAAGGTTTTGCTGGGCCGTATCGTAACACAACACAACACAACACAACACAACACAACACAACACAACACAACACAACACAACACAACATACCCCTACAACTTATAGTGGTGCAAAGACTACATCAGACTTAGCTGCAAAAAGAGACGGGCTATTCCACACATTCAGGACAATGTAATTTTAGTTTCTAGGTTATCAGTTGCATGATGGATTTATAATAGCCTACCTCTTTAGAAGTCCCTTTGTCCCATGGTAGAAGACATACACAACCTTAACATTTTTTATCTTGTTTATTTTGGTTTCTCCCCTCTTTGCCCTCTGCTCGGTCGAGTTCAACATTTAAAGTAGCATCTGCTTCATCGATATGAATCACGCGCACAAAACTCTGAATGTTCTTCTTGGCAAGATTAATTTACAAACTACCAAGGGACTGTTCTTAAAGACTAATACACCGTCTAAAGGATATCACAAAGGGTTTTACTACTCTTTGTTTTAACGCCTTTTAATAGTAACAACGTCCGCCATGAGTTCCTGTTCAACAGAATGCAAATTTAGGTGTCTGCAGGTCTGCAGGTTACATAATATGAATGTTGTTGGAGTATTTTCTGCAGTGTCCAGTTACACAATGGAATAGCTCTGAGAAGGATGCTGATAATGAGAAGTTATTAACTTCCACTGAACAAAAAAAGCTTACAGAAGGTCTTAGAAATCACTGTCAGGTTTGCTATCTCTCTCTCTCTCTCTCTCTCTCTCTCTCTCTCTCTCTCTCTCTCTCTCTCTCTCTCTCTTTCAGTTCAAC
Organism: Coilia nasus; assembly: GCA_027475355.1. Lineage (NCBI taxonomy): Eukaryota > Metazoa > Chordata > Actinopteri > Clupeiformes > Engraulidae > Coilia > Coilia nasus. Next base: position 21,053,109 of record CM050212.1, read on the forward strand.
TGAGTTCAGTTCAAAGTCGTTTGACTTTAAAGACTGTTAGAAAACTGCAAAAGACTTCAGATTTTTCTCTTAAGTCCACCCAGTGCAGTGCAAAGGACAAGCTCTATGAGTGGTGATTTGATCAAAACAGCATGAAATCTACTTGAGAAGAGCATGGCCATGACTATCCACCCAGGATTTTTTATCACTTTGCTTTACTTTATTACTTTTTTATTATTTGTTTGCTCTGTTTATTTGTTTTCATCCCATCAAATGGTATTTCCTGTTTAAATTTCTTATCCCATCAGGCCAATTTAATTATATAAAAAAGGCGGTTGGTCTTTCATACATAACATGTCACCACAATCCCCAATCATCAATAACACTAAATAATAATCAACATCATAAAGTGAATTTTCTTGATTGCTGATGACACCCCCCACCCCTTGTTGCTGGCATGTCCATATTTCTCCAGACACTGCAGGTCTTGTGGTATGCTAGATAAGGTATGCTAGTCGTATGCTAGTGGTTGGCAAAATCACTCGTTCAATTTACGGCATGCACACACAGACCAGCACTTAGAAGATGACTTTGCTGACAAGCACACTATCCTCCCAACACAGACCCATTGGGGAGTACCCAACCTCCCCCCCCCCCCCCCCCTCTCTCTCTCCCTCTCTCTCTCTTTCTTTCTCTCTGTCATCTCTCTCTCACTCTCTCTTTCTCTCTGTCATCTTGCTTTCTCTGTCTCTCTGTCTTTCTTTCTCTCTCTCTCTCTCTCTCTCTCTCTTTTCTCTCTCTCTCACTCTCTCTCTTTAAGAGTCCAGGCCAGTAATGCCGAATCGCTGTGATTGCAATCATTCCTCATTCAATTTACTAAGGTCTTTTACACACACATCCCCCCAAGGATGCTGTATCAATCCAAGCTCCCATAGGAACATTCTCTGGAGAGACAGTGGCATCATCCCGAACACTGTGTTGCTCTTTTCATGTGTCTGCTAATATGGTCTGGGTTATCCAATCCCCAGAACCATGGACCAAGTCTTAGAACTTAAGTTCTAAGAGGAGTTCTTGTGAAAATCCGTCAGCAGGGTTAAATTGTCATAAAATGTAGTAAACAGGTTTTTTTACTGTTCCGCTGCCCGCCATTTGATGTCCATAGCAACCAGTCTTTTGGATGTGTAGATAGCAGAATGTTACATTTAATGCACCACCCCAAACCTTCTGACAAAGTTTATGCAACTGTTAACATTTCATTAATTAAGAATTTAATTTCATTAGCTGTATATGCTATATATTATGATGTATGCATGGCATGACATCATAATTTACATGCACATCTGACATGCACATATTTTATGTACATGCACATATTTTCATTTAATTTTATAAACTGTAAGTAATTTACATGTAAGATCATTTAAGATATGTTTCATGTCCCCATAGCTCAGAGAGCTCAAAGAGCCATGCTTTTTTGCTTTCTTGGAAGGCTTTGGGAAGGTATTCCTGATTCAAAAATGTTAACACTGACAAGATGCTGACAAAACCTACAATTGGATTCTACAAGCCTCTCTCTCTCTCTCTCTCTCTCTCTCTCTCTCTCTCTCTCTCTCACACACACACACACACACACACACAGACACACACACACACACACAGACACAGTAAGCTGCTGCTGTACAACCAAGCATTTCTTTTTGCCAGGGAGCCATGTTAGAAAATAAGAGCCAATAGTTGGGAATGAGATTATTTCTTAATAGTTTTTGACAGAGGCTGTGGTGGCGTTCTATTTCTGGCTAAATGGCATTTGGGTTATATAAAGGGATTTGAATTGCAGCTGGCACTGGTGTTGATTCGGTGTAAGGTCTGATTAACCATCCCCACCCGTCTGTCAGAGACAGTTGGGCTGGCACCACTTGTCTTAGTTGTACTGGTTCAGTCTCTGGGGCTTCTGTTTTTGTGTCCCATCTGCCATTTCTATTACTGCCAGTGAGCGTATTTCCATGCGCGTTGTTTGTCAAGCACCTGTTTTACTGCTGTAAACACACATTGTGTGGTCGCCGTTTCAGCTGCATATTTATTCATTTGTTTGTTTGTTTGTTTGTTTGTTTCTGTCTGTCTTTCTGTGTGTGTCTGTTTGCTTGCTTACTTGTTTTATTTGTGTTTGCTGAGCTTACTATTACACGATGAAGAAAAAAAAAATGTTTCATTTCTGAATGAAAGAAAGTAGAAACATGTAACACATCTTTAGGGTTTGTTCCTCTGCAGTGAGTGAAACAAAAATATGTCTCATCACAGTACATCCATGACAGGCACATGTGTGAACCTTCAGTAATACAAATTCTTTCCCGTGGCTGACTTCTCAATCATAATTCATGACAGCTACTACCCTCAGTGCAGGAGCATCAGATCCTGTCCTACATTGGCTCACACCTCAGGGTGCAGGGGAATGCACACCACTGCAAATACGCTATATCCACCTAGACCTGCTTTTATCTTCCAGCCCTTTTGCTAAAAAAAAAAAAAAACAGCAAAGCTGGTTTCTGTTGCTGGGTAGCCACAGCTGTAGAAATGTAGCCACCCAACTATGTCACTTTCATGATTGTACACCTTGAGAGTTGACAGATACACATTACAGCATTACCCAGCCAATGGACTCTTTTTCGGTCACCCACTGTGTGTTTACATAGCACATGCTCTGCTGCATACTGATGTGCTGGGGTTTCCTCAGTGTTACAGTGTTGTGTGCTACTTTCTTCTATAGTTTCTGGCTAGTTTTTTTAAAGTAGCTGTTCTTAAAGCGTTAGCATAATGCCCTATGGGGATAATACACAGGGCAATGTTTTGAGCAATGTTGCGGGGACATTTTTTGCAAATTGCATCAGCATGCAACTTCATGTGATCACTGTTAGGGCCCGCTAGGCCTTTTTGCTCTCTCTGTGCCTGATTGATTAACTACCTGTAGGTTTCTAGGGGTCCAGACTTGCCTAATTGCTGATGGGCTGCTCCAGGTGTTGCGCCAGCTTAAAAGACTGCTGCCTCTCCTATTCTATGGCCATTCTTGCTCTGATTTTGACACAGCAACACAGCATTCACGTCCAACAACATGCATGCATTACTGATAACTGACTTTGACCCATCTCATTGTGTTTGTTACCTGGTCCCCCGGAGGGGGTTGACCAGGTATTGCAATAACCCTGTCCATGTGTGTGTGTGTCTGTCTGTCTGTCTGTCCGCCCGCAATGACCCTCTCCGTCCACATGGAAAAGAGATTGTAAAAAATCCAATCTCTCGCCTCCCTCTTTTTGATGCGGCCCTGGCACAGGGTTGTAACATCATCAAATCATAATATTAGGGGCCTATCATAATGCTGCCTGGCAACATTGCTCAAAAAGTTGCCCAATGTATCATCACCTTTACACGCATTGTCTACCACACGGGACCTGAGCAACGGGCATGACAAAAGCCAAAGTCAAAAGCACACACACAGACCAGGAAGTGTATTACTACATCCGTGCCACCTACATGCTTCAAGGAGCTAGCTATGGAGGGCTACATGAAGAACCCTGACCCTGACACACACAAGTAGAGCAAAGCCAAAGCGAAACGCTTTAGTGGTCCGCGTTCTTGCAAGGTCAGTAAGCTTGAAAGTGTCATTGTTGAGCCACGATAGAGGCAATGAACGACGGAGCGAGTGATTCTTCCTCTTCTGTTTTTTTTAGCCGCAGCACCTGGGGTTACACGAAACAGATTCTTCTCTTTTTTTGCCTTTAGTCACCTCTGAGATGTTTCATCCAAGCAAACGTGCAGTGAAGGCCCACTCGAAACGAAAAGAGGACTGAAGAGGAAGCCACTGGAGACACCTGCTAGAGCACTCCGTTTAAAGTTACTTAAAAGTGCCCAAGGAGGACAAAGTGTGAAGGAGAAACACTGGTTTAGAGACAAAACAGTAGATGATCTTGAAAGTGTTTAATTGAATGGATTTGGTCAGTGCACCATTCAGGGAACTTCACAAAAAAGGGGCTGTGGGCTGACATTTGCTGACAGAAGTGATAGAAGCGGCCAAGGTCAGTAGGCACTGCAGATGGTGGCAAACACTTAGAAGAATGGACCAGAATGACAAGAGTTCAGATGGCTGTTGATCTGGTAGCTGCTCTGTAGCTGGGCATTGGTGACTTGAATTTAATGTGCGCAGCCATGGGGAGCTAGTGGAAACTGATAAAAAAAAGTGGAGTGATGTGCCCTTTTTTTCGGCTGATTGGACACCAGATGCACCGCCACCATATTCTGGAGCATCTGCAGCAGTCTTTTAGTGTCAGATGGCAGACGTGGGACAAAACAGTGGCGGCAGTGTCTCTGTTGGCCTCAGGCAATCAGGATTGCTCTGAATGTGACCAAAAACTCATTTGCAACCAACAGGAGAAGGGATCCTGCAACGCAGCCAGACAAGTGATATATCGGGTGGTAACCGCCAGGTCAAGCTCTTGCTTGTCGCTCAGACTGCCACTGATACAAAGGCATTAAAGCACGTATGTGCACAGGTGGAAGCATCCACTCTCGTACGTGTACAGGATGTAGCATGTGCTGCACAGACATGTCATTACCTATCTGTTCAACCACTAAAATGATCTTCCCTTGTATCTCAATTCAAATACAATACTGGTAGGCCTAGATTATTCCATACTGTAGGTTCAAACTTGTGAATGTTTTTTTTCCTTACTTAATAGTTATTGCCATGTGATAAATCAGTATATGTCTACATCCTTACACTCAATTTTTCTTTTAATGTCTGAATACCATCCCTTTTACTCAGGGACATTAAACAACCAGACACTACTACTACTGTTTTTCAATAAATAAGAACTATTTGTAAAAGAAGCAGTCTGTTATATTGTACTGTAAACACACACAAATGTCCCAAGATGCAGTTTATTTCATCATAATGCTTTTAATAAGCATTTTGAGTAAGAGCATACATATTTTATGACCAAAGACTGAAAAACTTTGAACTTTGACTGAAAAAACTTACATTGACACTATATGGACATGAAGTCATGGAATTTTAGAGGTAGAAAAGGAATGTTTTTCATTTAAAAATGCTGAATTCATTGCAGCAAAATGCACTAACATAAACTCCAATGTGTAATAGGTCAGCAATTAAGCTGATGTTTTCTTCAGCTCTACTAATTCAGTGTTTACTAGAAGATGTTTTTTATTGTGTGTAAGAACATAAACCTACTCCAGTAAAGCAGTTGATACGTACAGGTGACTTTAACCCTTTATCTACCCTTTACTTCAACCAGTTTTTAAAAAAAGCTGATGCTTAAAATTGTTTTGTCATCAAAATTAATCATAATTAAGGGGATCTCATATATATATACAGTATGTAAATTGTATACAGTTACAGGACTCTGGCATGCATGCCAGCAGGAACAACTGTATTGCACAAAAAACACTATTCTCTCTTGCCAAGAAAGGTGTTTCTGCAATTTCATCTCTTTCTATTTCTGCCTTTTTTATTTCAGAATTAGGTGTCATTACTGTGCACCAAAGCCTGTATACAGGATAGACAAAATGTTTTCATCATAAAAAGATGACACTAAGAGTTTGCAAGGTTAAAGCCTTATCAAACCTTTGTACGTAATCTTGAAAGAGGAGGGCTATACTCTTTTCCTGCCCATTCAGGACCGTAGGCAAG
>CM050212.1:21061285-21086285 GCA_027475355.1 Coilia nasus
TCTCTCTCTCTCTCTCTCTCTCTCTCTCTCTCTCGCTCTCTCTCTGTGTACCACACGGCTCGCAAAATAGAGATCCGGTTTCTGTTCTGTGCGTGGTGTGACATTTCAGAGCTGGAGACTGAAAATTCAAAGGGTATACTGTGTCAGAAAAAAACGAGGAAACAGTGATGCATAGCATCGCAATCCCCATAGCACTGAACACATAATTGGTCATTTGACTTGATCAGTGGGGTTTGCTGCAGATCAGACAGTGAATATTGATGTTGCTGTTCTGATATTGCTCTTCCTTGTAACATTATTAGTTAAAGGTTAAGCACTGGTTTGGGAAAATGTCTCCAACAAATACAAAACATTTAAAAACAAATGTGAATGAAAGCTTCCATCTGGTGAATCTGGACGCCTCTCTGCTTTCTTACAACCTTGTGTTTCCACGGTTATTGACACAGCATGAACCACAGCTGTGGCAATCAGTGAAGTTTGGGGATGCAATTTCTGTGAATAATGACCCAATTAAAAATAGATTCTGCTCATAAAAGGAGGATTTTGTTTTAACGCCAGTCTTCATTATTTGTCGATATAATTCTATAAAAGACTTTAGTTACAGCATTAAGGGGTGGAAATGTTCATTAGTGGATATTTTCCTAAAGAATAACTTTATTTCAAAATATCATTCCAATACTTCTTAAACTTCAGTGGAAACAATTGACTTTCAAATATTTAAGTGATAAGAGTATAACATTCACTGAAATTATGTTTTGTACTGTATTCTCAACTTTATCTATGAGTGAGATGCCTAATTCAATTTGTGCTAAACAGCTGCAAAAGTGTGTTCTCAACTTGTATTGTACTGAACAACACAAAATGTGTCCACAATACAAGATGTTTTAAAATGGACATAAAATATGCATTGCCTTTTTAGCAATTTGTCTTTTATTTCTTTCTGTCTGCTGTCCAATGTTTCTGTCCCCCTATGGCAACAACCGAATGAATAAATTATTTTAAATAAATCTGAAATTGATGCATCTTGTCAAAATGGGACCTGTGAAAGCCATACCTCCTGTGGCAATGATCACATCTCATTACCATTGCATTATACTGTCTCTCCACTGACAGCTATACTCACAAGCTGTAAATATCCGCTCCCAGCGCCTCGTAGCTCTTTTTGCCGCCTCTGTGTGTAAACCCGTAGCTATAGTCTGAAGGTAATTCACAGGAGCATGGTGAACGTGCGGAACAAAAAGCAGTTCAGTCCATCTTCCCCCTCTCTGTATCTTATTTGTTTATCCATCATTCATTTTCAATCACAGGCACTTCTATGGGGGATTTCAATAATTCAGGAAGAATACACAATCTTATTCGTAGTGATGTGCATAATGATGTTAAGCCTAGTCCATGCCTAGAGAGAGGAAGAGAGAGAGAGAGAGAGAGAGCGAGAGAGAGAGAGAGAGAGAAAGGAGGAGGGGAAAGAGAGAGAAAGAGAGAGGGAGGGAGAGAGAGAGACAGAGCGCTAGAGAGGGAGGGAGAGAGAGAGGGGAGAGAAAAAAAGATAGAAGGAGAGAGAGAGTGAGAAAGGGAGGGAGGTGAGAGTGGTGGATCTTTGAAGCGCAGACGTGTTCAGGGGTGGCAGGAGCCGAGCGGTGCAGCTTCGGGGGTTCACAGTCACCGGGATGATTAATGTATTCCCTCCCCGCAGTGCTCTCACCTCCCCATACACTCCCCTGCCAAAGAGACACATTCCTGGATCCTCTCCCCCAGCCCCAGCCTCCGGAAAGCTGTCATTTTTGCCTTCCTGGACAGACCAAGCAGCCCTGCAATATGTAGCGGCTTGCACAAAGGACAAGCGGATGGGGTGCTTTTGTTTTCTGAAAGGTTCAAATGATAATGATATCTTCCCTCCTGCCAACACGCCAACAGATTTGGTTTCTTGTTGTACAGTCTCCCTTCAGTAAAATACCTGTGGGGAAGGTCTAGCACTGTTTTAAGGGTCATTGAGTTGTGTTACTAAGACATTTTGGGACATCCTTATTAAGACTCTGTTCAGATTTGTCAAACACTAAGGTTGGCAGTCCATGACCAGCATTGAAACCAAGAGGGTTTTTTTTTTAAGTGGAAAAAAGTGCATGTTTGTGGGGATGTTCACACTGTATATTCACAGAAAATGAGTTGAAAATTGAAAAACTGTCATCTGTCAGCCTTATCTGAAAAGAGTGTGTGGATGTTAGTGTGGTTCATCTGAAACTCTATAAAAATAGAGAGATATTATTACAGGGTTACTCCTCTCCCGAAGGCCAATAATGGGTCTTTGATCTCGTTTCTTTCACAACCACAACACGGCTTACTGAGGCCCAGCCAGTGTAGGCCAGTTCAATCACAACTGGGACATCTATTCAAGCCTGTAATATTTACATTTCACAGCAGTCCACTATGTACAGTACATCCCTGTCCCCTAAATATGTAATGACCATATCTGTTAACATTACAGTATTACTGTTAAATAATACATTTTGTTAAGTTGAGATAGGGAGGTATGTTTGTCAGGATTATTCAAGAGGTTCATCAAAATCTTAAACTTTCTGAAGTGTTTTCATTCAGAAACATGTATTAAATATTAACTAGATTCAGGTACTACAAGGCCAAAAAACAGCATTTCTCAACAACAATTGAAAACCAATATATCAGCAATATATGACAACTTACAAAGACATCAGCACAGGAAAGTATTTTCAAGTCATTGTTTTTTTGTGAGTGAGTATGTGCGTGTGTGAGTGTGCGTGTGCGTGCATGCATGGGTTTGTGTGTATGTGCGTGTATGTGTGAGTGTCTGTGGTGTGTGTTTGTGTGTCTTTGTGTTTGTTTTGTGTGTGTGTGTGTGTGTGTGTGTGTGTGTGTGTGTGTGCGCGCGTGCGTGTGTCCAGAACACAGCAACGCTGGTACCTATCCATGGTGCTGAACCCAACATCTGTTACATTACATGTGCTGCTGCTGCTGGCGCTATCCGTGGTGCTGAACATGGAATCCCAGTGTAAAGTAGCCAGAACCTCCAGGTTACAGAGGCATCCTGGGAAACCACTCATTTAAAAATAAATGACTTTGACACATCGGACACTTTTATTATGTCATTCCAGTCAAGCATGTAAACTACTCTAGCAGTTGCATGATGCTCAGTGCACAGGACACAGTCGGTAATGTATGGGGTTGCTACGCACATACCATAACCTCACCGTTGTCAAAAAGAGTGAGTGTCTGATGTTCTTACCCCGAGCACCCTGCAGCACTTGTGTTTCCACTCAAAACACAAAACTACCAACACAGAGCCATAACTGTGGCAAATGTATAGTATTCCATGATAAGAGGCTGATACTAACACTTGATAAATGACTTGTACATTTTTTCATCTTTATACTGCATGTGCTGGTAGCATGTTCAGTGATCCGAGAGGATCTCCTGTGCATACTTGACATACTCCTGCTGTCAGCATGACTGATGCATGCAGAGGCCACCAGGGTGATACTGTAGGTCTCAAGATGCTTTCACATCCACGATTTAACCTAGACCAATAGGAGTACATCTACCTAACAGTTAAAATGGTAGATTTTTTAGAACAATGACAGCACATTTCCCTAAGACTTGAACTGAGAAGAAGAAGACAAAGACATAAAATGGCAGACTTGAGAACAATGAAAGCAGCTCTACCTACAGTAAGAGTTAAAATGACAGACTTTAGAACAGTGAAAGCACATTTCAACTCAGTTTAATAAAAAAACATCATTTCAATCTGTGCTTATGTAATTCATTCATAGACCACCTGCTATACACTGTATATATATTTGTTCTGTCCCCTTCCTGCCAGTATTGGCAACTCAAAGGCACAAATCAATGAGCAGACAAAGGGAAAGACATAGCTCTTTCATTAGCCTCCAATAGCAAGTGATTAACACATCAGTGTTTCCATACCTTGCTTCTATAACATTGGTGCAGCTGTGTTTTTCTAATCGATAAGCATATTCAGCTGTAGCTGCATCCAGTGGGAGTTTTGTCTGAGTCAAAAAGGCGGATTCAATATGAGATGAGTTTAACGGCTGAAGAGGAGAAATATCTACAGTGTACAGTACATTTCTCAGTTAGATGATTATATAAGACTGTCTCGCCGGGTCTAGGTGTGAAATCAGTACTCATAAGCATAAACCTACTGTTATTTATTGTCTGAAATTAATTTTGTTGCATGCAAGAAAGGAGATTTAATTCATTATTTATGCCTAACAATTTTATTAAACAAAACAAAACATTTAATCTTTTTTCCCCATCATTTCTAATCGAAACATACCAACATACTGAGGAATGACAACAGTCTGGCCAGATCGGCTTGATTTGATTTGTTGATTTTGTCTGGGGTTTAATGAACTCCTCGCCATTCTGAAAGATGTTTTTGTGAAAGCCCCTGTTGGGCATGGGGAGGGGAAGGGGGGTGCTATTAGGCCCCCCGCCACAGGCCTTTGAGATCACAGCCCCTCGAACCCATATAATCAACCTCTTGGTGACGCTGAAGCTGGTCTTTAATAAAGTACATTAGTTATGATAATCCCCACAGCACTCAGGATTTCCGTGCACAGTTAGTATTAAACTTTTAAGCTGTAATTAAAAAAATACAGCGGTTCAGTTGCCCTTAAGGGAAAGATCTGTCTTCAATTCCATTGTAATTCCAGTGCACCTAGAAGCTTGCGACAGAATAATAAGGCATTAGAGGATGAATGCAGCAACTGTTACGACTGATAGCTTGATTTTGCATATGGTGGTGGCCTACGTTTATGAAGCTCTCATTCAGACTCGGCTAACTCCTCCTGCCATTGTGTGTGAAGGATTAACTGTTTTCACAGAGGAGTAAAGGGAAAGTGCTTCGTCATTCCACAAGTGATACCTCATTTGTCTTCTGTCTCACTCTCCACATCCATATTACTGTTGCTGTTGTTGTTGTTGTTGTTGTTGTTGTTGTTGTTGTTGTTGTTGTTGTTGTTGTTGCAAGAAGAGCATTGTGTGCCATCTTATCTGTTTGCCAGAAATAAGGGCTGGAGTCAAGGAGGCTATGTTTTTGACGGCGTTTATCTGTTTGTTTGTTAGCAAAATAACTAATAAAGTCATGAACATATATTTCTTATATATAATGTTTACAGTATGTTGGTATTGTCACTGCCTCGAGGTGATTGTTTTTTTTTTTTTGGAGAAAATCGGTTCATTGGTTACCTCACAAAAATAACTGGAACATTAACATGGGAAATTCCATTGATGAAAAAAGGGGGAGGGTGATTTTAACTGCTTGGCAAAGGTCTGCACTCTTTGAAAGGTTTGAGAGGTACAAACTCTTTATAACATCCATCTAAAAATCCATCGTTTTTCATATTTAGTGTCCTGTACATCGCAAGGTGCTAGAATAGGCAGACTCGTTATCAACATCAGATCTCGTTATCTAGATATTCAGCTGCAGACTCCAGTGTACTGCTCTCAGTGATATAGGAGGCAAGATGGTGAACATACAGCATCATAGGCAGGCAAAAGGACCTGGAGTACCTAGAGTAATCTAGAGTCCTCAGGAGAAAAGTCTGCCAAAGGGGACCCATCACCCTTTACATTAAAGTCTAATCCTACATTTACTGTAATTCTTAAGCAAACCTGCACCTCAGGGGTTGATTTACAGTACTTAATCAACAGATACAACCAATACAACCATCAGTGGATACAGTAAACAGAACAGAACTGTAAAAGAAGCCATGCAGTATTATTGTGACCAATGCAGCATGTTTTTCCTGCATAACAATGGGATATCATACACCCAGATTTATGACGACCAGAATGCATTGTTTTCTGCCTCCCCTAGGCAAGGATGTTGTAATCATGTGTGTGTGTGTGTGTGTGTGTGTGTGTGTGTGTGTGTGTGTGTGTGTGTGTGTGTGTGTGTGTGTGTGTGTGTGCGTGTATGTGGGTGTGTGTGTGTGTGTGTGTGGAGTTTATTTCCCTTTAACACTGGGCATTTGGACTTTAACTGGCCAACGCGGACTACTGCTGCCATTACACAGACTTGTAAAAGTTCATAAAAATGACTGCCTGAAAAGTTAAAACCCCCCCGTGGACGCACCTGCAGAGAAAGCATGCAAAATTCCCTGTATAACAGAGGCCACATATAGAACCGTGTGATCTCCTCAAGACTAAAAACCCCCTTAGCTTTCGCACCTTGCCGGCACGTCTGTGGATAGCAGGTTAGAGCTATAGAGTTTCTTATGTAGCTCCGATCCAAGTGTGTGACAGTGCTTCTTATAGTGCATTAGATTTGAGTGGATTTTGTCCCTGTATGGCAAGCATAGCATATCCTATGTATGAGGAATTAAGACAGCTTGGAAAAGTCACTCTGCTTTTACATTTTTTACATATTTCATGTCAGCTTTCCTCACACCGTGTAGTCCTTGCTGTGCTGTTCACACAGGAATAGTAATTCATATCTAAAGTAGCATATTTTTATTGGCAAACTCATTTTCCATATACAGGTATGAAGACACCACAGAGGGTCATTTTTGTACCTTCAAATCACCCTTTTTGCTGGTTGAAAAGGTAAGTCAATTATTTCTGCCTTCTTCATCACTTCATGTAGATCAGTGGCTCCTTTAAAGGTTTTTTTGTTGAGACCTTCATCATTTCACCTGGCTGTCTTCTTTGGTGCCAGTTGTCACTCGTAATTCAAATCACCAGTTCTGACATGTGTGCAAGGCTTCCTGTAACAAGGACTGCACAGAGGCCAGCAATCATGTCGCAGTTGTTCATCCCAACAATGGCGTTAATGGTGTCCTATCCACAGTGGGAGCACATGACAAAATAACTTTCTCTCCTCCATAACAAGATAATAGTTTTTTTTTTTTTTTTGGCTGGTATGGAAGTAGGATGAATCATAGCTTTTAGAATTTTCAATAACTGTACCACAGATAAGACCAGTGGGCCTAACGATTTACTGTAAATGCATCCACAGTCTGAAAAAAAAAGCAGGGTAATTACAGGAAGGCGAAAACACTGAAAGAGATTAAATATGCAAAATACTGAATGACTGAATGGCACAGGGTGCTAAAATTCCTTCTGCCAGGTATTGTAAATGGTAAAAATGTTTTTTCGTGGCAACACTGAAAAGATGGTTTTAGTTATAAATGAATCAGATAGGTCAGATTTTCTGATGGTACAAATACGTTACGTTAAATCCTAAATTTGATCAGAAAACGCAGGCAGAAGCCATTCTAAGCTCATTGCAGTATAGTCCCATCTTATTGCAGTATAGTCCCAGGTCATTGCAGTACATTGCAATACAATAATAAATAGCTACCTCCATCCCACATTGGCTTTTGGATTGCATGTAGCAAGTCAACAGCTGATCTACTCCCAGCCAGATGTAATTGAGACAGCACAACTGGACACTCGGTGCCTATAAAATTAATTTCTCCAAGGGCACAAGCATATCAGCTTGGCTGCGAGGCAATTGATGTGCGTAATTAAAGCTGCATTTCATTTCAGAACATCACTGCCCTTTAGATATGGGAAACCCAAATGAACTTTTCAAATATCATATCTCAGGGCATTAGGTTTCTTAAAAATAAGCCAATTAAACCAATTAAAGCTTTTCTTAAAATATTATTCCTTCACAATGAATAAATAATCAGTGTCTGTGAATATGTATAGCCTCGTAGTTGATTGATTTGAAATACTCTCTCTCTTTGCTCACTAGGAAGCAGCACAAATAAAAAATAACAATATGGTTCATATGCTTCCATATCTTGTTTTTTCGACAGCTCACCAAAGTCAAGATGGAAACAGTCATACAGCCTACACTCATACATCCATTTATGACTTTTTATGCATTTTCATGTAGTTTGTACTACCAGGACACCAGTAACTGAGCAGAGTTCAAATGAAATGTAACAGGACAGATTAGTACTTCCATTAAAGGAGACTCAACTGCTTTTCCATGCTGTTAGTGAGCCATGTGGTTTTTTGTTTATGTAAACAGCATGCAATGTTACAAAGCATATTACCTTTTCCTGAGCAAAATTACATCACCATGCGCCATCATTAAAACAATAACACAAAAGATTTCACCTATAAATAAAACATACCTTCATTTCTTCAGTCTAATCCATCTCTACTTGTGTTTTAAACCTCAGAGTAAAAGGACACTTCTGTTTTCTTGATAATTTAGCACAGAGTGCATGAGCTGACCAGTGACTCAGAAAGTGCTTTATTAAAGGATACAAAACTTTAACACCAACATCTTCATAAACCAGAAGACAAAAGCGAGCTAGATGACCCTATCACTTCATCTCAGTCCTAGTTGACTAACAAATATTATATACATGAGTTGGTACTATTATTATATTTCAGCATTGACTTTAGCAACCAGGACATCCTTGCTCTTTTAGCACAGAGACAGTAATGTAATAATTAGTATAAGGAATTAGTATAAGGTTTGGCCAAAAGCTGCATCTGTTTAGGAGGGAAAAACATATAAATTGAAGTGGCCAGATTCTTGCACAAAGTTGGCAAGAATTAGTTGGCAGCCGGCACATGCAAGGCTATGGATGGTTACACCTGCATGCGATACAGAGAGGTCATGTTGTTTCACAGTATACAGTAAGCTGATTAATTAAGCTGCTTGACCCTGATAGTGTGGAGAAGCATTCTCTCTCCCCTAGTTTTTATGGATATGTTGAGAATAAAGTTGAAATGACAACTTCATTCTCAAAATGTTAACTGTAATCTTGACATGTTGATTTGAATACCACAAGACAAGTTTACAGCCTATATGATATATCATCTTTGAAGTCAACATGTGGGAATTAATCTTGGCATGGCAAAAAATAAATACATCTTCATACATGGCCCTAATGGTCTGTCGTATACACACTGTTGGTGGTTCTTGGCATTAGAATGAGCATCTAAGGTTATCTTTACCATTATAAGCAAGATCCTCAGCACAACTGCGGATAAGACCGAAGGGTCAGCTTAATCCTCCCACATGCCACGTAACAGCTTTAGTTTAGGTAGCTGTTTATTTTATTTTAGCACTTTGCCTTAAGTTAGGCACCCTATTATATACCTACTATATTATTATGCACATTATATATACTGTTATTTTTCATACTATTGTAAACGGGGCATTTAATATTTGGGTAATCTAATTCAAAGTCCACTTAGTAATTTAGAAATTATTAATTCTATTTGGCTGTGTTATAACCTTACTAATGTTGAAAATGTATATTGGCATTACCTGACTAGTGAATGTGTTGTGTTGTCATGGTGATGAGAGTGGAGAGAAAAACAAGGAGATTCATTAAAAGTTGTTCGTGAGCACACGTCTCTCAACCAGCTTGTTTTTCAGTGAGGATTCCACCTGTGAACCAACCCAACCTAAAGTTTACACTATTACCCTAGTATGAAAGCAGTCTGAGACCCTTTTTCAAAAACACTGCCCCATGGCAACCTGTCCATCTGAAAGATACTCATCTGGGGGCATAAGAGATCTTGGCATGCCAAAGCTGTGGACTCATTGCATTGCTAATTAAAACAGATGGCAACCCCCCCTCTGTGGAATAAGGTAGTGTGTGCAACATAGGGGCTGATCAAATTCATTAAAAATAAGTTTTAAAAATAAATTTTAAATTTACATCATAAGGGGACAGCAGCCAAATTATGCTTGGTCAGCGAATTCAGGACCACACATTTTTTCCATAACTTTTCTCTCTTTTTTAACTGTACTTCAAATGTTTCGGAAACAGATACACTTCCAAAAATATATAGGCTATTGCAAATGCGCTACTTGTACATACTTTTAATTTTATTTTACCACCAATGCTTAGATTAATATTTCATATGTTCAGATAAGGTCTATCACCCTAATATATTAGTGCATTACTTTATAGTGTACTTTGAATGTTTTAAATACAGTCTTGTAAAATGTCTGCATGTCAAGTTGAATTCTTGGGGATTTGTCAGCCACAGCTCACTGTTGTCAGCTGCTACATCCCTTGATGCAATGCTATGCAATTTTATTTTTTTTACAGACAAAAATGGCACAGAAACAGCTTTTATTTACTGGCAACTCCAGCAGTGCATATGAATGCAATATCTGTCACAGTATGGCCATGTTTTGTTTTCCCTGGACATTGTGCAGATGTCTTGTTAGTTATTTGGCAGACTCTTTTACCCAATCAGATATCACAATGTTAAATTAAGAAAAGCCAATGTTCTCATAACAAGTGGACTATAACTACACTGCATAGTGACTGACCACCACAAATGTTTCACACTTCTCACATGCACTTCTCACATGCACTTCTCACAAACTCTGTGGCCTTTTGGTGAATACAACAGGGTAGGAGTAATGACATAAATGAAACTTGATGTAGGGCACAGTGGTCTGTAAGACCATTGTACAGAAAGTAAAAGACTGAGCAGTAATGGAGTTCTGGGGCTGATCCAGTGGCTGACCCGTAGGACACAGTAAGGAATTCAAATTTAAGCCCAGCAGTCAGAGGAAGTCAATGAAGAATGACATACAAAGGCCTGACTTAGGCCTACAGACACTCCTTTTGGTAGTTTGTTTAGAAAAATAAATTGCTGCATTCTGAATTATGTGCAATGACTTTGCTGCACACAGAGGTAGGGCAGACATACTTGCACTAAAAAATAACCACGGCCTACATGAAAAAATAAGTCGAAAAAAACTGTGTTAAAGTGTGTGGAATCGAGTCTGAGCTTCTGACAAGAACCACCAACAAGACCTTCATTCAGAAAGTATATGCTCAGAGAAATGAAGTTGGTTATCATTTATATCTCCCATGATACCGTTTTAGTGAGGAGATCAATAAATGTGAACCTTGCAGGATGTTAAAATGCATTGTGGGGCAGCTGAATTGACTGGGAATACATGGAGTTCAGATTTCAAAAGATTGAGCTTAGGGTGATGATCCCTCATCCAAACTGAAATTTCACTGCAGCATTTAGATATTTAAGCTTTCAAGTATATATCAATACCTCTTAATGGTTTCTCAAAATAGTTCAGTCAAGTGCACATCAGACAATATTTTCTAAAGGTCTGTGTTTGCAAACGTGTGTTAAACCGATATCAGCCCAACACAAATGTGGAAGCTGATCTACTAACAGTGGCAATGGGGAGTACGTTTTTCAAATGTGCAAGATGAAAATCTGAGGGTATTCCAAGTAGGTGGTTTAGTGACTAACCCTGATAAGTTAAGTAGTACACCATGTAATAGAAGAGTCTCATGGCTCCATTCTCCTACTAAAACAAAGCCATAGGGTTCTGCTATTTGGATGTTTACCACTTGTGCTGAGTTAGTTTACCTAGGTAAGTGGCCAAACCTGCTTTCTGTAATACTCCCTTTTGTCCATCTAGTGCATTTGCTTTGATGGGTGTTTCTACCTTAGTTCATAAAATGCAGGCAGAAGAACATGAAAATGGATTAACTCAGCACATCACCAGTGATTTACTAAGCCTGAAAGCACATCTCAACTCAACACTACTGTAAATATTAAGTCAGTTTTGCTCTGCTGATCTGAGACATGGAGAATGACCAGAGCAGCATGGCAGAAGATACAGATTTCATGAACATAATCATGAATGCAAAGAACATATGCGATATACAGTATTGTAGTGGTCTGCCCCTCTGTCTCTACTAAATTCTGAGTGTAGCAGCACTACAATTGTTTCCTTCATTTCCCAGTTAACCACACACACACACACAGACACAAACACACACACACACACACACACACACGCACACAGACACACACATACACACACACACACACACACACACACACACACACACACGCACACAGACACACACATACACACACACACACACACACACACACACATACAGACACAAACACACACACACACACACACACGCACACAGACACACACATACACACACACACACACACACACACACACACACACACACACACACACACACACACACACACACACACACACACACACACACCATGTCATCCAAACCAAACATGACTGTGGTCTCTGATCTGCCTATAAAGCAGCGAAGGTCAACTTCAATGCCAGTGAGACATTGAAGGAGAATGCATCAGAAAAGCAAGAGGAAGTGTGTGCCAGGAAGAACAAGTTTCCTACACAGTAAAAAAATGAGCCATTGCTGGACATTAGCTGCTCATCAGAAACCCTTTGTTATGTTGCCTTTCGGGAAGGAAAAAGGGGGCCGTTGTCTGTTTAAAGGATATTCACACAGGCCAAGATGGAGCCTAACTCTTAGGAGGCGTTCTCTGTACACACATTACCTTGCTGCATACCAGGATGGATTCTTCTGCAACAGACTTCATTGTCTATTTTTTTGGCAAAGCAGTGCAACTCACATAGACCTGGGCAAGGTCTCCGTAAACACATTAACGATGGTATTTTTTCTTGGGAAATTGTTAAAAACTAGATTTTTCTGTTTTCAACCTTCTTTTTACACTGACAGCACATACTGTAGCCTACAGATTCCCCTTTACACCTTTTGGTTTTGGCCTATAGTATATCAGAAAATTCACACTATTGTTCCAACTTTCTCACTATGTCCACTAGTCCTGTTCACACTGTTCCAACTCGGAGCACCCTTTTTGTTACAATCAATCCCCCTCTCCCTTTGTTTTTTTTTTTTGAATGATCTGAGTTGAAGATCACCACAAGTCATGTGGAGTCAGAACTAAAAGATTTTTTGAAGCAGAAAGGAACTTTGCAAATAAATTTCTGTATTGAAAGAGAACATAAGAACAGTAATCAATGGTATCATGGACAACATGAGGACTCGGCCAGAGTTGTGGAGCTCTTTAAAGGACTTCCTCAAGACCTGTACAAAAAGTAACATCTGTAACAAAATGGAAAAGCTCTCAGAAGACGTTCTGCATTACAGTGTTGTTTTAGACTGTGGTGTACCACTGTAGTGAGATGTTCAAGACAGGAAGGCTTTTCATCCAAACAGCAGCTTTGATCCGAAGTTCTTCACAACTTGGCATAGCCCCAGTCCTAGCAGAAGAACTGTTTTCTGTTTCTGTTTTGAAAACTTACCATGCTCTTGTTGCTGATCAATGCCAGTGGGACAAAAGTTGGACATTTGTGTTCTCTATACTCATAAGGTGAAGCTGACATCCTCTGCTACCTGGAGTGAGCTTTTCCAACCAAAGGTACATTTTCAAGTGCAATAGCTCTACAATTTCTCTTGCTACATCATTAACTTAATTTCCAGGTTAACCACATGCACACATACACATTTCAAAACATTTCAGGAGAATACATCCGCAGAGAAGCAAGGATTCCTCTCCAACAGACTTTGTTGTTTGTTTGTTGGCAAAGCGACACAACTCACATACTGTACAGACCTGGGCGAAGTCTCCACCTTGCCTTTTCATCCCACTCCAGAACTTTCCACTCTCTTTGGCAGCTAACACTACCCTGGTAAAGCAGCCTCTCGTACTTCATTTCTTTTTATACAGTGGGTCTGGCAGTGCTTCTCTTAATATTACATTACATTACATTACATCACATTACACTTAGCTGACACTCTTATCCAGAGCGACTTACAGATATTTACAGGGTACAGTCCCTGGAGCAGGTTGGGGATAGATGCCTTACTCAAGGGCATCTCAATCATGGGTAGGATGGGATTCGAACTGACAACCTTCCGATTGCAAGTCCAACTCCCTAACCACTAGTCCACAGCTGTTATTGCTGTCTCAGGCAGAATTTTGCCTAGCCAATCAGTGAACAGAGGGAATGTTCATAAGCGATGACGTCGACTGTGTGTGCTACATTTCAATTGTACTGCGTAGGCAGGCTAATTGCATGTCACAACCAGACCTTAGCGATTGGATGAAGGCAGAGCCACTTGTTTTAAACTTCAGCAGAGTCCACACCTCTAGGAAGATTTTTTTTCTCAATACAACACTGCCAGACCCTCTGTACAAAATGAAATAAAGTACAAGGAGCTGGTTTACCATGCTAAGCTAACACTTGCATGGCACCAGAACCAGTTTTTAATAGCCCTCCTGTTCAGGGTTGGATAAGGTAGCCATATTACAATACCCTCTACATCCGGTGGTCTGTAAAAATCAACAATGAGGAATTATGGTAAAGGGCAAGACAGGAGCCGGTGTCCAAACAGTATTCTGGGGCTGGATCGAACACACCCTGAAAAAGACCACTTCCAACATCACCCACCAGGCATCAGCCTGGGAGCCTCAGGGTGGAGGGAAGAGAGGCTGACCCAGAAACAATTGGAGGCGAGACATAGACGATGAACTCAAGAGACAGGGAACCGGCTGGTTAGAAGTGGAAAAGGTATCCCATGACTGAATCAGATGGAGGATTTTTTAAAGACATGATCGACAGAGAGCAATGAGGCCTAAGAAGAAGATGAACTGCATCTTTATTTAATATGTCCAGGCAAAACATGTTAATATTGTCCAACATTGCAAACAAAGGGTACTGACATTGTTGCAAGGAGGACACAAAAGCACAATGAAAGATCATGTATCATTATTTGACATGACATTTTGAATAATATTTAAGCATCATTCAGAAAAAAGTCCTCTCCAGCAATGAGCTTTTGCAGCTGTCTGGTCAACTAAGGTCTGGCTTAGAGCCAGTACAAGAATGAGTCATGCAAAATCTGTCAAGCCAAAACATTTTGAAACTTTGCATTTTGCTCTGTCTGTCTGTCTCTCTGTTAATAAGTCTGACCTTTGTGAGTATATTTTGAGTAACACTATTAGCATCACTGGCATATGAGCAGTATATAAAATAGCCAGAGGTAGACAAAAGAGATTAAAGTGAAACTCCTGCCATTCGTTCCTTCTGACTGCCCATAATGCAGCTGATCTCACTAATTAGCTTATCTACCTGACTGACTTGTGCTAGGATCAGCTGATTCAGTAAATTGGCTGAAACAAATACGTGGCAGGACTTTCACTTTCTGAACCCAGGATATTTGCCTGTGAATAGCCCACTTGTAGAAACCAGTAATCATGAATGCATGGCAGTACACCAAGGAACTATTTACATCTACTTTAATGTTGCTTTTAGCATATAGATTCAACACAACCACAAACTGCAGCCTCCAAAATGAAGCCACAGTTGACACAGTAGTTAAAAACAAACACTAAGCACTGCAGCCTTCATAGTCATTTGAATTATTGAAGCACTGGTGTATAGTGTTGCTTGTTTCTGTGTCACAGTTTTCTGGGGGAGCAAACATGACAATTAACACATAAATTAACATATAAACTGCAATTCAGTGTGTTGTAAAGTATGATTTTAGATCTGATGCAGTGACATGAGGATCTTCCACACTCCACCAACCTTACTGCTGACAGTCTCTGTATATAAACTTCGAGTCCCTTCTCCCTAAATCATTATGGGATAGGCATGCTACAGTAGTTTAACTTTGTAGAGATAATCCATAGCAATGCATGGCTTTGTACACTCATCTTATATTAAGAACCAAAGATATTTTTGGTTCAGCACCTAAAAAAATGCTTTTGATGTGATCCTCATGAAACATCCACTTAAAAGTGTTATTTGTCTGGTGTTACCTACAGTATTTAACACACGCAATAAATCTATGCAAAAATGATATTAGTCCTTCCTTACATTCTCAATATCGGAACAGGCCCTGTTGAATTTTGATTTTATTTGTTGCCTTGCAAGTGTATTTATAAATAATGTGTTAATAATTTGACATGTGAAACAAACCAAAATACACCCACTGATCCATTAATTAGCACCCTGTTGGTATTGTGTGAGACTAACAATTGAACAGCACAATTGCTAAAGACCATTTTATGTCTATGTAGTGATTACAAGGGCTACAGCCCAAAGCAAAGACAAAAATATCAAATAAACCGAGTAAACAAGAATGTAAACAAATGTAAACAAAGCAAAACTAAAAAGAAAGAAATCAAATGTCAAGCAGACTTTTCTGAGGACTTCGAATAGCTCAAAATACCTCACCAGCATACTGGTTTAGTCAGACCACCGTTCCTGACTGAAACAATCTCTTTTCCCCTAGAGGTCTCGCCCTGATAACGCAGAAACCCAAAAGCTAGACAGAGCAGTTTATTGCTTTGTCTTACTTTCTGTGTGTTTTGATTTTCTCTCTCTTCTCGTGTTTACCAAACCAGAATCCGTCCACCCACAGTGAGCTCTACTGAAATACACCATGACAAAGCATATCACGGCTGTGTGCACTGGACAGTGAACCACATTAGGCGCTCAGATTATTATTAAGCAGTTTGAAAATCCTGCCTCTTATCTTTGGTGGCCCTTTTGAAGAAGAAAAAAAAACTGCCTCTGTGTCTCTCTGTGCAACAAACTGGGTCACTTGCACTGAGGCTCTGCACATCTTTGCAACTATTCTGTTGTCACTAACCTTCACAGTTAATAATGCAAGGGCAATGTAATACAAGGTTTTTCATCGTTCGCCATGACTCAAAACACAATCCGCTAATTTGTTTGCCGAAAGCTTGGCTAGATACAAAAGTATTTCCATTTTTATATGCTAATTTCAGCTGCTGAAAAAGGGCAGTGAAGGAGGGATATTTATCTGTGCTGGGATATTTATGGAATTTACATCCTGTTTTTTTTTTTTCATCCGTGGGAAGGATAATATTCGGCACATCACCTGCATATTTCTAAGCATTCCTCTAACTGCACTGGGTAATTTAGACTTTGAGGCACAGTGCTTATCAAAGCCTTTTTTTCCCCACTCGTGAGTGAGTGACAGTCACAGATACAGTATATGGCCTGTTAATGGAAAAAGGCTTGATAGACCAGATTATTACATGAAAAGGTAAAATGCATTAGAGAGGTTTAATGTGAGAGAGTGGTTTCATAATCACCCACGGCAGTACTGCCTCTGCATAGGCTTTCTGATTTATGTTTGATTGTTTAAGTGTTTCAAATGACCAACTTTAAAAAGGCACGGCACTCTAATTAATATTAAAACAAATGGTCAGTACAAACTTCTCGAGAGTGAGAGGGTGTGCACATCCAAAAAATAATCTCACAAGTACCAGAAAAAGGCAGCAGGCAGCAGGCAGAAAGCAGAAAAGATCTGCCCCCTGCTTATCCTACAAATCAAGGCAACATTTCGACCACAAGGTCTTCGTCACTCTTTGTCAGGCCTGGCGAAGACCTTGTGGTCGAAATGTTGCCTTGATTTGTCAGTTTAATACACTCTGGGTGTATTAACAAGTGAATTGGAGGCTTTGAGCGAAGACCAGCAACTCATCACACACACTTAGGCATGCTTACAGTTACAGATGTGCACACTAGGGGTACTCACGTGCACAAACACACACATGCACACACACACACATGTGTAGATGCAAACCCACACAGACACACACGTGCACACACAGACACACACACAGATGCACACACATACATGCACACACTCATATGCACACCCACTCACATGCACACACACACACACACACACTTGTGTCTGTGTACACAAAGGCTACCGCAACAGCAAGAGCAACACCAACAAGAAAAAAACCTTCAAGATTAATGCTGGGGATCCAGCTGTTTACATCCCTTTAAATATGCATGGTTTGTTAAGGCTATGTTAGGGGCGCTTAGATATTCCTCATCCATCATAGTTCATTAATACCATTCTCTTGCTCTTCCTCCCGATGGACACTGCCTGTCTGGCTGATTGCCTTGCTTATTCATATTCATGCAATTATTCTCTCAAGCATGGCCGTTTGCTGTGAGTCAGGAAGTGAAGATGGTGGGGTGGGGGGTGAAGAGAGGGGGGGGGGGGGTGGAAGTCAAGGTAACTGGTGCAGGAAGTGGCGTCCCTGTGAGACGAGGCCACCAAAGCCGGCGTGCTCCACTGAGAATAATTACAATCAATAAATGGTTTATGTTGCTCTATCATTGCTGGACAAAAGTCAGCTTGTTTGTGTGTGTGTGTGTGTGTGTGTGTGTGTGTGTGTGTGTGTGTGTGTGTGTGTGTGTGTGTGTGTGTGTGTGTGTGTGTGTGTGTGTGTGTGTGTGTGTGTGTGTGTGTGGGAACACAATGATCCTCGCCCAGCAGGTGAGTAAGTTGAGACACAACAAGCTGTGGACAAAAGAGAAATAAGCACTCATATCCTTTTTCATTCCTCAGTCTTAACCTGCAAAACCCTTGTCTAGACAACCTGTATTTCTTATTTTATTTTTTGCTTTGTTTGTCTGCTCATCCTCTCAACATTAGCACTTGAGGCCATTTCACTGCTTGTTTGAGGTACTTACTGGTAAGAAAGATGCTTCCTCTCTTGTCACTGAAAAGTCTCCATGGTTGCCATTTTGTTGATGTTAAACACAGAAGTCTTTTATCCTACCTTTAGTTGTCTCTGTCTCTCTTTTTCACTCTCTCTCTCCATTTCTCTTGCTCTCTCATTCTCTTACTTTCTCTCTCTCCTTCTCTCTCTCTCCTTCTTGCTCTCTCTTTCTCTCTTTCTCTCTCTCTCTCTCGCTCTCTGTGGCGACACCTTAATAGAAAAACGTCTTTGATGTGAAAGAAGACCGACGTGCATGTGATCTGTGATCGCCTGGCCGTGAGTGCCTCGTGCCGTCCCACCGTGACGAAACAGCCAGGGCTCTGTACAACAGAAATGTTAACCGTCACTCGGGTCAGCCTCTCTTCATGCTGCGCTTGTGGCCAAACAAAGCGAAAGGCCAAAGCAGAGGAATGAAAAGGCTTTAAGAAAACCATGAGAGGGGAGAAAATGGAAAAAACATAAAATGATGAGACACATGTGAAATACTTCATAATGTGGCAGACAATGGTAAAAAAAAAAAGTAAGCCTAGTTGAATTAAAATTAGATTTCCATGTTAAGTCATCCAGGGTCATGTGTAAAACAGCATTGTATACACAAAGCACTGCCCGATGCATAATGAAATGGTAGCAATTACTGAGCGCTGTAGACTCTGTGTCCACAGACACCACATTGTTTTACATGGTCTTCATTCTGAAAGCATTCATTTATTTATCTTTTATTGACTTCACAAATGTGGGAGTGGGATGCCCAAAACAATTAGTCTGGTAAACCAGCCCCTCCTACTTCATTTAATTTTGTACAGATGGTCTGGCAGTGCTGTACTGACAAACGATTTCGTTCTGGAGGTGTGGACTCTTAAACCAAGTGACTCTGCCTTCACCCAATTGTTAACATCTGGTCGTGACATATGCAATTAGCCTGCGTACGCACTACAATTGAAACACAAAGTCAATGTCATCGCTCACGAACACTCCCTCTGTTCACTGATTGGCTAGGCAAAATTCTGCCTAATACAGCAATGTCAATGGAAGCACTGCCGGACCCTCTGTGCAAAATGAAATGAAGTACGAGGGGCTGGTTTACCAGGCTACAAAATAATGGCCAGATAATATTTAAGGCACCAATAGCAATGGTGGGCAGGACTGTTTTCTCAAAAAACTCATGACTAGGCTGCACAGAGGCGCATCAGAGTTCTAACTAGAATTGCGCTATTTCAGGTGGTAACTAAAAAACAGCACAGCACTGTTCTCTTATTTATAGTCACCTTGACACAAATCTTTTATGTATAACATATCTACTTAAATACTTGAAAATTACAATTGCCCTTTGGGTACGCCCACAGCAACTATTCACTCTAGTGGCTTACCCCAATTAAATATGCCTGATTGGGTGAGCAGAGGAAGTTCGGAGAGACAGTCAGAGAAAAGAAAAGCAAAAGGAGGGGAAGACAACATCCAAGAGAGGCGGATGAAAAAGAGAGCTGGAATGATGTAGAGCTGCAGAAAATGGCTGCAGAAAAATGAAAGAGAGCCTCACAGGGAATGAAGGAGAAAGGGATGAAAAACTGAAGAGGAGGAGAAGGAGGAGATGGTAGTAGGGTTGGGAACGAGAGAGGATATGCTATTTTCTGTGTTGTCCGGGGCCATTGATGTAGTCTAGAAATGCACCAAGGGGTCTCGGTGTCTGAAATATTAGTCGTAATAACTGTAGCGAGCTATTGGAGGATGAAGAGTAATAAAAGCAATAATAGAGAGAGGAAAAAACCTTCAGCTGCACATTCTTTTAATGGAGTTTCCTGCTGCGACACTCCTTCTTGTACAATAAGCAATTTTGGTGTGGTCAATAAAAGCCGCCTTGAAAATTGTTTACTTTTCTCACAGGTAAATCATCCCAAAATTGGCTTGATATTACGGCCACATCCCAGAGTGCATGTAACCCAATCCTGGCTGATTACTAAGCAAACGGCACAGAACACTGGACTCCGTACAGGTACCAAAGCAAATATCTTGTCTTTTTCATGGATAGAATAATTACCTGATGTGATACTGTATGCACTTGAAACTAACGAAATCAATAAATCTAAAAAAAGCTACTGTATTTTGTATTATACAGTAAGTCTTACAAAAGCAAGGATATAATTGGTAGGACGCCATTATAAATAACGTATTTTGAGAAATGCATTGCGGCGTATCTTTCTATGCAGCCTATATGCTAAAACACTGTATATGTTGAAATATACCGTAAATTATAAATGTGAGATATGTTCATTTTCTATTAGTATTATGTTAATTCCCACGAAATTCCCAGGTCTACTTTAAGACTCTGATGCTGTCAGGGCCATCATCCCAGGCACAGGGCACTGAAGGAAAATATACATGTTTTTCTTTTTTTTTTTTTTTTCTGGACAACAACACTGTTCACAGCTCAGAAAGAATCATCTGGCAAATGGCAAAAATGCAAATGAGGCTTCTGGTGAAAAAAAAAAGAGAAGACAAAAGTTTCAATCAAACTCTGAGTTATCATGTCACACTAGACAGCTGCTCCCTCCCCCTCTTCCAGAAGCGTCCATCCCTCTGATGCTCTTCATTGGACTCATCTGTCTCACAGTCATCAGCGTGTTCATTTCGGCTTCACACTGGAATGTCACAGAGATTCGCCTCTCTGCCTCAAAATGGATAAACAACTGAGCAGCACGGAGACATTTATAATGCACGTGTTTCTCCGCGCACTCTTGAAAAATGTTAACACCAAAACAACGAGCCCGGGCTCCATAATGCATGTGTCAAGATCCTTTCCAAAAAACACAAGTGACACTGCATTCATCAGAGGGAGCCATAAGCAGAATCACTCTAACTTTCTCTGTGCGATGATTATCAACACACCTCGCTTTATCATTCATCTTTAATGTTCTCCTGTGTCCCCACTGTTTGGCGCTTACAGCTCTCACAGCCATGTTACTTCATCAGTAATAATTGTAGGCCTCTCTCTCTCTCTCTCTCTCAATCCAAAAAAGACAACATACCTTCCGGGGTAATTACATGTGTCTCTGCCATTTTAGTACTCCATGGAAGCAAACAAACATCGGGAGAGCTGAACAGGACACAGGGCTAGGCCACCGGCTGCCTTGGAGCCACTGCCAGTCATCCTGCTCGCGCGCCTGGATGTCCTGAAGGGAGGAAATAGATTCACGCAGTGGTGCTGAACTTCAACGTGAATAAACATAGCGCAGGAATCGGTTCATACGTTCACAAGTTCATGTGTGTGTATTGTGTGTGTGTTTGTGTGTGTGTTTTTTTTTTATCTTGTCGGTCTGTTGGATAGTCTTACCACATAATCACAGGCAGCGATTAGAGACTTACTCTTTACCAGTGATTAGTTGTTCTACTTGACTGGATGGCCATACCTGCACTCCTTGATTCTGCTGCTTTTCTTCTAATGAGCACCACAGCGGAAAAAAACTATGAATATCAAAAAAAAACATGATAGCAAATGCTCTTGCATTTGCTGGCTGGTGGAATGTAATAAATAAATAATTATTAGGTTGTAATTGCCATAATAAATATAGCCAGGAGCGCCAAGCAAGTAATGGGGCTCATGCATCTGTGCAAGGCCTGCACCAGTGGACATCATTTTAATGCTTCATTGCACTCCACGGTTGTATTTGCTGACTGGTCCAAAAAAGCTGGAGGAAACATTATAATACACTCCAAAAGAGGGCATATGTTATGACTAATACCCAGTCACAAAGTACTGCGTTTGGCTTCCATTTTGTGAAACAGTTTGAAGGACATGGTGCGAATTGCTGTATTCGGCACTGTTGAGAGTTGACACGAGAGGTTGTTGTGAGCAAAACAGAAAAAAAGACCTAGGGGTCAACAGTTCTTGTTCTAAAAGCCGAAACTGTTTATCTAACTTAAAATATTTTACAGTATCTGGAATCTTCAACCATGTCATTATATTCCTCTCTCCTCTCTGAGGCTTAAAGGGTGCTGTACAGTATGTAAGTAATTTATGGCAAGCAATCATAAAAAGTATTTTCATTTTAAAAAGGCAATGTAGCGCCTGCAATTTTTTTGTGTGTGTTTTGGCTTCTAGACGGGGGGCCAAGGCTAACAGTATTTAGATTTTGACTGTAGTACCAGTTTTGACAACAATCCAACAAACAGCACCTTTAAAAGGTTTGTACCACTACTACAGATTACACTAGGCTTTTGTCTCACCTCTGGCTGGTCAGTTCAACTGGCTTAATATTAACTTCTGCGAATCATATGGTAATTGTAAGTGCGATGATAGACTAGCATCGGAGGGTGTTGTTAGAAAGAGAAGAGAAAGAGAGAGAGGATAAGAAGAAGAAGAAGAAGAAGAAGAAGAAGAAGAAGAGGAAGGAGAAGAAGAGGAAGGAGAAGAAGAAGAAGAACAGCAACAACAACAACAACAACAACAACAACAACAACAAATCAACACGTTAACAGATAAATCCACTGATTAAAGTAGGTGATATGATGCAAAGACCTACTAATGCTATTACCTGGAAGTACACAAGGCGAACTGCCTGTCACATGACTCATTAAAATATGCCTGGGGGACATTAAAAGATGTATTCTTTCCCTTGTGTGTGTAGATAAACTCAATAGTGTCCAATTTTCTAAAGAAAATCCTTTGGTTCTCATATCCATGTTTTCTTACTTTAGTTTGGGCCAGGGTCTATGATTTTCATTCCAAAATGGCAGCTCATGCTGATCGGTTTGGAATGTGGCTTCAAAGCTAACTGAGTCACTGTCAATGTCATCTGCAGCAGTGCTGCTAATTAGCAGTATCCCTTGTCTGTGTGGAGCCCATGAACAAAGACCTGCACACCACAGTGGACACTCTAAGTGTGGGCTGGAGGCACTGGAGTAGAGTACATGACAAGGGGCCAAGGTTAACTCTGCCCGTTAGAGTGCCCCCATTAGGTGGATGGCTGCCACTGCACCAGCCTCTCGGGACACGGGGGTGTAAAGGTCTGTATTGACAAAGGTATGGACTGAGCCCATGGTAGTTAGATGGGGATAGTTGATCTTTTTTTTTTTTTTCAAATTTTTTTTTTCCAAATAATAAGTGGCTTCTTGCAACGCAGTGTTTTTTCCTGTCCAGACATTCTTTCTGTGCAACTGCCAAAGTTGACATTGATTGGCATCCAAATCATAGAGAAAAACATCCAGTGGCTCCCATACTTGTATTAGGGATGTAAATGTTTGTATTGATAAAAGGCACACAGTGAGCCCTTGATGGGAATAGTTGATGGGAACAGTTTCATACAGTGCAATGTGCATCTTTTCTACTGCTGTGGTAGATAATGAAGTAATCAAGTACACAGTTAGAATTGCAGTGCACATGATGCACTATTATTAAGACAAAAATAAACAATATATATTGAAAAACACACAAATGTGTGCTGCTATATGCTGTTTGGGTCATGATACTGGAATAATCTAAACTCAATGTTGTTATTGCTATTTCTTTCTATTGACAACATGTTTTTGTAATCAGATATAGAGGGCATACAATAAGTCAGGCTTGTAATTTTGTCTATGTGTTTTGTCTGTTAAAATAAATGCCATGATTATACATTAAATGTTCTTTGAATGGATATAAAAACACACACACACAACAAGACATTCCCTGCCCTGTGTTATTATTTTATTTCACAAACTTGTTAACAACAATAGGTGTATTTGCAAAGGATAAGAACAGATAACGAACCAACAAAAGGCAGCGACCACCTGCTATAGAGCTGGTGGCCTTCCGGTGTCGTTAAGCCATTCTAGGTGGTGTGACTTGCTCAGCATCTCTAGGGCCAAACAATATAAAACACTTGCAGTGAGCCTTGTTAATTAGTATAAACAAGAGCAGATTGATAAGAACTAATTAAATGTCCGATAAATAAATCATCCTCTTAAAAGAGATTCAATAAGGTGAACCAAAATCTGCTGTACAGCAAGTGTGATATCGAATGGGAAGGCCTTTTTTCTCTTTCTCTTTTCTCTCTCTCTCTCTCTCTCTCTCTCTCTCTCTCTCTTTCTTTGGCTCCCTTAGTTTCACAGTATAGTGAGAGTAGCAGCCTGTTAGGATAGAGGACAAAGTCTGGTGACCCATCTATTTTTGTAATAAATAGGACTATGGTGGAAGAGACACTGAATCACTAGAGGATTGCATGTCAGGTATGATAGGGCACAAACAGTGCTACGGAGTGCTAAAAGGGTCAAAAATGATGAGATGGTTTGTGGGGAGGATATGTAATTAATTACAATGATGTGTATGGTAGTGACCGGTCACTGGGGCAATGAATGCAGTATGAATGAAGTATGTGTTATGAAAGCTTTCCTATTGGTTATGCTGTCCGTAGATGTTACCTTGATGCGTATTACATAGAACAATGCGGTCATAATAACAAATGGGGTATTGCCACTTAGTCATTTATTCTGTCAACGTAACAATGACTAGAGTATTGTACAGTACTCTTGTTGATGTGTAATTTCTAAGCATATAGTTTTTGGCCTTTTATAGGAAAGGAGAGATGGGGATGGGGTAGGGTTGGGAAATGACTGCAGGCCGGATTCGAACCAGGGCATT
>CM050212.1:21091285-21101285 GCA_027475355.1 Coilia nasus
AGGAATCTTATATGAGTCTCCATGCCATGTGCTTCATTTCACGGCCCACACTCTTTACATATTTACAGAGTATTATCTTTTTTACTGGAAATAGAAATCACGATTATATATTCTTATAGTGGATTATATCTGTAATTCTAGAAAGGTCTTTGCATATTCTAGAGACTTCTGAGAGACTGCTCTTTTTTGATAGAAATAGAAATCTTCTTTAAATATTCACAATTCTGCAGCTTTCCAAGAACTTTTCTTAGGATTCAAAAGCCTTCATTGTTTTTTGGGAAAACAACTGGTCAGACTGCATTCAGTGACCGTAAAAAATGGTCTTCAGTTGACCTACTGTGTCAATTACAGCACTGACAAGGATAGAGCACACAGACACACACACAACACACACACACACACACAGGCTGCTAGTACTGAAACACTACCATGTGCTGATGCCGAGGGATTCTAACAAAGTTGCATCTGTCTCAGCTGCAAAACCAGATACTTGCCTCCCTCTTAAAAATGGGCTCCACCATCCCATCCAGCTGCATGTGATAGTAGCTGTAACATCAAGCTGCATCTGAAAATAATACTTTTTTTTCATACTAATAGCTAGGCTAGCTGACAAAGAAGTCATTGCTTGATGAAACCACATTTGATTAAAGTATTCTTTTTTTAATTCTTCATTCTCTTTGTACAAGGCTTTGGGCAACATATGTAAAGTGAAAAATTCTTCCACAAGAAAATCCATGGCAACAGTGACTTCTACAACAATCACTGATTTGACCAGAATGACAAGCTGCTTTATATTCTGCATTCAGCAGCGTTCACACAGCAACAGTCTGAGTAATTACTGGTTGTTACTTTTTCTTTGAGCAAATTGCACTGGCCTTTAACAATAAAGCTATGAACAGGATACCCAACGAGGGGGTTATAAAGAGTGCTATTCACAGTGAAT
This sequence comes from Coilia nasus, assembly GCA_027475355.1. Taxonomy (NCBI): domain Eukaryota; kingdom Metazoa; phylum Chordata; class Actinopteri; order Clupeiformes; family Engraulidae; genus Coilia; species Coilia nasus. Next base: position 21,092,229 of record CM050212.1, read on the forward strand.
CAGTGGCCTTAGCAGGGCTTTGGTTATGTCCATAGCAGAGGTCAACTACACAGCAAGGAAAGGAAAGAGATCACTTTGACAGGGTCACTTCCGGTCACTAATAACTTTGGATCTAATGCTCTCTCTCTCTCTCTCTCTCTCTCTCTCTCTCTCTCTCTCTGTGCGCATGTCGAGTGACTGAGGCGGAGCTTGAGCGTGTGAGACTGCTGAGTGCGGCCGCTGGGCCAGGCTCTTTTCATCCTTTTCTCTAAACTCTTTTTCTTCTTCGTTTTGCTTTATTTTTGCTGAAAGGGTTTATGGTTTATCGTATGTGTTGAGTGGATTTGCTTAGTTTAGTTTTTTGGGGAGCGGGGGTGTAGGGGTGTGGTGTGGTGTGTAGGTGTTGGTGTTGTTTGGTGTGTTGTGTACTTTCTCTCAACGAGGCTATTTTGCTGTGCAGGGAGCATGGCGGCCTCAGGTAGAGAAAGGTTTGAGTCTTTAACGCGGCGTCACGGAGTTAAAATAAACTCAGGCGCCAGTGTCCAAGATTGCAGTTTAGCTGTAGGAGAGATTATTGGACACGACAAGATAGTTTCTGCCGCGCGGATGAACAGCGCGGTAGTTTTGTTCTTGGAAACGGTGGATCTGGCGAACGCCATTGTTGAGAATGGTATAGTAATTGACGGCACTTTTACCACCGTGTTCCCTTTATCGTCACCTTCCAAAAAGGTGATAATTTCTAATGTCCCCCCTTTTATTAAGGATGAGGTCCTGATGGAAATTCTTTCCCGATATGGCAAGCTAATTTCACCCATCAGGAAAATAGCGATTTCGACTAGTTCTCCACAGCTTAAACATGTTGTATCATTTAGACGTTTTGTGTATATGACGTTAAACAGTAGTCATAAAGATTTAGATCTAACTCTAAATGTCACCGTAGATGGATTTGTTTACCCCATTTACGTTTCTTCTTGTTTAATGAAGTGTTTTGGTTGTGGTCAAAATGGTCATCTGGTGCGGGCTTGCCCTGAGAAAAGACAAGAGCCCGCTACCGGCGGTAATGGTGTTGCTGGGGGGTCAGAAAAATCCCCTGACACGAATGCTTCCACAGGTGGTGAGGGCAATACTGAGGGGGGTCTTGCAGAGGGAGTAGGGGTAGTACCCCCGCAGGACCCTGCCTCGCCTTCTCATACACCCACGGTTTTGGATGGGGAAGAGAGTGTGCGGTCTGAACCTCCCCAGGATAGCATAGTGGAAGATGACGTTAAAACTGATGATAATGACGCTGAAGATGAAAGTTCTCAAATGGAGGCAGAGGACATGAATCAAACTTTTAAAGTGCCCCGAACTAGACATAAGAGGAGACGAAATCAGCCTCACGAAACAACTAAAAATAAAACCGCAAAGGTCCAGAGTAAAGCTGCCTTGGATGATGTAGAAAGTGAGTTCGACTCTGACTGCAGTGTCAGTTGCAGCATGCGTCCGAGTGGTTATACATCTCGGTCATATACTGTAGATGACATTAAAAACTTCTTGAGTCAAACTAAGCATGTCAAAAGGCTGCAAATTGAAAAATATTTTCCTGACGTCGAACAATTCATGGCCAAGGCAAGATTGTTCATAGCTGAAGGTGCTGTTACCAAACAAGAGGGTTACCGTTTACGCAAACTTGTCACAAAACTGAACGTTCTTCTGGGCAGCACTGACTCTAACGATAAACAATAAGCTTAATTTATTCGCAATGTTTATGTGCATGTATTTATTTCTCCTTTTTTTATTGTATTTAATGACTGAGGTTCGTATTGCTTCCCTAAATGTAAACGGGGCAAGAGACCCACTTAAAAGGGCAGAGCTTTACGAGCTGCTGAGGGTGAAGCGTCTCGATGTGGTTCTCTTACAAGAAACGCATAGTGACACTGCGAATGCAGCAGACTGGGATCTAGAGTGGGACGGGCTTTCTCTTTTAAGTCATAACACTTCTGTTAGTGGTGGCGTTGCAGTTTTATTTGCTAAAAACTTTGTTCCAATTTCTTATGAGGCAGTGGAAATAATACCAGGTAGACTTTTTAAAGTAAGTGCACGTTTTGAAAATCACGTTTTAATTTTTATTTGTGTGTATGCTCCTACAGAGGCATCAGACAGAGTGGCTTTTCTGAATGATTTATCTATCATTTTATCTGGGTGCAGCAGTGACGAATATTTATTTGTTGGTGGTGATTTTAACTGTACGGAAGGCGACATGGACAGAAATCACGTAGAGCCACATATGCTTTCACGTAGAAAGCTCATTCAGTGCATCCACACACATGATTTAGGTGATGTTTGGAGAACCCTTCACAGGGAGCAGAGACAATATACCTGGACTCATGTTCATAGCAATAGGATTTCCATGGCCAGGCTTGATAGATTTTATTGTTTTAAGCATCATTTTAATATTTTTAGAAATTGTGTGATTATTCCTGTTGGGTTTTCTGATCACGGGTTGGTCTTATGTGGAGTCACTTTGAAATCTGTGAAGCCCAAAAGTGCTTACTGGCATTTTAATTCATCTCTTGTTTATGATCAGCATTTTAAGGAAGTTTTTAGAACTTTCTGGGCTGGTTTTAAAGAAAATAAGACATCTTTTGTTTCACTACAACAGTGGTGGGATTTTGGTAAACTGCAGATTCAACAACTATGTAAGCAGTACACTCAAAATATCACAAGAGACAGAACCCAGTCTATCGAAATACTGGAGAAAGAACTACAGGAAATCCAAAATCTGGCTTATTCTACTGGGAGCCATGACGAAATTGAAAATCTGGCAAATAAAAAGAGTGCTTTAACTGAGTTGTTAGGGATTAGCGCTAAGGGTGCTTTGGTCCGTTCAAGGTTTCGGAGTATGGAGCAGATGGATGTCCCTTCCAAATATTTTTTTAATTTGGAAAAGAAAAATGGCCAGAAAAGGTTTATTCATTCATTAAGATCTGAAGCTGGTGATTTTTTAACTGATGATTGTGAAATTCGGAAAAGAGCTGTACAGTTCTACCAAAAGCTATACAGGAGCGAACTTAAGGATGAGATGTCTAACGGCCCTTTTCTGCGTGGTCTGCCTCAGGTTTCAGTCGAGTCCTTTGCCGAGCTTGATGCCGCCCTGACACTGGGTGAACTGGAAAGAGCCCTTCAGGGTATGGAATGTGGCAAGGCTCCTGGCCTAGATGGAATCCCAGTGGACTTTTATAAGTGCTTCTGGTCGGAGATAGGGGAGGATCTGCTCGCTGTGCTCAGTGATAGTCTCACTAGGGGGCGCTTGCCGGTGAGCTGTCGCAGGGCAGTCCTCACACTTCTCCCGAAAAAAGGCGATCTTGCTGACATCAGCTGCTGGAGGCCTGTGTCGCTCCTGTGTAGCGATTTTAAATTATTGTCTAAAGTCTTGGCCAATAGGCTATCCAAGGTAATGGACCAGGTCATCCATCCGGACCAAACCTATTGTGTTCCCAGTAGATCCATCTTTGACAACGTTTCACTGATTCGTGATACAATACATGTCTCTAAGCTTATGGGTTTTGATGTGGGGTTGGTCTCATTGGATCAAGAAAAAGCTTTTGACAGGGTAGAGCATAAGTACCTGTGGGACACTTTACTTGCATTTGGGTTTAGTGAAAGCTTTGTAAACATGGTGAGGGTTCTGTACTGTGATGTGGAGAGTGTACTTAAAATCAATGGTGGTTTGAGTGCTCCATTCAAGGTTGGTAGGGGTGTACGTCAAGGCTGCTCATTGTCAGGTATGCTGTACTCGTTAGCAATAGAGCCTCTTTTACATAAGTTAAGAGACGCTTTGACTGGTGTGTTTTTACCCAACTTTTCATTTCCTATTCGTTTGTCAGCATATGCTGATGACATAGTTCTTTTAATTAGTGGGGATAGAGATATAGAAACATCTATTAATATTCTTAAAGACTTTGGGGTGGTTTCGTCAGCCAAGGTCAATTGGTCCAAAAATGAGGCTCTATTGGTTGGTCAGTGGGTGAAGGGGGCACCAAAGCTCCCTGATGGATTATGCTGGAGAAAAGATGGTTTTAAATATTTGGGTGTTTTTTTGGGGAATGAAAGTATAATACAGAAAAATTGGGAGGGGGCGGTCGAAAGTGTGAATGGGCGGTTGGGGAAATGGAAGTGGTTATTGCCAAAGATGTCTTATAGGGGACGTGTCCTCATTATAAATAACTTGGTGGCATCATCCTTCTGGCATCGTTTGGCCTGTTTGGATCCCCCACCAGACCTCTTAAACAAACTACAGTCAATTGTTGTGAACTTTTTTTGGGATAATTATCATTGGGTCCCACAACCTGTTTTATTTTTACCTAAAGATGAGGGGGGGCATGGTCTTATAAATTTTCATAGTAGAACTGCAGCCTTTAGGTTGCAGTTTGTCAAAAGGCTCCTGACTGGGCCTACAGTGGTTGCCTGGAAAATTCTAAGTTGTACTGTTTTAAGGACTTGTGCAGGGTTGGGGCTTGACAAGTCACTGTTTTTAACTGTACCACAGAGGGTTGACTGCTCTAAAGTGCCTCCTTTTTATCGGACTCTTTTAAAAATCTGGGGCTTGTTCCATGTGCAAAGTCAGGGGTCAACAGCATCCTTACATTGGCTTTTACAGGAACCTGTGGTTGGTGGTGCGAGAATGGACATATCTTCCACTGACTTTCCTACATTTCAGAGAAGGCTCCTTGATTCGAAGATTATAACTTTGAAGGATGTAGTTGACCGGGCAGGATCGGATTTTAAAAATGTGAAGAGTTTTTCTGATTCAATGGGACTAAGATGTACTCGTGTGGCCTCACAGCTATTGGAAAAGTGGCGTACGACTTGCTCTGCAGTTGAGTTACAACTACTTGGGGACTACTGTAAAGGAGTGGCATGTCCAGATGTTTTTGATGAATTCCCTGGGCTGAAACTCTCACCCATTCTGGATGGAAGAGCCAGTTTGTTCTCGTCATCTCACTCAAATGCAATTACTTTGTGTGATGCTACTGGAAAGCAACTTTACAATGCTTGTGTGAAGGTGTTAAATAAGAAGTGTCTGTTGAGTAGAGTTGACACGCCCTGGCGCAGTGTTTTAAAATTAGCTGTAAATGTGAAACCTGAATGGAGAGCACTTTATAAACCACCATTGCCTAAAAGAGTGTGTGATTTACAGTGGAGAATTCTTCATGGGGCTGTTGCTGTAAATTCTTTTGTTTCTGTTTTAAATCCCAACCTTGGTCAAGATTGTCCTTTCTGTTGCCAAAGGGAGTCGGTATTTCATGCTTTTTTACACTGTTTTAGGCTAAGGCCACTGTTTATTATTTTGGAGCATCTGTTTAACTGTTTTAATGAAGAATTCACTACAGAAACTTTCATTCTTGGTTTTAAATATGTAAAACACAGACAAAATGTATGCAGACTGATAAATTTCATTCTGGGTGAAGCCAAAATGGCTATTTATGTTAGCCGAAAAAACAAAATTGAGGGTCAACCTGGTATTGATGTTGCAATTGTGTTCCCTGCTCTGGTTAAGGCTAGGGTTTTGATTGACTTCCGTTTTTATAAACTTATGCAAGATCTTCAAGCCTTTGAAGCAATGTGGTGCTGTAAACACGCAGTGTGCTCTGTCATCGACAATGAATTGCACTTTAGCAGTCTTTTGTAGACGCTTCTATGTGTTTTATTATGTATTTATTTTGAGATAATTTTTCTTCTCTTGTAATTGTCAAAGTTTAATTGTACAAGCTTTATGGTAAATAAAGCATATTTTTAAAATCTCAAAAAAATCTCTCTCTCTCTCTCTCTCTCTCTCTTTCTCATTGTCTTTATCTGACTCTTGCACAGATGCTCAGACACAGAGGGACAGACACACACACTTTAAACCCCCCCCCCCCCCCCCCCCCCCAACCCCCACCCGAGCCCCCCCTTAACCAACCAACCACACGTACACATACTCTCACATTTGCACTTACCTTTATTACAATACAGTAATACTACTAACAGATACAGATGAGTTGATGGTAATACTTATTTCTGAAATATGAGAGAGGACAGAAAAAAAATGTCCTGAATCCTGCGATGCCTATGGCAGTGTCCTCGCAAGATCGCACCTTTCACACTCTGTCATCATCCACCTGCATTGTGTGTTAAAGCAGCATACCATTTCCCTGCGCCCAACACCCCATCCGACCTCCCTCCCACAGTAAATATCAAGACGTCCGCCTGTGGTGCTCTCTCTGCTCCATCCATTCAAAAATTCAACAGAAAATCTCTTTGCATTTTTAAATTATGACAGCGTGAAGATCCGACAATGGATTGCGATGGAAGAAAACAAAGTTACATTTTCCCTTAATACATCTTTTACGGCTTTAAAAAAATACCAAAATGCAAAATGCCCACGAATGGAATGACAACAGTAATGGAAATGGAATGGAAAAATCGCCTCCATTTTAATATCAGACTTTTGATTTTTGTGTCAAATCTTTGTTCCCTGCGTCGAGTAATTCTGTGAAATGAGGAAACCTCACTAGAATGTAAAATGTTTCTTGACCATGATCTGATTAGGCTTTCCTTGTCTTGTGTCCACTGGAGGATATACAGGGATAATTCCTCGCCCCCCCCCCCTGCAAGGATTGTAATGGTGACACATTTTCCTGGAAATACTTTGACTGAAAATAATTGCTGGGATACCAATATGTTTGTCACGTTGCAGGACAGACAGATTGTTGTTGCACTGGTGTCAGTGAATTTTTGGGTATGAATCCATTCCAAAATTTCCTGAAATTATGTAAATGGAAACTGTTGATTGCCCCAATCATAGCTTATTTTAATGGCTATGTGTGCATCAATAATTCATACTATTACATACTATTTTTCTCATATTCATCTTTACAGTGCCCCTTGTGCTACATACAATTCATTTTAAACCTACTGGTTTGGTTAATTTGCTTGTATGGACGTTTCAAAGCATAGATCAACAGATCAACTTTGATTTACAATATTGCTGCACTTATTTCCTTATTTTTTTGCAAAGCATGTTTTTGCTAATACGAGGATACAAGCATTTTTCTTTTACATAAAAATATTTTTTATTTTTAAAATTAATCCTCATCTCAATTTAAACCACAAAAATTGTGTCCAATTACAATGTCAAGGCTTAACTCTACTGGCATTCGTCAACAGTCTGGTTCTAAAAATAATAAGGATTTGGCCTTCGGTCTATTTTCTGTGGGTTTTTTTGGTCTTTTTCACTCTATTGTTTCATTTGCTAATCTAGACTTGTTCAGCTGCTTTTCAATCTCCAAATTCATATTCCCATTCCGGGAAAAAGGAGTAATCTTCTTTGAAACATATCCCCACCAGACCAATACAAGTGAGCTCCTGTCTTATATTCAAGCCTTTTCTTGTTACCCCAGTCTACGTTCTGGACCCTGTGCTTTGTTTTTGTGGGGAAACCTAAGGCAACACTGACACTTCACACAATGCCATAGGGTACAGTGGACTTGTTCTTAATGAGCTGAATTGATTTGTGGACTGCACGTTGCCAGCCAAAGTCAGGCATTCAAAGGGAGTTAATTTATTTTAGGACACCCTCCTTTTCCTCTGGTGATGTCGCACGACACTACACGAAGAAAGAGGGGGGAACTCATATTTCAAAGTCATTATGAGACCAGAGCTAACACTGGTTTGACCTCATCTTGACTCAGGCAATTCATTCTACATCAGAAGATTCTAGAACTCTACCAGAGCTCCGGAAATGGATTGAACTTTTCAGCGGGCCAATAACAATTAATGATCCAGGAATTTAATAGCCCAGAAACTAAGTGACTCATTCAGATGTGAGTATTGAAAGGCGAATCTAAAGCCCTGGCGATAGATCTCTGAATTGTCTTGGGATATTGTCATTGCTACACAGCTGACACACTTTCAGCATGCTGGCTTTGTACTCTACTGTGTTCTGTCCTTCAGTAATTTGTTTTACCAAAGCTGATCAGAATATAATTATGGGTCTTATATTCACAGGTGTGTGAAGTCTGTCATTGCGCACTACGCTCTGAGTCACAAATGACTTCGCCGTACATTCATGGCGGGGAAAAAAAAGATGCTTTATGGGTGCTTTTGTCCCATATGGATGATGCTACACTTCCAGGGTGGAACTGTTTACACATTTTGATGCCAATGAGGTGGGAACTCCATATTTGTGAGTTTGTGCAAGTGTTTGTAACATTTCTTTTAAAGCACAAGGTGCTTATGTAAAGAAAATAGGACGAGTACATGATAAAATGATCCCGATTTGTCACCAGGCATTAAGGAAACAAGTCATGATAAGTTGAAATTCTGATTTCACTGACAACAATAGTACAGCCAGAATATTCGCATTTTAAAACTTAATTTACAGTCTGTGCTTTGCCTTCTACCTGTAGAGGGGAAACAACGCTTTACAGTATTTCAAATTTGATAGCAGTACCAGGTGTGGCCACAATCCCACATACGTATAGCACCTTTCAAGTCAAAATATGACATCACTGACAAACTCAGTTCATGCAATCTAAAACAACTAATAAACCAAGGAATATCATTCCTCATGATTGAGGTCAATAATAATTATGCAGTGTGTAGATTCATGTAACATAATTACTTGTGGTTATGAAGTAGGTATCCTGTGTGATTTAACTAACAGCACATTATACCCCACGGTCACATACGATCAGTCACTATTAAAGCCACTTTGGCCCAGCCCCCGCGGAGGGTGTTATAGGATGGTAAATCACATAGTAATCACACTGTGTAAGTATTACATTACACTTAGCTGACACTCTTATCCAGAGCTGACCCTCTGATCCCAGGACCAACTCTGTAAGCACTAGGCCACACCTGTAAGTGCAAAAGTGAAACGGTAAAGTAGTACTGCCATGGTTAAAGGCTTTTGCAACATGCTAATTCAAACTGGCCTGTTTGTTGAATAATGCTTTGACACACCTAAATGGTAAACTACTTTGACATTAACTAAAGAGGTTGTAGCTGCAGAAGGAAAGATGATGCTACAGAAAGATTGTGTGCCATATTCCATAT
>CM050212.1:21103785-21143785 GCA_027475355.1 Coilia nasus
GTGGGTGTTTTCTTGCTGTGCCTGACTTCCACACTGCAGGAAATAGCATATGGCATCGCAAACCTTCTGCTACAATGCTGCAGCACATTACGTGCCCTTATAAATGTGTCTCGGTGCTTGTTAAGGTGTGTTATAAAAAGACTAATCAGTTATTTCAGTGGAGAGGCTTACTGGCATTTGAATGACGTCTAATCATTACGCTTGCTCTGTTTGATCTTTAATGGAAAACATCCCTTACAAATCCCCGCACTACACTAAATAATTACCCACGTATTATTCTCATCAATATGTTTACAAATCACACGCATTTCTGTGTGCGAAGTCGGCCCACCTTTGAGAGAAAGCATTTTCCTAACGGTCCGGAGAAGTTGACAGCTCCACAAAGCCCTCCCTCTCTTCTCTTCGCTCAGCCAATACGGAGTCGGGCAGGGTCGGGAATGAAATAAATTGAACATTTTGACGGTGCATGGGTGCAAGCCTGCAAGAACGTGCAGCTGTGCTTCATGGACTACAGCTCGGGTATGGGAGATAGCAGTGCATTAGAAAGTATATAGAATAAATCATGTAATATTCATTGCAAAGTTTGAAATCCGCCAGTCGCTTGTCGTTGAAGGGGAAGGTCTTGAAGTGCCTCTCGGCACAGCCAGTCCGCTGTTGAGGAAGAGCAGCCGCGTAAACTTCAACTTCATCGTCGAAAGAAATCAATTTGCCGGTTTGTTTGGCTGGGTTTCTATGGTCCGTATTATACGAAAACGAAAATTTATTCCTATCCTCAGCTTTTTCGTCTACACACTGGGAGTCCAGACTGCGTTACTCTGTGGAAATATTTTCGACGGAAAAGGGTGTTTGTTCACATGGATAAGATTCTCCGCTCCACCGGGTTTCCTTCTTGATGTTCTTTCAATCGAATTGGAAACATGAACTGAAGTGCGTGGAAGTCCTCCGGAGGTCACCCTCACCGAATCGGGTTGTTTTTAGCAACGCAGCGTCCAGCCCAAATTATATCTATGCTCCGTTAAACTTCTGTGGTCTGCCTTAGTAACTATCGCAAATCAAGGTAAAATGCTTTAAAACATAAATTCAAGTAAGTTTGTTCTTTTTAAGTCACGCAATGCAAATAGTCAGTAGCGGTATTCATAGCAGGTCATAAAGACACGTAATAGGTTTTCGCAGTAAAACATAATGAAGAAAAGTCTTTGGCTCACTCAAGGCAGCTAATGTTCATGGTCAGAATGAAAGACAGTCACTGTAACTGTGCACAAAAGGATGTACAGAACGCATTAAAAAGCCACAGCTGCTGCTGGCATCTGACCTCCCGCTCCTTGTCTTGTTGTTCTAGGACACACGGAAAGTTTGGAGAGAATGACGAGTCCCCGGGTGAAGCATGAGCTACCGGAGTATTGCTTTTAGACGGGCATATCTGATGTGTCTATGGAGGTGTGTAGCACTAAGCCTCTTCTGCTGGGTTGCAGCCTCTGCAGCAGGTGCTGGCGATGCCGCTGGGCCCTTTGGGTGGCTCCTTTCAGATAAAGGGCCCTTTCAGCACTCCCAGGAATTTGCCGAATTCGCAGAGCGCTACCAACAGGGCTTCACCACAAAGTACAAGATATACAGGTAAGAGGCTTTTTAAAAATAAATAAATAAATAAAGAAAGAAAGAATACAATTTCCCCCGAGGATATATCACATATAGCATTCGACCTTTAAGCAGATTTTGTGTTAACCCAAACAAATCACCCATTGGGGTTTTATAACACCACTGAGGTTATCCGAAATTGAATTTGTGACCAGCTGCAATAGTGTATACACATGGGACAAGCCACTTCGTGGGATTATCTGCATTAATACTTAAATTAATACAAAAGAAAAAGTGCACACTGTTGTGGACTGGGCCGGATGAGACAGGGGCAGAAAAGAGCGAGGGAGGGGGGTGGAGGATTGTGGAGTTTAAGCTGGTGACAGGTGAGAGTTGAGCCGAGTCGCGATGAGATGAGGGATTTGTGTTGAGCGAACAGCAGCCCAGACTGAGGCAGCTGAAACGAGCTCGCGCTTTGCCTCGCCTTGCTTTGCCTGGCTGACTGACTGAGTGACTGACGCACGTTCTTGGCAGCGACACGCAGAGGCGTTGCCAGGCACAGATGGGGAGTGTAACATGGGGGTTACTCAGTCTTCTCTCTTCTACATCCATGAATATTTTTCAAAATGCTCGGGTGGCCTTTTTGTCGGGACTGACGGAAGTGGAGGCAAGAGCGGTGTAATTGTTGTTCGACAATGCCGGATCTCCCCCTGCTGGCGACGCAGGGCCTGCTACTGAGAGGGGGAGAGAGAGAATGATTGTGTGTGTGTGTGTGTGTGTGTATTTCTGTGTGTGTCCAGTTTTAAAATAAGGGAGAGGGAGAGAGAGAGGGAGATATAATTTGTGTCTGTCTGTGTGTGCATGATCGGGTCCTAAAAGACAGACGTGAAGGCAGCATCAGAAGGAGAGAGGAAAAAATAAGCATTTATGTGTGTATATGCCTGCTACTGTGTGTCTCTGTGTGTGTGTGTATGTGTGCGTGCGCGTATTTGCATTTCTCAGTGTGCGTGTTACTGTAAGTTCTAAAAAGACATACAGGAGAGCAGCATTAAGAAGAGAGAACAAGAGAATTATTTGTGCAAATATCTATGTGCATACATCAGTTCTTGTATTACATCCACAAGAGTGTGTACGTCTGTGTCCTTGTGGATGCTTTTTAAATGATGTGCATATGTGTTAAGTGTTGTTTGTGTCTGTCTCCGTATATCAGTAGAACAATCTCTCTTATAAGTGTCTTTAGTGGAGAGCGAGGAGAGTTTGTGGTGTTATTACAATAACAGTGGTTTACAGTGTCAAAAAATATTTTAAAAGTGTTTCTGTGTGGTGGTGCTTGTGTGTGTGTGTGCTTACATTTAAAACAAGGCAGAGCAAAATACACGAGAGAAAGACTGAGGCAAGGGAAGGTGAGAGGTTGAAAAGATTGAAAAGAGAAAGAGAAAAAGGAAAAGAGAGATGGAGAGAGGGAAATGAGAGAGAGAGGATGAGAGAGATGGAAAGAGACAGAGAAAGAGAGAGAGAGAGAGAGAGAGATGGAAAGAGAGCGAGAGAGAGAGAACAACACATTCCTTTACATGCAAGTCCAGTCCCCAAGTCCCTACTACACTGGATGAATGCAAGGCAGCTCTCTCTCTCTCTGGCACTGCATATTGATGATATGGGCTTACATCATACCCAGCTGAGATGAGATTAAAAAAACATCACTGCCACGTCACACACTATCACCAGCACAAAGATAGCATTCATATGAATTTTAAAAGAGAATGTGTGTGTGTGTGTGTGTGCATTGTGCGCATGCATGTGTGTGTGAGAGTGTGTCCACACGTGTATATGGGCGCGCACATGTGTATGTCTGTGTATGTGTGTGTGTGTATGTTAGGGGTGTGCAAAAATATTGTAATATATTGTATCCCAATATATCATATCGCAGTATACTGTAGCGATTTAAACATCAATATCATGATACTAATTTTCACAATATACTATATCGATTTCTGACTCCTATCCTATGCACTTTATGTTTTTGAGTTATGTTGAGTTCAGTAACTCTGAGTTATGTTGATTTAATTCAGTTTTGATAAGATACAAGACTAGCTCGTAAATGGCATTTTTACATTCTATTTATACATTTTCACTGAACTATGTAGAATATCGCAATATATTGCAATATACCCAGTACCGCAATGTATCATGATGGAATCGTATTGTGGCAAATATATCATGTATCGTGATGTGTATTATATTGTAAAGTCCTTGCCAATACCCACCCCTAGTGTATGTGTGCTTGCATTTATAATTGTATGTGTGTGAAAGGCAGCCTCTGAAAGAGAGAATGGAATGCGTGTGGCTCCCTGAATAATGGTGATTGTCATTATCACACTTGTGTGTGAATAAGAAACACCTATTCAATGATGAAAGGCCCATAATTGCATAGCACAGTATGCAGAGAAGCAGACAGCCCCCCCCCCTCCATCCCATTTACCTTTTCCAGAGTGATGCTGGACCACAGCATCCCTGCTCGTTGCCCACCGGCTAAGCAAGCAATTGTCTGGCAGCAACGCTATCAGAAGCTACTCCCTTTTGTTTGTCACCCACGTGCGAGTGAAAGGTCGCGAGAGGCCTATGGACAGGCTATTTTGTCTCCTCTCCCCCCTGGCGCTTGAGTCAGTCAGGAGGAGCTGAGCTCTAACAAAGCCTCTTTCTCTCTCTCTCTCTCTCTCTCTCTTTCTCTCTCTCTCTCTCTCTCTCTCTCTCTCTTTCTCTCTCTCTCTCTCTCTCTCTTTCTGGTGAAGCGTGAGCTTTATGGTGTTTGACACTCATGGGTAGGGGGGGTCCGCCTCAGCTCTCTGTCGTGCGGAGAGCGTGAATAAGGCTTTCAGTCATCGACACTCCAGGAAATGCTGAAGGCCTGGAGGAGAGTCGCTGGTGTCGCCAGGAGGTGTTGGTGGTGTTCATGCGTGCATGTTGCTTTTTTGCCTCCCTCCCTCTCTCCATCCCGCCGGCCCTCCTGCCCGCCTGCCTCTACCCTCCCCTCCTGCCCTCTTGCCCTCCTGCCCTCCTGCCCTCCTCTCCCTCTCCTGGAGAAAGGCTGGTGGGAGGTTGCCAGGCGATGGCTCTTGTCGGCTTAGCCCAAAATGTTTAGTGACAATGAGGATCGAGAATAATTCCTGCCTGTGAAGCATTACGAGCATGGTCTGGTGCCAGCTTAGCCACACACACTCCCAAGCAATGTTTTCTAAGTGTGTGTGTGTGCGTGCGTGCGTGCGTGCGTGTGTGCGTGCGTGTGTGTGTGTATATATGTGCGCAAACACTTACCCACACATCCACACGCAGACATACACGCACATACACAAAACACCTACGCATGAACGTTGGCAAAGCTTGACGATACAGTACTTAGTATCTTTTGATTGCAATATCATGCACAGCTGGTTCTAAGCTGCAATCAATGTAGCACAAAAAGATTTCCATGAAATTATTTTTTTCAGGACCTGAACTGACCCAAAATCTTTCATAAGGTGGATAATGCTCTGTTTATTTGCCATCATCTGCTTTCATCACCACCTAGAGAAGAGTAAAGGTGAAGTGGACAATATGTGTAATGCAGATGTGAAAGCCAATGGCTTTAGGTTGTGACATAGAGTGGCAGCTGTATTACCAGATCGTTTTTAATTATCATTGTTGGTTACACTTTATTTGACAGTCCCTGTTACAGTGTATTTGCCTCATGAAGTACAGTGTAACAAAGTTTGTGGCAATTTATAACATTATGTACTTACACTGTACCTTAGAGTTAGGGTTAGGGTTAATGTTAGGTATGTAGAGTGTGAGTAGATAATGTTACATGTGAAATTGTTTAGATATTATTTAGATATTATTATTTGTATACATTTAGATACACTGTGAAAGGAAATACAATGTTACCTTATTTTTCACAGCCACACACCCCCTACCTGTTCTAGCCACACAACAAAAGAAAATCCTGGCACATCAAGCCGGGAAAATTGGAGAGTAGCACCTAAAACTGCCCTAGCCACATAACAGAAACAGAAAGCCCCAGCACATTAGGCCAGGGTGCTGTATTGTACTGAGGCAGCCATACGTCAAGCACATTTTGATTTATTCTTTAAGAACCCCACAATCCCCATATACCGTCCTAGCCATATAACCGAAGAAAACCTCTGGAACATTGGGCCATAAAAAAGTGGGCAGTAGTGTAGCACCCAAAACAATGTTGCAGATAAGCACACGCGTCAGCCCATAGATTTAAGCTCACATTTGTTGTCTGACGGAGCTGTAACTGGCTGTAACAGTCATTGGCAGCAATGTGCCAGGTCATCGGTCCCAGCCAGATGCAATATCTTTCTGGATGAGATCGGGTGTTAGATAAGAACTGTTATCTCAGCAGGCTCCTGCAGCCGGAACAAACTCGCCGACAACTCAGCGTCAATTTGGGCTTGACAAAGAACTCCCAGTCCAGTCCAAGACAGTGTTTTGCTGCAGCAAAAATGTGTATAATGTTTCAAGTTCATTTTCATAAAAGCTGCTTTTGGACACTTCCTTGATGTTTCGACTGACAGTGTGAATTTCTATCTATGTATCTATGTGCACACAAACACTGCACAACATTGTAAAAACACTGCAAGTGTATATAAACTTTTTTGTGTAGCATCACGTATGGTTTTCGGTAAGATCAGAGGGCAGTAAATTAACATGCAAATTGATGTGGTGTTTTTATGTGTGAAAGTGGCTAGGTGAAATAGTGTGGGCGTATGCACACGAGGTGTTGATGACTGCAGGTTACCTTGTATTGCTGAGCCTCTTTGAAGTAGAATACATTCAAAAATGCAAGACGAGAAAGTGAAATTCAGGAGTTACTGAGACAAAACTGGAATGAAGGCTAGATGATAGACAAAAAAGGGCTGGATTTCATTTTCGTACAAATACATGAAGATTTATCTTGCTTTGCCAAAAGATTTAGATGTGACTGTGTATTAGCTAATATTTTTAGTTTTACAGTATGTAAGTTTTCTTGCTAGAAATAAAGTCAGTCTAATCCAGTTTATAAAAAATGTCAAATGGATAATTTGTTGTTGTTTTGTTTAGCATAATCAGGGTTGCATTATAAAATATGACTTTGTAGGTGTGTTCATTGTCAGTTGGCTCTGTGTGAAGAGAAAGAGACAAAGACAGAGATAGAGGTAAAGAGAGAAAGAGAGAGAGAGAGGCAAAGAGAGAGAGAGATAGAGGCAGAGACAGAGAGAGAGAGGGAGAGAGAGCGAAGGAGGCATCAACAGTCAGACTGGTGTTCATTTTCAAAACAGATACCGTTAACTTGGCATTAAGGGTACTCCTAAAAATACCCTGTCATTTAACCACTGTGCTGGATACTATAAATTTGGGTTTATGAAGATACAAAGATGTAAAGGCATCATAAACTACTGCAATTAGCTTGCGCGCATCATCCAGGGCTAAATTAAAGAAGTTACTTTTATTATCTGACGCTAATGTATGAGGGTGCAGTAATTTCCATTAAAAGCCCCTTTCTCTCCTCTCCTCTCCTCTCCTCTCCTCTCCTCTCCTCTCCTCTCCTCTCCTCTCCTCTCCTCTCCTCTCCTCTCCTCTCCTCTCCTCTCCTCTCCTCTCCTCTGCTGGTGTGCTCATGGCACAGTTTGTCAGTGGTATAAATGTGTTATTTTTAATGAACTAATAATACCCAGGTGGGGCGTAATGAAGTGCCTTTGTCCAGTGTGCCCGGGCGGCCTGCCTGGCCAGCCGCAACCCATCCTCCTTCCATGTCGAGCACGTCCCAGGACAACCCGAAGCAAGGCCATTTACAACGCCAGTTAACACTCATGTTTGGGGCGTGTATGAAGAAAACCGAGGGGTGTGGGGGGGAGTTGGGGGGGGGGGGGGGGCAGTTCAGCCGAGGCTAATTGTGCCATTATTTATGTTTTAAGACATGAACATCCCCCTGAGTGCTCCCCGTGCTTTCAAATTCAAGGACAGAAACACTTTGCCACCATGATGTTCTTTGTTTCTTTAATTTTGAATTCCTAATTTAAGACTTTTAATAAATCACAACCTTGTTGCAAGAGGGTATGGAGAAGTGTTGCCCCACTATTAACAGTCGTGTTGCTAACTGTAAGCTTTGAATTCTGCTACAGCTTTGTTTCTTGAGGATGCACTGTAAGTGGTGGCTTACACCTAAAAAACAGATAAGTCACTCTTCCAACACAGTACATGTCATAATTTCACATGGAACAAAACAAGAAAAAAAACAGCAAATGAAAGGGTTTCTTTCTTTCTCCAGCATTGTTTTTTCTCCCAGCAATAAAGACTAAATAAATAAATAAGTGAATCCGTGGCCAAGAGCGAATGGTTACCCGTGAGTAATTACAATACCCCCTTTACATTGTCTGTCTAAAAAGGGATGCCACAGGAATTGGAACAGTGTAATGCGGCGTGTTGCTGTAGTCCGCTGATAAGGTCCCTCTGGCTCGGTAGAGAGCAACCGTTTCAGTTTCGCCTCGACCTGATTGTTTTTTTCCCGCCACCCCTCAACCCCCCCTCTCCCTCTCCTGCCCTCCTCCCCCTTTCGTTGGTTTTCGCTCTGCTCTCTGTGACTCCGTGTTGCCACAGGTCTCAGTGGGGGGAAAAGGCTGGCAGGTAGTTCTCTGGCGCACCTACCCCACCCTCCCTCCCTCCCTCCCTCTCTCCCTCTCCTCGCACCCCCCTGCTGTTCCACAGCGCAGGGCCAGTAGTGGATTAGCCTGAGGCACCATCCGTAACTGTCCATCAAGCACTACCATCACCGGCTCCCTGTCCCCTGCTCCTCACACACACACACACACATGGATGGACACACGTACACATACAGACACACACACACACACACGCACACATGCACACGTGTGTGTTCTCTCTCTCTCTGTCACACACACACACACACACACACACACACAGATGCACACACATACACATACAGACACACACACATGCACACGTGTGTGTTCTCTCTCTCTCTCTGTCACACACACACACACACACACACACACACACAGATGCACACACATACACATACAGACACACACACATGCACACGTGTGTGTTCTCTCTCTCTCTCTGTCACACACACACACACACACACACAGATGCAGACCCACATGCATACACACACCCACATTACACATTCATGCATGTGTGTTCTCTTTCTCTCACGTGTGTGTTCTCTCTCTCCCTGTCACACACACACACACACACACACACACACAGACACACACCTCTGTGCTCTGGCCCCTGTGTCGATCATGGCTAAGCTCCTCTGGCTCTCTCCACTCCCCTGCTGTCTCAGAGGCGCAGGGTGAGAGTAATTGTCCCCTCGTTATGTAGATGCGCTGACATGTAACAAGCTCGTAATGAGATTATTTCCCTTTCTGTTGTTGTTCTGCTTGTTATGGGTGTATTTTTTCTCTTCTCCACTGGTGCACTTTTGAGGGACTGGAAGCATTAAGTGAGGTCAGCCACACAATGAAAAGGACTCTCTGGTGTGGGCAACTGAGTGCGTAATTAGCATTCCCTGATTACTGCTATTTAAAAACGGGTCCTCTCGCCATCGGTTGGAGCAAGAATCATTAAGAGGCTGAAACAATTAAGTACAATAAAGAAATGATGGCACATGGAGCACAACTTTGCAGTTTGCCAAGCTGGGATGCTTACCAATCATCACAGAAGGTTTTTCTTTTTCTTGTCTTTTTTTTTTTGTCTTTTTCCAATCTGGTCTTTTTCTTTGTACCTGGTCCTAGCCAATTTCAGTCACGTTTCTGTTTTCATTACTGCTAATTGGTCTTTCATTGGAAGATTATTAAAAGGAAGAGGAAAGATTTAAGAAGAAGGCCCAAAATGCGGTTTCAAAAAGGGCGTACTGTAAGCGTAAGCAGCAACAACAGCATAAATATATCGCACATTTTGTATAAGGACACTGAACATGCAGCTGCAGAAGGAAATTAAGCACTACAGTATGTGACATTTGGTAGGGGTAACTGGGAAGAAGATAAATGATTCAGTAGAAAATTAAGCACTCTTGCAAGGGGTACATATATCTATATGTATAGATTACGTAATAAATACATTAAGTGTATATATCACGTACCCCCCAGTGATACAACCTACAACCTTTGCATAAAGAAAAATCTCTGGATCCTCTGTTTCCAGTCCTGAGGGTATATTGGGTCTCTAAAACTGATGTTCCTCTGATGTTCCTGCTCCTGGAGGTTTCCATACCAACACACTATTCAACAGGATTGGCTGCAAGCTTTGTAAAATAATCTCACCACCATTTTAATAAGCCATCTTGAGGTTATGTGGGTGAACATGCAGCATTACCTGAATGTAAAATGGTTATGATTATGGTTTTTGGTTATGGTATTTAGCAGACACTAAAACACCACATTATACACAAAAGCAGACATATGTTAACATAACAGCTAATTAACAAAAGAAAGTGCTGCGTGGATGTGTGGAAGTAAAGGATTCTTTTCACGGAGCAAATATCTGGTGGGCAGATCTCCTGCCTTATTTATCACATAAGAGACCTCCAGCGTAGCAGCAAACCAGGGGCCTATGAATGCATGCATCTCTCGTCACGGAAGCATGCCACCAATGCCAAGTGCGCACGTCAGGTCAAGGTCGGCATTTTTATCACATACATGTGCAGCTCCCGGTGCCTCGTTTCACTTTATGATTTCCCACAGACTCTTTGTGAGTGCCGCGCACTTGATTGGCCCTCACGCTTCAATCGGCGTGTGATTGACAGCGGGGTTATGCTCGGGAGCAGGAAGCAGCCGAGATGAGACGAGACGAGAAAAGACCGCGGAGTGGTCTCTGGCATCTTGAGCACGTACAGTAACACAGCCAGAGCAGACCCGGGGACACCCAGCATCGTTTGGCTGGAAACTGTGCTGCAGCAACCCAGTTAATTTAGCATGCCGCCTTTCTGTGCTGTTTTTGTAATTAATTCTCAATGACATGTAATTACAACATGTAACCACTAGCAATAGCTAAACCAATATCACTGCATATAGAACAAAAAAAAAACACCTAGTATTGCAGGCATTACTACAACACCACAGGGATACAGTGCATAGCCTGACCTCCAAATGACCAGCTGTAAAGAGATGGCCAGTATTTTATTTTATCCTGCGAAGCAAAAAGGAGGGGGGGGAGATAAAGCGAATTGACATCCCGGGCTCCGTGGCCTAACCGAGTCGACGCATCGCTTTTGCATCTGACAGCACACCTCGTTCCTGCGAGCAGCTCATTATTGTCCCTCATTGCAGTCGGGCCAAAAACTACTGAGAAATAAGCCGAGAAAATAACCATAGTTGGCTCTGCTATGTAAAATCAGTGGGAAAGGGCAGCCATTTTTGCGAAAAGGGGGAAGAGCAATTCCCAGAGCTCACTTGAAACAGCATGGAGCAATTCATCTTGGGAGGGTGAAAAAAAACACAAGAGATAATGTAAAAAAAAATGATTTGAATAGCGCAGAGGAGGTCATGCCGGCATCACATTTTCTCCCCAGCAGGCCTTATCTGTGCCTCCGTACCATTTCTTTCTATGCTATTATGTTTTCTTTCTTTCGTTTTTTTGCATCTTGGTTTATGCCACCACATACACTCATGTGCACATAATAGCCTGTTTGTGGTGGGATTATTTTCCTGTCCATCAGGAAATTCTATTTTCACAGAAAGTATATTAATCTGGTGTTGAATTTATTTATTTTTTTAGTAAACTGACAGAAACTGGAAGGGTAGACAGTGCTAATAGACAGAATTAAGTTAAAGGTGTCGTTGCAGCGTTTTTTCATTGATTTTGTGGTGGTCTCCAGTATTAATGAATGCCCTTTGAGCCGACTTTGGTGAAAAAAATGTTTTAGTGCTCCTGTTACAGGCTGTTCTACTTTGGTGAAGGAAATGGAGTGGGGAGAATGACAGGTTCCCGGCTATGCTAGTTACAGGCTACAATCATTCAAAGCTCATTCGGTCATAGCACACCAAATAGAAGATTTAAACGTTCCAAACAAACACACTTACTTACCTATATTTTGCTAGGTAAATGTGTGCTGCGGGGAGACTCCTTTAGGTAATCACAACTATGGCATGGCTTTTTCTAATTAACAAACTTACGTCAATTGTATCACCCTTTTCTTATTCGCTCTTTTTTCCGCCTATTTTCTTTCATTGACTAATTGAGGCAAAGAGGGTAGAAGAATATTTTCATGTGCAACATGCTTATGCAACTCAGAGTGACGTATCATATTTCAAAAACAGCAAGTACTAAATGGTTTCTCAGGGAATGACACTTTTAAGGCCATATTTTAAGGCCCATTCAGACCAAGAACTATAACTACAATGGCCGGGTTTCCCAGTTAAGAACCTTCTTAACGAGTGAAATCATCAGTAAATTAACGGCTAGAAGTACATTTGTTGTCACGTGCGCACAAAAACAAATTGACACAAATAATAATTACCGAAACACACAGAAACCAGGGAAATAAAAATGGAAAAACAAAATGAAATCAGTAAGACATTTCATTTCATGTGTATATTCTTATTTGTCTGATATAAATCTGCAATATGAGGAGTAAATATGTGAAAAACTGAGAAATTGGCGTCCCCTTGTCATGAACGACAGGGAAAAGGGGAAAAATGCGATCAGGAGAAATGGACGTACTACATTACAGTTTTTCTCAATTGGTTTGGTACATTTCTCACATCAGAATTGAAGTTCTTGTTCAATTGTCACATCATCATGCCATTTGTGCAGATGAAAAAGGCAGTTCCTCATTGCATTAAACAAATTGCAAATGCTTTTGTCCATCCATGCAAATGACTGTGTACAATTCTCAGTTTTTTTTGTACATGATCAATTGCTTTTGTCATGCTAATCAAAATGCTTTATTATGGGAATCTATCATATAGTCTCACTCCCCAAAACATTCAGGCTATAGTTCATCATATAAGTCTTCACGTGCAAAATGATTTACCAAGCTATCATAACATGTCAAGCGCATTTCTATACATTTCCATAAGACATTTGTAAATATGATCTAAATTGGTAAATTGCTTGAATCTAGACTTTCTCTAATAAAGAGAATTGATCAACCAATGATCAACAGTTTTCTGAATGAGCTCAAGGGAGCATCTCATGAACAATCTAATGTAAAGTATATAACCAGAGCACAATACAAAGTTACAATGTCTGACAATGGAAGAACAAGAAATTGGACAACAGCGTGACGTGGATGAAAATGTGTGGCCTGACAGACGGGAACGTGAAGAAGCTGAAGATAGGGATTAGGATTTAGAATTTGGGGAGATGTTCATATTTTTGTTTACTTACTGTATGACCTATGTTTATATTTTTGATCTATGTTTACTTACTGTATTTTACCTTTGTTCTGTGCAGTGGTCTTTTTTCTTATGCACTGCAATGTCAATGTCTGCCAATAAAGAAGTCATTCTGTAAATGTGAATCTTGTCATTTGCAATCAATCTCTCACATATACATTATATGAGGTCAAATGTCAAAAATGGTCAAAACACTTGTCATCACACCTAAACCACATTTTACATCAAAATGTCCCTTCGAAATGCACTATTCAATTGCCAACATGACTAATGAATTTGACTGTCTTATCCGTACACAGTGACACAATGACTAAACATTCTGATGGCACTGACACGTATCTTGACACAAAAACTTGCTTTTGAGGGATGAACTAAGGATTTTGAGCAAGAGACTGGCTTTTGCAGGTGATCCACTGTGTTTCGCTATTTTTCCAAACTGTTTTGAGAAATGCACTCGATCTTCTGCAAATTGCAAGAAAGATTCGAAAAATGTACCAAAGCGATAGAGAAAAACTGTAACAGCAGATTCCTGCAGAGCATGGATTAGGCACTCCAGAAGATACTATCCATGCCTTGCACGAGAGGACATCCGGTGTGACAAGGATGAAAATTTGTGGCCTGACAGACGGAAATGTGAAGAAGCTGAAGAAGCTGAAGATCAGGATTAGGATTTAGAATTTGGGGAGATGTTCATATTTTTGTTTACTTACTGTATGACCTATGTTTATATTTTTGACCTATGTTTACTTACTGTATTTTACCTTTGTTCTGTGCAGTGCTGTCTTTTATTTCCTTTACGCACTGCAATGTCAATGTCTGCCAATAAAGAAGTCATACTGGAAATGTGAATCTTGTCTTTTGCAATCAAGCTTACACATATACATTATATGAAGTCAAATGTACAACACTTGTCATCACACCTAAACCACATTTTACATTAAAATGTCCCTTTGGAGTGCACTATTCTATTGCCAACATGACAAATGAATTTGACTGTCTTATCCATACACAGTGACACAATGACTAAACATTCTGATGGCACTGACACGTATATTGACACAAAAACTTGCTTTTGAGGGATAAACTAAGGATTTTGAGCAAGAGACTGGATTTTGCACGTGATCCACAGTGTTTTGCTATTTGTCCAAACTGTTTTGAGAAATGCACTCGATCTTCTGCAAATTGCAAGAAAGATTTGAAAAATGTACCAAAGCGATAGAGAAAAACTGTAATATCTCCTTACTTAGTGTAACATTGTTTTACCTGAGATGGTGCTGTTTTCACTGTTTTGATGCTAAGAAGGGTGTTAAGAACACTCCAGACCTTTCTTAGAGATCCTTCTTAACGTCAGGTCTTCTTAGGCTAAGAAGAATTTTTGGGAAATGTGGTTGCTTCTTATGGGAGCCTTAAGAAGGGTCTAAAGAAGTTCTTAACGCTAAGAACTTCTTAACTGCATCTGGGAAACCCGCTCAATGATAACTACACCGATGTGTTCTTATAAATCTCACCTAACTTTGGTGGACAGCAGAGTTGACACCTTACCTTTAACAACAACAACGGGGCTGGACAATATCGTTGTATTGTAAGGTATTTTATGAATTTTATGAACAAAAACATTACAGTCAATCAATTTGAGTCAATAAAATTATTAGTTATTTACACTAACAACGAGCACCTTGTGAAAATGTTGTTCTTTAGTGTGTACGCTCATGTCGCTGTAGTTTTAGTTGTTATCGTTACAGCTCTTAGTGTGAATGGACCTCTGTGGCTGTGCGTTGAACCATGTGAAAATGTCCTTCTTTCTGGCTGTGTGTTGTCGCTCTGCAGGGAGTTTGGGCGGTGGAAAGTCAGCAGCGTTGCGCTGGAGCGGCAGGAGAACAATGGAGTCACTTTGCCCCTCGACCCCGAGTTCATGCAGACCATCAGGCACCTGGGTCGCCGGCCAACCATCGGTGCCATCACCGAACACATCATCAGGAAGTACGGCACACACTTTCTGCTGTCCGCGACACTGGGAGGTACTGCATCTATGTCATCTGCCTTTCGTTTCTTTGCACTTCCACATTTCGCTACCATGTATTTGTGACGTGTGCAATGACAATAAAGAAACGAGAATCTGGCTCATAGCTTATTTAACATTTGCACAGTTCATTTTATAATACCTCAGTAACTTGTAGCCCTGCATAACGAGACATTCTGTTTGTGCCAATTCTGATTGTGTGTGTGTGTTTGTGTTCTTTTTTATATATGCATTCTGGTTTTTTTTTGTGAGCAGTGTGTATGTGATTGTTTGTGCATGTCTCTACAAAACAAACACTGTGTGTGTGCATGTGTATCACATTTTGTGTGCCTGTTCTCACAGGCGTGTATGTTCTCGGCTCTGCCTCACACTCTCCTCGTGACACACTCTTCCCCTACCCTACCCTCCGCCTGCTGTAGGAGAGGAGGCCCTGACCATCTTTGTGGATAAGCGCAAGCTGAGCCGGGCGGCCGATCCCAGCGACTCCAACAGCACGGCCGTCACCCTGGAGACCCTCCACCAGCTGGCCGCCTCCTACTTCATCGACAGAGAGAGCACGCTGCGCAAACTGCACCACCTCCAGATCGCCTCCACTGCCATCAAGGTAACCCCCCCCCCCCCCCCCCTTCCCCCATGACCACCTCCAGATCGCCTCCACCCCCATCAAGGTAACCCCCTCATGACCACCTCCAGATCGCCTCCACTGCCATCAAGGTAACCCCCCACCTACACCTCCAGATCGCCTCCACTGCCATCAAGGTAACCCCCCTCCCCCCACCCCCCACACAAGCTCTATGGTGATGGGAGCTGGGACCTGGGACCTGACCCCTTAGATGTTTTTGCCTCTATATTTAGAGGAAGATGCAGCAGCAACAGAAGCTGCTGCCTCTGTTGTTTCTGGAATGTGGGTGGCAGGCTGACTTCATATACAGAGGTGATGAAATTGGTCGGAGAACTGATGCTGCTGAAGGAGTCGTGTATTATGTAGCGCATTTGTGCTGTTGACACCATTAATTTACATATAAAAGCACTGAAAGGCAAATGCTTAGATAAATTGTCAGTGGAGCACGTTTACCAGAAAGGCCCATTCTTTTATGCCAGCGGAAAGGCTAAGGTGAAAAACTCATTAATATCTAGACAAGATGTTGTGAGAAAAAAAAAATCACACCGCGAAGCCATTTGAAGTCGTGATGGGTTACATGCATCCGAGGTGTGATGATAACTCGCAGGCTGTGTGGTAGGATGTTGCTGTGTGGTAGGGAGCACACAGTAGCTCCACACGCATCTGTCATTGGAGGACACTTAAACAAGTTAATGTATCAGTTTGAGCGTGAATGGCTGAGGTTGCCCTTCTTGTCTCCGAGGTAATTCATTCTCGCGTGAAGCACTATTTATCTACCTGCGGCAACGGATCTGTGGCACGTAATGATTTACCTTTTTAGAAATTATGTTTGTGCATAGGGGGATGAGAAATGTTGCTGAAACTCCCTTCCCACTCCACTACTCTCGAGTCACACCAGCGTGTGTGAGAGAGAGTAAAATTTCTTGTGGCGTTTTTCCTCGCCATACTTCATTAAGCAATATAGCTGTGGAGGGAAAGGCAACACATGGCATTATACTGAACATCAACTGCAATTTTTCACAAGTGCGCTGCACACCCTGGGCCTTGTTGTACGCCACTGTGCACTACAGTTGTAATTGTTGGCAAATACAACCCATTACATACCTGCTATCGCACACCCTCCTCCCCTCTCCTCCCTACTCTCACTCAGTCTTCTGAGAGGTGGCGGATGAATTGACATTGAGTCCTCTGAGGGCCGTTCGTTCACAGGGTACTTGTGGTGACAGATGTGAGGTATTCACGGGATCAGTAGGCTTTAACTCGGCGCATGGATTTTCACCTCACTGGGAAGACAGATGTTAATGCGCACCTGACTTTGAAAATGTGCACAACCTTGCTTTGAAGCTCCCACTCCCAGCCGTCTCTCTTGCAGAGAGTCTGTCGGCCCCAATATCAGTGATGCAAGTGATTTGGAAGTGGGGGGGGGGGAGATGAAATATTAAAAAAATAAATAACTGCTGTGTCCCGCCACAATTATGCATTAGCATGACAAATTATCTGTTCCATTTCAGTAATTTTCATACAGCCCTTACCCCATTTGTCAGCCATTTTGGATATTAGTTAGGTGTCAGGCTGTAATGAATCGGAGACTTATGAAGAATATTTTCTGCACCACCGCTAATAAATGATCCTTTAACCTTACTGAGCGTGTCGACAGGGAAGGGAAATGCTCTGCATTCTCCTAAGGTGTTAATCAGTTCTTTTTTGCTTCTGATTTAGAGTCTATATTCACTCGTACAGAGACAAAGTACTTCGAGAGGCTACATCACAAATTCAAGCTCCCACCAGCGAGATGGAACTAGTTACCGACGGCAAATCACTCTGTGACACCGGCTTTTAGCGATAGCTGCTGTCTTAGGAGCATACACCAACATTTACTACACACACCGCAGATGGCACTGCTGGAAAACATGTCCACCTCTGAGGCGGTGAGATAAGCAAAAAAAAACAAAACAAAGAAGATTACGTCAACTTGTGAAAAATTCATCTTGGACAAATTTGGCCGGTACATTATTCAGCAGCATATATTCTTAATGTCTCTCTTGACC
This sequence comes from Coilia nasus, assembly GCA_027475355.1. NCBI lineage: Eukaryota > Metazoa > Chordata > Actinopteri > Clupeiformes > Engraulidae > Coilia > Coilia nasus. The sequence goes on from CM050212.1 coordinate 21,121,456, forward strand.
TTCCACACTGTCTTGCCACCTCTTCCAAAGAAAAGGTTTGTGTGGAGAAAAAAAGGACATAAAAAAACTCCGGGGGAATGTATTCCAAAACTTTATGGGCTGTGTAAAACTTTGAAAACGAGATGAGGAGATGAGGCAGAGTCGGGCACGTTGCCACGAGTAGCTGTTTGACGTCTGTCTGGGTCATCAGTCAAGCATCACAGCAGCAAGCTGTGAGGAACTAAACCATTGCCAATTCCCACCTCACCCCGTCCCCAGCTTTCTCCCTCTCCTGCGCTCTGCCTATCTCTCTTTCTCCCACTCTCTCTCTCTGGCTTTCTCTCTCTCTCTCTCTCTCTCTCTCTCTCTCTCTCTCTCTCTCTCTCTCTCTCTCTCTCTCTCTCTCTCTTTCTCTCTTTCTCTCTCTGCCCTACCAATCTCACACTCACACTCTCTGCATGTACCAGAGAAGGAACAGTTGAAACAAGCAAAGGAAATTTAATAGGCTTCAAAAATCAGCCACCAACCTGAGGAAATTAAGTTAAAATTCCCCTTGTTTAAAAAAAAAGAGAGAGCAGAGAGTTTTTAAATTTAAAGGACTCCTAACACACCGCTGGACATGAGTATCTGTCATTCTCATCACTGAATTGTTCCCTGCTGGTTTCAGAAGGGGCTCTATTCCCAGGGTGGAGAAAAATCCTGTTCTGTTCCCGCTCATTGCTATCATCTGCAGTTTTTTTTTTTAAAGATAAGCTTACATAAAGCCAAGCTGACTGGAGGCTAACCGAGAACAAAGTCCTTCTATACAGCTGCTGGAGTCCTCAAAGTATCGGGTACTCGTGCCTTCCGATGCAAATGTGGATGGGGCTGTCGGAGTGTTGCCTTGGTGATTAAGAAAAAGAGGACTGTTCTGAAGAAGTGTTATGACAAGGAGTGCTGTAAAAACAAGTGCCAATCTCCATGAAACATTGATGGCGTTTACCAGAATGCGTAGCTGTTTAAAAGCCCATTACTCAAATAGCTCCCACTGTGTCCACAGCCCTAGCGGGAAATAATTCACAGGTAGCATAAATAAAGCATCAGTTCCTTTTAATAAATGCACAGGCTAAGAACTTCAGTTACTGTGGTTGAGCTTCTTTATTATACAGCATTTGAAAATTTACAATTTCATTAAAATAAAAATTGATGTGGCATTTTGCATACATTAAGGAGCAATGCCACTTTTAGTATTCCAGTACAGAATATTTTATATACTAGAAAGCCCTAATCCTAATCTTAGGAATAAGAGAACTTTACATAGCAGAGATGAAGCAAATGTTAACAGATGTATAACTACTGATGTGGAGAAACAGAGAGCTTCTCAACATCATTGACCCATTTTCTTTAATAAAACCAGTAAAGTTGAATTACTTATTTCGTGAAGTCATTTTGAGACCAATTACCAGTCTCATAAAATGCAACTGTTGGTATTTCTAATGTAGTCAGCATGAATTAATTAACACAGATAATAGGACATTACATCTATATACAAACATTTTTTTCAATCGACATAATTTGTATTCTTAGCCATAACCATTGTAATGAATGCCAAATTTCCCATATTGAAGTCACTGTAGATTTAGCAAACTACAGACAACTGTTGTGTTTTTCCCCCCATTTCTGGAATGGAAAAGCTTAACTTGTGCACATGCATTGCTGTAACAGGCTCTTGTTGCAGATGGTCTCATTGCTATGCATAGAAAATCCATCTTTATATTTGCATTTGGTCAATTTTCCCCTTTAAGTCAGACATCTGTCTCTGTTAGAAATTAATCTGCCGATCCCTGTAGAGCTGTCTTGGATTTTAATTAATTGTGTGGATGCATCAATAAGAGAGAATGAAAAAGCCAGCAGTTGTTGCGGACGTTCGGCTCTTCTCTTCCCACTCTCTCACTCTCTCCTCTCCGCCCCACATCGGAAAAGTTACTTTAAACTCAACACTTGCTCAAAAATTAAATAAGGAATTCCTCAATAATGGATATTTTGTTCCGTAGGTAACTCACAAAATGAGGTTTCCCAACCTGCCTGCTTACTTAGTCATGGGCCGGTGATCCCACAGCTGTGAGGGGATCTATGCTGCTTTTAGCCTGGCAGAGGGGTTTTTATTTCTCCCCAGGTCCCCAGTCATCCATTGCACAGGTATTCTCACTGACCTCAAAGCAGATGCCAAAGGAATGTTAAAAGGACAAAAAGAAAAAAAAATCCCATACCAAAAAAAAAAGTGCATCACAGATCACAATTTATTTACAAACAGGGGATGTGGTTACTGTTTATTGGCCCTGTGGGAAAATATGAAAAGAGGGTGCTGAGGCAGTGCAAATAATTTGTAAGTGACAAGGAAGGAGATATATTTGCCTCGAGGCTGGCAGTTTGTCTAGCGATGTGCTGGTAAAACCTTCAGATACGACAGCCTTAAATCAGACTTTTGTCAGGGATGATTGAGCTGTGATTGATGCAGCCCTCAAAGGGGAACAAAGATCCCAGTGTCAATCCACTGTGTCAGTGTAGAGTCAGCGATGCAGCTATGATGCTTACACACACTTGAGTTTTATGAGGATTTGCAGTCAATTGTGAGAAAACACCTTCACGTTCATGCTGTTCACGTTAAGCCGCTCCACAGGGGATTTTTTGTTGCAAAACTAGAATACATATCTGGTGGTACAGTCAGTATGTCCTGCAGAAAGGTTGTCATAGGTCAGAAGCTAGGTGTTCATCCAATTTTCTAAAGGTCCTGAGGTATGCCCCTTTTTGTACAGTTTGATACTTTGATGTTTCAATAAAGTCTGTGACATACTTTGGTCCAAAGCCCCAAAACAGGGTTGAAATTTACTTGTGGTACTTTATCCTGTTTAAGAAGCGTAGTTCACAGAGATCTGTTTGAGTACCATAGTGCCCTGCTTTTTCATGTCGTGTGTCTTGGTTGTGTGCCAGACTGGTCTGTTTGTGTGAACAAACTGACATAATGCAGAAAACGCAGCTATTATCACCAAACTGTTTAATTATATCTTGTGCAATGATTTTTGCAATGCACTGCATTTGTACATTTGTACTGAAGATGTAGTGTAGATTTGAACAAAATGTAGAAATCAACAAATGTGGATTTCAACAACAATTACACTCTGCAACACGTCAAGCTTTTGATGTGTAAGAAAGCATACTGTAAATGCCACAGGTGTCACACTAACACAAACAGCAAACTGAATTAAAATAACTGCCAATGTCCTTAGGGCCTAAGCACCAGAATGTGCGAAGCTCTATTGCTCTTCGGGAAATTCTTCTTCTTTCTTTTTCTCACACACTCTGCCTTTTTCGAGGCAGTTCCCATGCACGAAAACTCATGAAATGTTGTTCGCACATTGGAAGTGATGGTAGCTTCTCAGGGACAGAGGCTTGGCTGTGGGTGTGGACCAGAGACTGTGCTAAACATCAATCTGTACACAGAGAATACTTCTATTTTACATTTACAGCCTTTTTAACCCTTATCAACCCATGTCCTGTAAGTCATTAACGTCCACGACAAAGAAACGTTATATTCATATTGAGGTTTTTCATTTAACTTGAAACATCTTAGAAACATCTTAAATGGGTGATAATTACAGTGAGGAAGTGAGTGAGTAAATGTGTATGTGAGTTAAAAAGCATAGACATTTACATGTATGAACATGGGGTACATTTCCAGATTTGGCTCGTGCACACACCCCCACACATACTCACACACAAGGAGGCATACCCTAATACGGATAGCATACTGTAAAATTCCAAATAACATGTACACACACACACACACACACACACACACACACACACACTCATACATGCACACTCACATACAAGGACGCCATACCAGACCCAAACTCACTCGGCCCATTGATGAGGTCAGTTCTAGTCAGCTACTGTACACCACACCTGCCGCTTGAGCTGCTTACAGCACAAATACATGGCTATGTTTATTCTGCCAGCAGACTCTTTTATTGCATCTGACCAAAAGAAGAAGAAGAAGAAGAAGAAAACAAAAACTAAAAATAGCAGAAGCAAATTAAAGTTGTGAACATTGTCAGGGGTTTGTTCTGGAAGCTCACTTTAACTGCACTGTAATGCAGCCTTGCTGGTGACAAAACAAGAAGATCTGTTTACCTATTTAGGGATGACTAATTATGCCTAAATAAAAGTCAAAAGAAGCATGGATTTAAATTAAATCTGTCAAATTGTCAAATATCCTACAGAGAAAAACACGAGATGCACAACCAAGATATTTCTCAGTTCAACCAGAAAGACTCTGAATATATAATAACTTAATGACAATTTATTTGATGACAAGTAATGATATGGCACAACAAAACTTTGGCATAGGTTCTGTCCTTTGTCCTGATCAGAAAACATGAAAACTGAATAGATGCTGACTGTAGTAGTAGCAGGGCATAATAGTAATACCCCCCTGACAAAAGGACAAGAACCCACTGGTGGTGGTCATAACGTAGATAATAGACTTTCAGAAGCATAAGCTGCAGAACATGAACATTATGTGACGATACATAGTACATCAAAAGAGGAAACTGGGGATTTCAAGAGCACAACCCTGGGTCCCCCCGGAGCACCGGGGCAAGGAAAAACTCCCTAAATATTCTTAATGAGGAAGAAACCTTGGGCAGAACCACGTCTCTAGGGGGAAGCCTAACTGCCTGAGGCTAAACTAATGCTCAATGAGACGATAGAGTCCAGGTTGTCGCTCAGGTGACAGGAAATTCAACATCCGGGGACAGAGCAGAGTCACCCGATGAGGATGTGTCAGAGAGTTGTTCATGGAGGGGCGCAGCAGGAAGCCAGAATGGGTATTGAGGAGCGATCCGGGAGGAAGAGGAGGAGACCATGGAAATCCGGGGTGAATCATTGGAGATGCAGAGGTAGAGGAGACATCGGGAGGCCAGCGAAGAGGCAGCGGTAGATGAGACATCACGAGATTGGTCGAGAAGCCGGGGCGGATGAGACATCATCATCAGGACCCACTGGACGCGGACAGGAACCCGTGGAAGGATGCTGGGGAGGGAGGTGGGCGAACGGCGGAATACACCTGTGAGCAGCAAAGCAGGAAGGTAAGATGACGTATTAAAAGACAGGTGCTACGTGCTGATTGGAAGATGGTTCATTGATGACGCACATTACGTCTTCCTGGTAGAACCTCTCGCTGCGCTTACATTTACTGCAAAGGGTGAGAGAATGGTCCAAAGAAAACCCCTGTTTTAAATACCTATGTGAAGAACAAATTAATTAGCCCACCTAATTGCCTCACTCCATTGGCATAGGCCTGCAAGTAAATACAACATACTGGTTTGACTACTCCGTTTAACAGTGATCCAAACAGTTTCTGATCAACAGTTTTGTGAAAAACAAAGAAAGTGCCTGTTCCACATAAACACCTGTGACAAATGTAGGCAATGCTAGACTTTTCGTTCTTCTTTGTAACTGCCACTTTGTTGAAATTCAAATTTCAAATCGGCCTGCGCCTAACCACATTTCACAGGAAATGACGCAACCAAGCACACAGTGTTTACAGGTACACATTTTTTCTGAAGCTAGATGTAAATAGAAGAATCATCCTCATTTCACTATTAATACCAAGAATATTAATAGACGCTCATTCATTAAACATCTCGCCAACCATTCCACCCAAGACAAGTTATTCATTTTGCTATGACGGTGCCACAGAGGCATATCAACCCAGCCTATAAACACTCGTTTGTAGCATACAGTAGCACCAGCTAGTGAAATGGGTAAATGTAAAAATGTGTATCTTGGACCGAGAAGGCGGGTACTGCACAAAATTTGTCAGGTACAATCAGCAAGACAACCTCTGAAAGCATGCCAGGTACTGTGACATTTCATGAATGAGAGGTGCTATAATTGTACCAGATCACATTTTGACTGTTATCTGTAGAATGCTAGGGTTTAAAAACTAAATTTATTTATATTTGTACTCAGTGGAACTTCTTGCATGAAAATCACCTGTCCATGCCCACTTCCAATGATGAGCAGCACAAACAGGATTCAGGCAAACAGAACAGGCAAAATGTCATGGAGCGGAGGTGTGAGAGCCCGTCATCGTCGCTTCTGGTTATATTTGGTGAATAAATTTACAACAGTTAAGAGTCTGCTTGAGGCTTGGTCTTTTCCACTGGTGTCTCTATGGTGCTTTAAACACATTTCCCACTATTGCTAATGTTGCTAACCATTACATTTCATTTGCACATTGATTTAAAGTGCAGACAAAACTGATGTTAGATGGTGTGTTAGAGGTTATCTCAGGTAATACGCTACTGATATTACTGTCTAGAAATTCCTAAACATCTAACCAGTTGACCTTATCTCTGTTGTGTGTTAGCTGGTGCTAACTGGGCTAAATGAAATCCCAGGGCTCCAGTTGTAACAGATCCAGCATTCACAAAGTTTGAAAAGTTCAGCAGTGGAATGGCCCAGAGAAGCCCTCTGAGGAAAACTGGATGCTGGTGTTAACACAATTAAGCCATTATCTCTCTTATGTCCCCTGACAGAGCACTGGGAATCCAACCAAACTAAATGTAGTTGGGAGACATAGTCAAGTTCATTGCCTCATAATAGGGCACAATTTAGCCAAATGATCTGCACATGTAATGTGCACGTGAACGTGTTCGACTTGGAGACATAGTCGTTCAGCAATCAGTTTTCACAGTTTGTTTGTTTTTTTTTTTTTTTCGTAGTGACAACTCGATCCAGCCCAGCCTCACTAATGGCACTTGGCACTCATTCACTGCCAAAAGCTACATGTTTATTGGACAAATGCTGAAAAATCGTCACTTCTAGGGAGGCTCGGCCTAAACCGTTTCGTAGAGGAGGCCTAGGCTCTGTGGGGTGATTGGAAGAACTGTTAAATCGGTCGGACTTTTTTTTTTACAGCTTTTTAAAAAATGTAGACAGGCAGCCGTGGATTTCATGCTGCTCAGTCAGTCAGTCCCATGATCAGGGAAGTGGTGAGAAATCTCCATTCTTATTGCCTACCGTTTACTAGCTGCTTTGTACATAATTTTGCAAATAAAGTTTAAATATAGTCTTATTAAGTTTACCACCTGTTTTCAGTTTGAAAAGTTCATTTGTTTGAGACTGTAGAGGTTGGAAACTATAGGCTGGTAAACTAGCCCCTCATACTTCATTTCATTTTGTGCAGAGGGTCTGGCCTTGCTGCATTGAGAAACAATTTCTTCCTGGAGGTGTGGACTCCGATGAAGTTTAAAACAAGTGGCTAGGCCTTTACCCAATCGCTAATGTTTGGTCATCACATATGCAATTAGCCTGCAATGTAAGCTGTGTATTATGGCAGCTAGCATTGTTGATTTGATAATGGCGAAGCAATTTGTTAGTCTTCTTTACAAGGAGAAAATCAGAATTAAACAGCAAGGCAGACCAATGCATAACATTGATTTAGTTAAAAAGGTAGGGGGAAATTATTATTCTCTTCAGCTCTCCTAGTATGACAAGGTCAATTGGCTAACTACAAGTGCAGCTGTAGCACAATGGGCCAAAGCCAACTTAGCAACCTTGCTCTGTTTGCCATTGCGAGTCCCTAGCGACGACACCCAGCTGGTATAACAGGGTAACAGACAATTTTTTGAAAAAAAGAAAGGGGGGCAGAATTTTCTTATACATAATATGGCTATGGTGGTGGTTTTTCTGCATAAAACGACATCGGCCTTATTATTATCAGTTTAACATATACTGTATCCTATATAACAATTATTACAAACAGAAATAGACTAAATAACTTTGTAATAATGTGTCACAGTATATTGGCCAGCACTGGGCCAAAAAAAAACAATAACAGTGACTTTACAATTTGTGGGCCTGCTGGGGCAGTCCTGGGCCAATAGAACTAATAAGTCATTTCGCAGTGTGTTGGTCAATACTGGCCCGGTATTGGGCTAAAAGAACCAATAAGAGTCATTTCACAGTAGGTGGGCCAGGAATCCAAGTGAAACTCAGACAACAATGTACAGTGTTTGGGGGCATTTCTGGGAGGGACCCAGTCAAATGTTGGCCAACTCAGAGGTAAGGGTGTGGGCCACAATTGAATTTTTTTTTCTATCTGCCTGACTGACCAGCCTGCCCGGTTTGAAAGACTACTGGCCGCCACTGCTGCACATGCATGTATGCTGCTTTGTGCAGCTGATAGACCATTGATAGACATGGCACACTTCATTGCTGTGGTAAGAAAGCTAAAAAGAAAATGTTGTTGAAGAATGTTGAAGTTGATGTTGATAATGGTGAAGTGGGTTTGACATCAAGTCGGATGAAAATACTTATTGCATGTATGCTATGACTGACTAAATGGGTCACTGAAATACATGTTTTTTGATTTGTGCAGCTCGCTAAAAATTATTTCAGAATCTGTGTTTGTAGAGACTCCAAAGAGATAGACCCCAATTTTCAGTATGTCCCCAAGCCCTGAAAGTGACTTCTTTTATAATATGACCCCTTTCATGTGCATTTTGACTAGTCAAATAAGAAATCTTGATTGGAAACGTTTGAAGCTTTCATTAAAACTTCATGAACAAAAAAATCAGTTCATGAAGGAGGGTGGTTTAACTCCCAATTCACATAAGGTATAATCTGACTAGGGTTAGAGTAAGAGGATTTACTGAAAAAAAATTCATGTTTGTGACAGCATTCATTAGTTTACCAGAGTAGGAATTTCTTTACTTTGTTGAGTTTACAAAGAACACAAAGTACTTGTGCATGTAGGAAGAGCACCTTAGGGAGAAACTATAGCTATTACACCTACCCCTACACTATCTATAATCAAGTAAATAGTTCAGGCTGTTAGTCCCTACTCCCAGGTGTAACACGCACAACTGGCCGCTGACTACAGCTATTCACGCAACCTCATGTGAGCTGTACAGGACAGAGCAGCTGAGGGGATGGCCAACTGGAGCCGTACAGACAGATGCTCAACAAGGGTTAACCTGAACCAGCCGGCTACCGTTACAGTGACTGGGGCTGCTGGGGCCGTTTACATGATCCACTCAGCAGCACCTACCTATCGCTTTCCCCCATGGCTTTCACCATGCCAACAACATGCATCTCATCCAGGACCACTGGCAAGCCTTTGCAGTTTCCTCCAACATTTCCTTAACAATTAAAATAAATAAATAAATAAAAATACAAGACACTTGCACATGTGGGGAGAGCACCCATTGTACCACACTTCAGGCTTTCCTAACTACAGCCATTACAATTATCCATACACTATGTGGGACACATCCTCAGCAGTGTTGAGAATAAATACAGACACAAAAAACCAAGCCAAATTTAGAAAGTGCCTTAATTAGCTGCTGCCCCCCCTGATATGGGCTGGACCCCAACATATGGCCACTGCAAATGCCCACTGTCCAGCCTGGGCATCCTGGGTGTAGCAGTCCTATCTGTAGGTAGGCTGGAGCATTTCTGCATCCACGTGTCCCCCCATTAGCAAGCTAGCCACATTCTGTAAATTCTTTTGCATATAGGTGTTTTTTTTTTCTTTCTTTTACCATGCCTTTCTCTGGCTCTCTCTGGTTAGTTTGTATGCTGTGGTTTCAACCCCCCCCCCCCCATCTGAGCCGTGACCTTCGTGTCATCTGCATGGCTGTACTTGGCAAATGTATTGTTAATCTTATTTCATGTGACATTTAGCTGGCTTGTCTGCATTTTTAATGACCGCAGTGGCATCCAGTCGGAGTGTGTAGAAGGTACTGCCATGTGTTTTTTTTTTTTTTTTTTTTTCCCTTTAGGTGACCGAAACAAGGACAGGCCCTCTCGGATGCAGTAACTATGACAACCTCGATTCCGTCAGTTCAGTCCTGGTTCAGAGCCCTGAAAACAAGATTCATTTACAAGGTAGAACAGCCCATAATTGAAGCAATCCCACAGTTTCTGATGCAGTTGTCACTGTGTCAATTTATCATCTATCGCAGATATTGGAATAGGCATGCACATTTCATCACCAAAGAAGCGCTCACTTTTGATATTTTAACAAATATAACATTCAGTGAGCAGGTGTTCATTTTAAAGCATTTGAAAGATCTGACACGGCTTTGAAAAGTACAGTTTATTTATATATTTGCTGGTTGATTACTTTAGGCACATCATGTTTTTATGTATAAATTCCTTAATTTATTCAGGATATTTTTTGTTATAAAGACATCAAAAAAGTATTGCTGCTCTAAGTGGTTTGAGATAAAAGTGTCTGTTGAATGACTGCTAAAGAAATGTGAATCCTAATAGTATGTCGTTCATCATGTTATACTGGTTGTTCATTAGTGTGGGCCTACTCTATTGCTGCAGGTCTTCAGGCCATTCTACCAGACTACTTGAGGACCCGTTTTGTGGAAGCTGCTCTCAGCTACATCGGGTGTCATTCAGAGGGAGAGTTTGTGTGCAGGGATAATGACTGCTGGTGCCGGTGCGGTCCAGAATTCCCACAGTGCAACTGTCCAGAGTCAGACCTGAAAGCGATGGAGGACAGCCTCAGACAGATCAGAGAGTCATGGAAACGTGCCAATCAAGAGTTTGAGGAATCAGGTAAGGAACTGCTGCAACAGGTCACTGATTAGGGACTTTATGTGTGTCGATCTCATGTGTCTTACTAAATGTACATAATGATTGTTTGCATACTTTGCATTGTTTATCCAATTATTATTTTCAACCGCAGGCCAAAACATTCCCCTCGGGGCATGATATTCCACTCAACACAAAACATGTTCTTACAACCACTCAAAATTATTTTTTTAAACACTAACATCCTGGCATAGTTTGTCAGACATGTCAGTCATGGAGACAGTTTCATGCTGCTCAAAAAGCAATTTAGCAGGTTTGTTTTGAGTAGTGCGGGAAAAACATGTCCCTCAAGCTGCACAGCGTTTTCAACTAGCGGGCCGATGTCACTGTGCTCTGCCTTGTTATTCCGCAGTGGCTGACAAGGAAATGGTGCGAGGAGCCCATACCTTTCAGGGAAATAGTTCTACTGTCATTGTGCTAAAATCGCATTTTGGACTTGGCTGGGTTTTTGTGTCCCCTAATCCGGGACGGAAGCCAGCTGTAAGCTGGTTTTACTAGGGGAACAGCAGCGGCAGCAGTGGCAAGAGCACTGTAATTTCACCTCCTGCAGCAGCAGGCTTTGATTTGTGAAAATGGCCAACTAATGACCGCAAAGACAACAAATAAACAGCGGTAATGTGCCGCATAATAATCAGTGAACAATCAGCCCTAGACGAGTAATCTAATGTGCTGTCGCACCATCTCTGAAAAGCAGCAAACTCAGCACAACGGATTCCCTTTCTGAAAAAGAGCCAACACATTTATGCTCTAGTTTCTCCCCCCTCATAAAGAAGACGTCGGCAGCAGTAAGTAATCATAAAATCGGAGCTGTTTAAGACACTGCAGTTATTTCTCATTAAAAACTAGACTTTATCGATTTTGTTGGAATTGAGGTCACTGAGATAATACAGTTATTGATTTTGCTGCTGAAAATATGAATTTGTTTCACTTCCCTCTCGAAAATACATTGATATGCCCTGACGCCATGCCGTCTTTCTAATTGAACTTGATTTGCCCCTGTGCAGAAGCCTGTGATGGAGCAATACTTTGTTCCCATTAGCCATCATGGAGGGTGCATTTGAAAATGTTATTCAAGTCAAAATCCATACGCATTCACCCACTCTCTATCAGTGGCCCTCTTCAGCATGAGCATTTCTTAACAAGCCACACTGAGATCGCCAGATGGTGCACTGCTCACTTCTCAGCCCCTTAACACGCCGGCACACTGTGTTCCAGATGAGTTCCAGAACTTTGTGCGAAGACTGCCAACATTCTACGCCTTAAACACATCCGCCATCCAGTACTTCTGGAAGATGGACCCCGGTGTGCACCAACGGTACCAGCAGCTGGAGCTCAGCGCCGGACAGCTTCTCAGCAAAGCCCGGCGGATCATCAGCAGGCTCTTCACACTGAGCAAGAGATGCCGGACTCAGCCCCGGGTTGCTGTGCTCAGAGAGAGGTAGGATTTATTACTTGTGTGCTCTGTTAACTGTTGCCGTGGAGTAGCAGTAAGCACTGGACAAACTGTACTTGTTTTACTGAGACCGCAGTCAGCTGCTGTACAAAACAATGTATTAAGTGTACTGTATGATGTTGTCCTTGAACTAGTGCAGAGTAAAGAGACCTATGCACTTCCTAGTGATTTACAGAAAAAAAGGCTCAAAGCCCAAAGAAACACACACCATCACATTACATCCTTGTAATGTGATTTACATCAGATGAAAGTAGCTGTCTCTGTACTCCTAATGCAGATCATACATCTGTGTATATATGTGCATGTTTCCATATGAGAGGGACTATATGAGATGGTAATGAGGAATTCAGAATATACCTTCTTTTCAATTGAATGGCAATATGCCATCCCCCCTGCAAACATCAAAGACCTTTGCTGTTTTTCCCCCTTGATACAGCCTTTTCTGCATGACACATAAACTTCAAGATAGAATATACAACATTATACAAGTCAAGGAATGCTATCAGGAATATAATTTGGTAATAAATCAATCTAAATATACTTTGCAAAGCTCACATGTGGAAGATGTACATGTGGAAGTGCAAACAAGACTTTCTTGTTTCAACGCATAAAAATTATGCTTGAACATTGTATTTCATTCCCAAACTACTTCCACTCAATTTCCCATTTAGGGCATTGACATGCACTTCAGTATCCCCAATTAAAGCCTTATCCCAGTTTTGATCATATGTGGAAACCTGAGAAACCTGTATATCAGTATCTCTGTTTACATAATAATTACTAGTATCCTGACTTCTTACATCATTCTTACATCATCAAAGATTGGAAAATCTTTGGGAAAGAGTGGGAAATCGTAAATCTGTACTATTAACAGTTGAGTTTCTCATGCTCAACGCTGTTAGAATCTTCATACATTTTCGGGATATGGTGGATACATGGGACAGTATCCAGGCTTCTTAGGGAGTAGTCCACCAGCATATCTCCATTTGTCAGTATTTGGAATGAGGGCCTTTTCAGGATACCAAATTCCGGAAGAGGGGTTTATATACGCAAACACAAAGCCGGTGGCAACAGCTATGACACTAACTATTGAACTCTCTTGAAACAGTCTGTGTAGCTGCTGCAGTTACAGACCAAACCCTTCCGATGGTTTCTCATAGGAGAAACTTACCCAGGTCACGGCATCATCCACAGAGAGTTGCTCCTCTCTCACTCTTAAATAGATGGACTGATACGGGCAAGGAGGAGGTGTGTCCTCTGAACTCATTATGAAACAATACCCCCCTTTATAGTCTTTCCCCTGGTGGAACTGAGGGTAATTGCGGAAACAATAATTGTGTTAATGTTGAAGTCTTGGCCAGGGTCCCAGTGTTGCTCCCTGCACGTCTTATCTTTTCAGGGAGACCACGGATAAATAGATTGTCCCTTCTCCATACAAACCAGACATAATGAGAGCTATAGTTCAGCACATTGACTTAGGAGTCGCAGGAATAGTGGGGACAATGTTAGTATAAGGTCTTAAAAAAAAAGCAAATAACAAGGTCACTGCTGTGGTCAGACTAGGTGATGTGTTCCAATGTAGAGCAAAGGATTTTCTTTTCTTTCCTGTTTCTTCTTTTCTCTTTTTTCTTTTTCTTCTGCTTCTCTCAGTTTCATCCTTCCCATTTGTGTCTGGATTATGGTTTTAAGTTATATTACAAAACAATCCTTGTTCCGGGGATGGAAATGCTAAATCCCAGATTTAATAAGAAGATCTTTGAGATTAATCAAGATTTTGTAGTTTGCTTTAGTTTGTGTGAGCTTAGCGGGACAGCAACCCCCCCCCCCACCAAAACAAAGCCAGCGAATAGCCCTGCTTAATGTCAAGTGCTGCATTAGTATCGGCAAGGGCACAGTTTGGAAATGTAGCACCAACTGGGGAGAACTGCGAGTTAATGCCGCATTATTGATAAGCACAGAGCTCCTCGCATTGCGGCATTTATTTTGGGGCATTTTAATGATGCTTATGGTGTTCTAAGAGCCATCGTGCCACTTACTTCCATCTGTTTTGTTATGGGTTATGCTCTGACAGATGCCATCTTAGCTTGCGTTTCACAAATGCGCTTTATTGTTGATGTAATTAGGAGTTGATTATAATGGCAGATATTCATAATATTTGCTACTGGTTTTCAGTATTGTTTGGTATGTACAAATGCATAAATTCATAAGTTGCCATATCTGAGCATACGGGTCTGTAAAAAAGTCCACCCATACGTGTAGTGGAAAAAATAGTGCAGCTATCAATAAGACAAATCAAGCTTGAAATTAGCCTTTCCCTCAGTCTCTCTTCCCACAATATTTTCATTCAATTTGTCTCTCTCTTCCCTCAGTCAGTAAGGCTATTTATCTCTATGTCACAGTTGTCATGTCCACATATAGCCCCTTTATCTCGTATGTACAGACTTTTCTATAGGTGTCCTTGCTGTGAATAGTAAGAGGCATCTAATTCACACTCTGCCACAGGTGTGGTGGCCGGCTCCAAAGCCTTTTGATACAAAAGCTAATTCTAGGTTTTCCCTTCTGGAACTCCTCGTGGCTTCGGTGTTTAGAATCCTCTACACGTTTACTGAAGGACCACACTCTTCAAATCCTGAAACTGTTCACTTCTTGCCACAAATTCAATATATTTTCCATAAGAGCCATGCCGGCATGCAATATCACATTAAATGAAAAGAAAAACCCTGTGGCTAATATCATTTATTATAACTCAACATTGAATGACTGCATATGGAAGAGGTTCTGACACATGTGGAGGGTTTTGATTCATTTCATCACAGTAATGGGCGCCACACTCATTCTTCAATTGTAATTCATGAAATAAAATCTGGTTATTCACAGAGAAACGAATGCAAGTGCATTCCCACCTCACTCTACACCCCACCCATCCCCACCCCCACCCATCTACACCCCCACCCCTCACTCCCCCGAAAAACTGCTGACAGCTGGCAGAGATCTCTTCCATTGCCACCCACCCACCTCCTCACTTCCTGTCTCCCAGTCAACCCGTCTCCATGAATATTTACACCCTCTGCTTGCCTACTTTATGTTTGATACTCTGAGAGCACCGTTTTTTCATGCTGAGCCGGAGTTCTGCAAAGGAATAATAGCAAGCTGCTTCTGCCCCTTATTAGGGACGGCAAAAGCGTGGCCATAGCAAACAGTGTTGGAAACAGTTTTCCTGCTTGTTGATACCAAGTGGCCTAATCGGATGTCTGGCAGTGGCTGTAGCAAGCTATTTTCTAAGTAGCCAAAGAAGTCAGAAAGACACATTTGTCCTGTAAGGTACCAACATCAAAACTCATAAATAAAATAAATAAATAAAAAATAAATAAATAAATAAATGTGTTTACCACTGTTTAGGTCTACATGATGTTTATCATTTGCTTATTGTCACCATGTGATGGTATTATGTCAAACAGAGACATGAAGCTTAAACTAGATGACTCACTTAAGATATGCATGACTCTACATGATGTTTACCATTTACTTAGTGATCATTCGCATTATGTCTAATTCATATTTACAGAGTGGAGTAGATTTATATTCCTCTGACTATTACTTGCCTTTGTAAGATATGCTTCAATTTTTTACTGAAATGTTTATCTTATATTTTACATTTTAGCCAAGTATTTTTGTTTATAAGGTGGCGTTTTTGTGCTGTACATTTTTTAAAAAAAAAGCATCTGCTAAGAAACAAACATAAATACAGATAAAGTAAGCTTTAACTACATCACTAAAGGTGCAATAAACGAGAGTAGAGTAGGCGCACATAGGCCTATTTTTCACCATTAGCAAAGGAAGGATGTACTCCTCATTAGGAAACAAGTGAATCTGTTTATCTCAGAAATCTCCCAGGCAGTGTGTTAGATATTGTACAGTATTTGAGTTGTGCAATGCTTTGTTTAATCGAAAAAACACTCCATTCCCCAGTAGTTATGGATGATATTTTTTCATTGGGTGCATAAAAAGGCAGATAATATGGATGAGTGTTTTTTATGTCTTATCCTATACTTGCTGACTTCCTGTCCTCCTTCCTAGCTGTTGTAGTAGCAGCACTGGTGCTTTCTCTAGAGTGTGAGGATGTCTTAGCTGAAAGAAGTGAATGCTGTACTGTAGACATGAAATATACATTGGGGCTCATGTGGAACATGCTTTTCTTTTCCTGTCCAGGCCCCTTAGTCACTGGCTGAGCTACATCCTGTCCATCCTGTACTGCAGCGAGAACAACCAGATCGGCTCCTACATGGAGGAGTCGCGCACCTGCTCCTGCCCGTACGAGCATCCCTCGTGCCAGGGCGTGATCCCGTGCACGGTGGGGGACGGGCCGTACTGCGCCGCCTGCTCCTACGACAACCGATCCCGCTGCTCCGGCTGCAACCCGGGCTTTACGCTGAGCCAGGGCGCCTGCCGGAACACCGTGCCGGACTCCACGGACAACTACATCGGCTTCGAGACGGACCTGCAGGACACGGAGCTGCGCTACCTGCTGCAGAAGCGCGACGGCCGGATCACGGTGCACGCCATGTTCATCAGCAACGACGTGCGACTCAACAACTGGTTCGACCCCTCGTGGAGGAAGAGGATGCTGCTGACGCTGAAGAGCAACAAGTTAAAGTCCAGCCACGTGCACATGCTCCTGGGAATGTCCCTCCAGATCTGCCTTACTAAAAACACTACCCTGGAGCCCATGCTGTCCGTGTACATCAACCCCTTCGGGGGGAGCCACTCGGAGAGCTGGGTCATGCCCATTGACCAGAGCAATTATCCAGACTGGGAAAGGACCAAGTTAGATTTGCCACTAGACTGTTACAACTGGACGTTGACCCTGGGCAACAAGTGGAAAACCTTTTTCGAGACGGTCCACTTTTACCTGCGGAGCCGCGTCAAGGTGCCCTCGGCTCACGGCAACGCCTCCGTCTACTACGAGCCGCTGGAGGTGCTGGACTCCTCGCGCAACCTGGGCTACATGAAGATCAACAGCATGCAGGTGTTCGGCTACAGCATGCACTTTGACCCGGAAGCGATCCAGGACCTCATCCTGCAGCTGGACTACCCGTACACTCAGGGCTCCCAGGACTCGGCCCTGCTGCAGCTGCTGGAGATCCGGGACCGGGTCAACCGGCTCTCCCCGCCGGGCCAGCAGCGCCTGGACCTCTTCTCCTGCCTGCTGCGCCACCGGCTCAAACTGTCCACCACGGACGTGGTCCGGATACAGGCGGCCCTGCAGGCCTTCAGTGCCAAACAACCAAACTCCATGGAATACGAAACAACCAAATTATGTAGTTAATAATAAAGCAAGGCAATCTTTGTTGTGTGTGTGTGTCACACACACTCACTCACACACACACGAGTGTGTGCGTTTTTGTGGCACATGCAGCACAGTCACCAGGGCCTGATTACACTTTGGAGCTATGATGAAGAGTCAGTGGGGGGCATTCACAGTAATTGTGTTTGTTAATCAGCCAGATAGTGGAAAGGGCGTAATGTTAGCCTAGCTTTCAGTAGATTAGCAGGTCTTCTGAATGGCCATCATGCCTTTTTTTTCTTTCCTTTTTTTCAGTCATATAAAATAAACATGACAAATGATATACTGTAAATGAATCTGTGTTTCACAAGCTAACAGGTAAACTTGAAAAAATAAATCAATACGTTGCAGCTTTTTAGCTGCAAGCTGCCGTCGACAGAACAATTTGATGATGAAGGATGTTTTTACAGTGCAAACCTCACATGGGAAACAGCTTTTTGTTTATAATTTGCATGCCGGTTATTTTGTAATTGCTCTTGCCAACTGTATGAGCGACACATGAGTTTGAACCCACCCTCATTAGTGTAATCAGGTCCCTCCGTACCTGGTAGTGTACACGCCAGACTACTCTCCGATATATCAGAATTCTCTTTTTATTGTGAACACAGTGTCTCACAAAATGGAAGCAGTATGTAATAATAGGCAGATTCATTTTGATGGTAGTACTATTTTTCAAATATTTGTAAGCATATAATAATGAGAAATAATCCTCTTAAAAACAAAATTCATCGCAATTGCTATTGTATGTTCAGTTACATGTACTTTTATTTTTATAAACCTCTTATTTGTGAAAAGGTTACAAGGATAATTTCCATAAAATGTACAAAAACATTAATTTGTTAATACACTAAATAAAAGTCATTTTTATGTGCGGTCTGTAAATACATTTTAAATTTTGTTGCTTACTGTTTTTGCAAACTTTACAATTTTCTTTGATATTATCTTGATTCCATGTGCAGCTAAATGCACATACATTAGTTACACTGATCTTATATCTGTGTTCTTGAAATGTCTTGAATAACAACACACAAAAGTGTACGTTACTTCAATGCAGCATTTCTGTTCACATGGGTTTGTGTTTAATGTCTCAATATATATGTTTCCACAACAAGCAAAACCATCTCATTTCCTTTCCAGGCTGTGTCCGTTCATTCGTTCGTTCATTCAGGGTCTCATTAAGCTCTTTGGGCAAGCGGGATCTCCAGGCCTGCCCTCTTTGTGAGCTGCTTCCTTGACTGAACCTTTGCAATTCATCTGTGTAAAAAACCTTGGACACGATGCAACATGCCTGACAACCCAATAATATATTAAAGGCCTGCTAGCCCCCTGGAGCTTTGCTCGCCCCAGCCTTCAGTATAAACACTCAGTGACTTGTTCCTTCCACTAATGACTTTTCCCCCTTGGATATCCTTGAAAGCAATCCACAAAAAAACAAAGTGCTACACACCATGCTACAATGGGAGAGAAGTTACGAAACCTTCCAGCCTAACTTCTGATGGGCATGAAAGAGGGGCTCTAAATAGGTTATTGATTGCTTGTCCAGGGAGGTTCTTTTTTGAGGGGCTGAAGTTCCCTCAAGTCAACATCATGCTGAAAATTTCTTAGTAATTCGCTGTTGTTCAAAAAAAAAAAAAAAAAAAATTCCCTCCTGGAAATACATTTGCAGATTGCAGTGACTCCTAATTTAAACATGGGCTTCACATCCAAATCTTTGATTTTGTGCATTTTTGATGATGTCCCATTTAAACTCAAAGATTTTTTTTTTATTATTATTTAACAAAAGGCACTCGTTCCAATTACATCAACGAATATATTTAAACTTCTAATTAGCGAGTGGCAAGCAATCCCATCTAGGGCACATTTGTCAGCACTGGGAGCAAGCGGTGACTAAACACAAGAGCAGCGATTGCTTTCCCAACAGGTCACTCAGGCCCAGCAGCAGATCTGCTCTACGGTGACAGGAGGGAGAATGACCTGTGCCAGCCAGACCCGCTCCATCCGTCTTTTGCATTTACATTGATAGATGTGTGTGTGTGTGGAGGGGGGGGGGGGGGGGGGGCAGAGGAGGAACGGCCCGGAACCAGCACAGAATCAAAACCCATTACCTGTGATGTTTCGCTCCACCATGGCTAGCCAAGTCAGCTGCAATCGGTGGAGTTTTATGTCTCCGTGTTAGACCGAGAGCCAAATGCGCTTCTCTTTCAGCCGTCACTCCCACATGCGAAGAGGGATTAAAGTCTGAGAGGCAGCCATTGTCGAAGGCATCAGTGTGAATGCCCTTTTACTTTTAGAGCAATATAAAAGTTTTTCATACGCTACCTACACATGTTGCACAGTTTCTATCTTTAATTGGTGGTGAAGGTCGCTGACAGACTGCGTTACGGTTAAAAAACATATGGCTCTGCTCTTGAGGAACTAACTTAGTAGAAGCATTAATTAATGAAAGTATTAATTTTATTTTAAAAATAAAAGTGCCATTTAACTTTTTGTAAAAATTTTGATATAAGATGACAGTCAGTTTCCAGATATCTGTATTTTACACCATATTACACCATAATACACCACATTTACACCATACACCATACTGACGTTTGGCACATTTTCATTCAACACACTGTACATGAATCTGTGAGGGCACAGAGACATACATGCAGCACATAAGGAGTCCAGTTGAGTTGCTGAGTTGCAGTTGCTGTTCACCGTAAGGAGCAGTAAATAAGAGTCTAGTGTTGTTGCTGTTGCTCTGATGTTACTATCAGTGCTTTTTGCCCTACCAGCATCCCTGTCACTTTGATTAGGGAAGCACTAGTAGCCACAGGCTTCGCACGTAATTACAGTATCTACAGTACAGTGTCTCTGCAAGATGAGGCTGCACATGATGCAACCGTAAAGACATTAACAATAAACAACCTAAAGCAAAAAATAACTCAGAAGATAATGAGAGCTGATATAGTGTCCAGTCATAACTTTTAAAAGGGAGAGTAATATATGAAATAAGATTTAAAAGAAAGGAGGGGCTGTTGAACCCCTCACAAAATGTCTTCCCAAACCAAACAGTGTGAATAGTGGCGGTAAACACAATACTGGATGTTGAACTAGCTCGCACGTGGCAGCAAGACGTAAAACAGACATCAGACTTACATCAGCCTCAGATATCCAGTGTTGCAATGGAGGAGGCATTTTCCCAGGGACTTTGATATTGCACATTTGGACCATAGTGATGCAGAATCAAAGCTCCACAGCCAGAGACAGTTGTTGTCAAGACAGATGTCTTGTCAGTTAGAATTTATGTTTCAATTTAGCTCAGAAGGATGTGCTTTTAGTCGCCGGAGGTCCCAGTCGGATTTCTATTTTAACCTGTTTTCCAGATTTAGAAGAAGTAAAAACATGTAGCTGACATTACCAACACAACGGGAGCACTTTAGACTTTGACTCAAGCCTCCATGAGCACAGCAAGACATACATTTAAAGAATGCTGTTTAAAGAAAGTGATAGTTACAAAAGAACAGCTTTCTATTTCATTTTGAAAAAGGAATTTGTTCAAAAGAAGCATGTACAGTAAGGCTATATCCACATCGATTGCGGTACAGAACAGTGGCAAACTTCTTTTGAGGTCATTCTATGCTCATTGTAATGCTGTAAAACATTTAGTTCCACTATAGCATAGTACGCATGACCCCATTTCCATAGTAGCTCAACTATTTGTTGTAAATTAAACAGCAGGTTATCAGAACATGGTTGAACATCCTGTTAGACATGGATGTCTATTATGGCAATGTGCCAGAATCTGTAAATTTACTTTAGTGCAGAGATGTGTTGTTTAGGTAAGGCCAATGTGTCTTCCGTGCTCACTACAGATGGTCGTACATATGAAGTTGTGCCTGACAGGAGATAATTTAATGAACTGCCAACCTGAGCAAACACAGTGAATTTAGCTTTTTTTATTCAGTGCATTCGGAAAGCTTTGAGACCGTTTCACATTCCCATGCTCATAAGGTACCCATCTTATTCCAGCAGACTCTAGATTATTTTATACTCATGAATACACACACACAATACTCCACACTGAGAAAGCCAAAGCCAAAGCCAGCTTTTGGAGTGCTTTTGTTAATTTAACAAAGAACAGTCTCCGTTTCAAAAGATGAAGCTTTGGAACTAGTCTCCCTACATCCTGTTTGCCCAGCCAAACTGAATAGCCGGGAAATACAGTAGGACATCCTGGCCAGACAGATAACCAAAAACCCTAACAGTGACTATGATTAAGGCCGATATATATTCAACAACAACCATCAGAACAGCACTCCACCGATCAGGCCTTTATGGTGAAGTGTGTGTATGGAAGGAAGCCATCGCTCACTACGACGAGGCAGATGACAGGCCGCTGGGCGACAGCCAGAAAAACACCTTAATGACTCTCCGACCACAAGGAGTGAAGCTGAATCCTCGGGACCGCGAAAAATGATTTGCCCACAACGAGTCCCAGCGGCGCGTTTGCAGGAAAGCAAGGCACTGAGCACCACCTCATTATTACCATCCCTACAGTCAAGCGCGCTGGTAGCAGCATCGTGCTGCAGGCCTGTTTTTTTCTGTGACAGGTAGCCTACTGACAGACTAGTCAGGATAGTATTGAATGAACTTCCAAATATATATATATATATTTACCAAAGTTCCAAATATATATATTTACCAAAGTCCATATATATATATATATATATATATATATATATATATATATATATATATATATATATATATATATATATATGTACAGTATATGTACAGTATATGTACAGCATATATATATATATGTATATGTATATATATATATATATATATATACACACCAAAGTTTCATTCAATATACTCAAATATACTAAGGACCTGAGCATATTGAG
>CM050212.1:21148785-21418785 GCA_027475355.1 Coilia nasus
TTACACTAATGTGAGCCACTGCTTAACAAGGATGGTGGAGTGATGAGGAGTAGAGAGAAACAGTTGGGGGAGGGAGGTGTCTGCGTGTGTGTGTGTGTGTGTGTGTGTGTGTGTGTGTGCTTCATAAGAAATGCTCCAGTGCCAGACAGTCGTAAGGAGAGAAAAGAAAGTAAAAAAAAACACCTGACAGTGCTAAAGCAGAACCATAATGAGCTTCCCAGTGTTTGGCCTGGGAGCGGGTTGGACGTACGTACGCAGGTGTTGTTTCCTGGTTGTTTCACGTAGAAGGCACTTCCACGTGAGCTACAAAAGTAGGACTCAAGAGTGTCTTTTATTCTTTTCTTTCTTTCTTCTTTTCTTTCTTTCATTCAGTTCTTCCAAAAAAAAAAACACCTCATGCTGCATGATTACAGGAACAGAGATAATTGTTCTGGCTGAATCAGGAACTAACTTCTCCTATCCCCCAGATATTAGATAGGGCTGCCTTTCAATCCATGGAGATCCTCATATGAATAGTGTTTCATTTGAACACAGATCAGTTACCTCACCGAGCTTTGCACTGTACCTAAAAGCATCGTTTTTTTTTTTGTTTTTTTTTTTTGCTGTTGACAAGATCTCAAACAATAGTCTCTTTGAAAATGTTAGCTGATGTATTTGTGTTCTAAGGCTGTTAGTGTTACTGCCCACGGAAGACCAAGGTAAAATTTCTTCTTTAAAATTAGCGCCTCAAAACGTGAAAAGAAAGCAGGGGAAAAGGGGAAAGAAACCAGGGTTAATGTGACAACGTTGTTTTTAAGAGCAAATTTCAAGACAATAAAAGGGTGTTGATTCTGACTTATAAAACTTTGCCCCGTGCTCTGCCCTATATACTGACATTATTTATGGGCACTTAGTCACCTTGGAGGGTTTGCCATTGTCACTATATTCATAAAAAAAATAGTAGGCACACACACAGTCCACAGGATAATGTGAGAATGGAAATGGTGCCGGGCCAACCTCTGTCAGAAACCACTTCCCATTACATTTTTTATTATCTCTACAAAAGCAACTTTAAAACCTCTCCCGCCACACTATTGCCTCTGTTTCACCGAGTCAGTGCGTTCACTGCAGACTACGAGAGGAGTTAACATTTTAGAGTGTTTGGTGACTTTCAAGCACTCCCTCAGCCAAGTGGTTGGTATAACAGAGTTTCCTGGACCATTCAGTGTCTTTTCATTTCATGTCATACTTTAAGTGGTCATTGTGTATTAAACACTGCATTAATAGAGTGCTATCCAGGTCCTTAACACATAACCCCTAACAGCAAAAATGATATACATTGCTGTCTTGGGGTGACACAAGACCAACCTAAGTCCCTGACAGAAGCAAAAACTCACAGCGTAATAGCAATACTCACAGATTTTATATTATTTAGACCCAGTGTTATGTTAGAAAGGCCTGGAGCTATCAAGTAAGTAACTAGGAATCGGGCTGATTCATTTGATTCTAGCCGAGGATCTCTTTGGCAAAAATAAAGACACTGTGTTATGTTTAATTTGTTGTCTTTTGTCTGGCTAAAGGGCAAAACTTGTATTTTAGCTAATGGATGATTGATGGCCTATGTCACATGGTCCATTAACAATATATGTATGTTTTCTATTATGTTGGTAAACTCTTAGATCACAAACAAGTCAACAGCCTTCCAACAGGCATCTGGCTTATCCAAAGATTACACTGTATAGAAGAACAACATTCAGATACTACAGTATGTTCAAAAAATGTGTACTTTATTTCATTTACTTCTTACATCTCCTCAAATGTGTATATAATGTAAAAAAAAAACATTGCAGCAGAGTTTCTTTCCTTAGCTACAATATTATCGCAGATATGAATAACAAAACTCTTAGAAAAAGGAATGGTTGTTTAATTAATGTCAGCAAGCATTTTCCCCTTTTAGTCAGGCACAGTTTGCTTAGGAGTGGTCCTCATACGCCCACTCATGTTCTGAATACTTATGGCCTGCACCCATGAACCTCATCCTGCTACACCACTGCACCACTACCGCAACAACTGTTTTTTTTTTGTTCATGTTAGAAACAGGAGCTCACAAGGCCAGTCTCAATGCCATCAATCTTTTGGCATCTAGTTTGGTGGTCACACCAGGCAAAGGGTGGTCACATCAAATATTGATTTGATTTAGGTTTCTCTTTTGTTCAGTCACTGCGTTTTGTTAATTGATGAACATAAATGATTAACGCTTCCATTTTGAAGGCATTCCTAGTTCACAGCATTGTTTTCACACCTGCCTAAAACCTTTGCACATTACTGTACGTTCTTCCTTACTAACACATTACAACTCGGTCCTGCCGTTTTGGCAAAAACAAGCTTGAAATAGGGGTTGTGTCTTTAGGGGTGAATGCCCCGCTGTCACCGGAGAGCACGCATGCTGTGGCCGTGGCGACTAATGTGCTGGAGAAAGTAAAGAGGTCAGATAAGAGCTTGTTACAAGGACAAGGAGAGAAAAAGAGTCCTTTAGGAAGTGGCTTGTTACTCAGCTGAAGATAAGCAGCCAGGCTTAGCCCAGAACTGCAGATACTGAGCATCCTTTCGTTTGAGCCCTCAGCTATATCTGTACAGTATGTCCTACCCAACACAGTCTCAAAGATGGAAAATGTTAAATGAACAAATGTGAAGGCAATGCCACTTGCTGCATGTTTGTCTATGCTTTCTATATTTACTGATACAATTCTTATTTACATTACACTTAGCTGACGCTCTTATCCAGAGCAACTTACAGA
This sequence comes from Coilia nasus, assembly GCA_027475355.1. Classification (NCBI taxonomy): domain Eukaryota; kingdom Metazoa; phylum Chordata; class Actinopteri; order Clupeiformes; family Engraulidae; genus Coilia; species Coilia nasus. The sequence continues at coordinate 21,151,563 of CM050212.1, forward strand.
TATTTACAGGGTTTTAGTTACAGTCCCTGGAGCAGTGTGAGGTTAGATGCTTAAGGGCATCTCGACCATGGGTAGGGTGGGATTCAAACCGGCAACCTTCCGATTGCAAGACCAACTCCCTAACCACTAGGCCACAGCTGCCACTTATTCAAATATCTAAGCTTTAATATTCTAACTGACGCTGTAAAAATGTATGACTGAGAGTGTACATGACATTTACCAAAGACTTTCCACTATCAACACTGCAGTACAAATGTACCTACACTTTCAAATATTATACATGATAGCACATAACATTCTCTTTGATAACTCTTTTCCCTGTTCAACATTAAAAGTCATCACAGCATCCTGGACCCACAGAGAGAAAAGTCCTGTGGGGGTCATCCAGAGGAAACTTTCTTCCAGCAGCAGGAGAAACAAAATATATAATTCACCCTTTTTGGTTTAAAACATCGCCACCTGACAGTTTGCATACATTTCATGGCTTTGAAGTCATCTTAGAAGTGCCATCTCCCACCCAATTAGCATAATAGAAAGGTTAGCGCAGCCAAGCTCGCAAATCACAACGTGCAAACACTGAAAGGCATCTGAGGGAAAAAGGGAATAAAGCTGTGGCTGGCTTCATAATAAATTAGATATTGCATCCCACCTCTCCTGTTATTGATTTATTTAGTGGAGCGAGATACACAGGGAAGACATACCTTTAACTAAATCAGTCATCACTGTGTGGAGAAACACTCCTTTCATCATTTTGTTGTGTTTCAGCAGGTTCAGAATAAGGGTATGCACATGTGTGCATGTGTACACTGATCTATTTTTTCTCCCTTACCTGAGAAAAAATTCTGTAACGTTGACGCTTTTGTCTGCACAGGGTCATGGCTGTCTTTTGAAGCTTAGTGCCATGTTTTGATAGGTATACATTCTTGAAAAATGATTCTCTCCCCCTCGGATAGAGACATGCTGTCATTTGTGAGTGTTATTCTAGTGTTATTTAAGTGATGCTCCATCTACAGTATGTGACTAAAAGATCCCAAGAGTCTCTAAATATTCATACTTCTCTCACCTGTGTGTTTTTGCCGTATTATGTAGCAGTGTGTACCTTCAGGGGGAAATATGTGTGGCACAGATTTGAGAGAAGAAAAGTTGAAAGATCACTATGAATGCTACAAATGACAAAACGCTGCCTGCTTTAACCTGGGGGATAGAAGCCATTCACTTAATATTTGCTGAAAGTTTTGTGTGTGTGTGTGTGTGTGTGTGTGTGTGTGTGTGTGTGTGTGTGTGTGTGTGTGTGTGTGTGTGTGTGTGTGTGTGTGTGTGTGTGTGTGTGTGTGTGTGTGTGTGTGTGCGAAAGCTCTGTTTGTGTGAATATCAATGAGTTTTCCTCCACAGATGCCTTCAGATCAACCTCTGCAATGTTTCATTTCATTTCAGAAACCAACAGCGCACCATCATTTACAGCCATGATGAGAAAATGATGCCTTTTCTTACCCACTGGCTGAGATCGGCCCTGTCCCAGGCATCCTTCCTTCCGTTTATTTTTTTACCCTGTAATAAAAGAGCGAGAGAACACTTCTGACTAATCATCTAAAAGACGACAGGCTGTTGAAAAGCTATCATCATTAGGAGATTTGTGCAACGCTGGCGCGCGGGAGAGGAGTGACGCCTCGGGTGGTGTAGGCAGATCTGAGGTGGCTCTTTTAACTCCTCTGGTCTTTGTTGTCGTCGTCCTGACAGACACCACCGCATGTGCAATTGTTTCGCAATAACAAAACCCCCTACAGAGGCTGAATGTAAGCACAAATGGGAAAAGACCAAAAATCCCTGCTTATCCTCCTCCTGGGGTTTGGTATAATGTAAGATAAATGAATGGCAGTTTAGAAGTCTGTGCAAACATGGAACAATAACAACACAGCAAACAGTATAATGGATATTAATATTGCCTAACAGTCAGTTTTCAGCAACAGCCAAAAAAAAACCCTTTTAACCATTTGTATTCATAAAGCATAACCTGGAAATATCTTCTCCTGTACCTGCTGTTTTTCTTGACATGGGGTCGCAAAGCCAAATGAAATCTCTACATAGAAGGGAAAAACAATGCGGGGGAAAAAAAACTAAAAGACGTTTTTCCATTTAGTTTCTCCTTCTGCCCTGTGTGAGTCTTGTATATTTTAACAACGTATTAATAACATAGAATCTGCCCGACTAAATAGGCACTGTGGGGATTCTGACAGAGTCTCTTACTGTGCTGGTTAAAGAGCCTGTATTGCTTAATCATCACCATGCCCCATGTGTCTGTGGACAGGTGACTTGTTACATATTTATTGTACCTACTGAGTACAGTATGCTAGTTTGTATACCGCCTATGTCTTTTAAGTTTGCATATGCGAATGTAAATACACCCAGAATTTTTTGTATAATCAGATTCTTTTTCAGACACATCTTCCAATCATACTTAACCATAAGCAAAACTAAACAAAGGGAGTAAGAACACTATGTTGTGTATAATCATAAATTCAGCAAGGCTGAGGAGAAGTCGATTTACAGTAAATGACACATGATGGAAGCAGCTTAGTAACTTTTGCTCAACTTTATTTGACCTGTAGTCTGCCAGAACCAAACAGTTAGCCATTAGGAACCTTTGCTTTCAGTAATATGAATGTGCAGTGTCGGTATTGTCAGCTCCCAGAATGCCACATGCCGTCCCAGTCAATGACAGAGGGTAATAAGCTGTTGTGACTGTCGAAAACTTTTCAGACTTTGACTGGTGTATGCTTAGCAAATTAGCAACTAGCAGCAGCAGGGCTTACCTTTAGGATCAGGATAGTATTTATCATTTATGCCATTTCCCCCACCAGCCCTAACCCCCACAATTACAGACAATTTCCTCCAGCATACCTATTTCATAACCTGTCTTATGGGCTGAATCAAGAAAAATGCACTCCATGTTGGGATGTAATGAAGTGCTGCATTTTAATTGGTTAACTATTTTCCGTGCTTCATATACATTCTGCTTGGCGCAGTAAGATAATTTAATCAAGTCATCTCTTCCATAAGGACAGACTCATGAGGGACTGCAGCTGTATCACACACATACATGTGTGTGCGCGCACACACGTATACACACACAAACACACACACAGACACACACACATACAGTACATACAGATACACACGCACACACATACACACACACACACACACAGACACACACACAGACACCAACTCGGACACACTCAGGACGGACACACACACACACACACACACACACACACACACACACACACACATACACACACACACACACACACACACACACACACACGTCCGCTCTGGAATTATGTGTGCCCAGAATTATCGTATACTCTTGTGGCTGTTCCCAAAGTCGGAGCATATCAGGAGAAATAGGACAGATTGGATGAGATCTCAGTCTGCTCTCTTTAATGGTGTGAAAGTAATGGGCCTTAACCATTTCCATCCTTCACTCACACTGCTGTAAAGAAACAACAAACTGGCATAAAGTGAAGACAGTGACCTAAATGATGGAAATGAAGATGGACATCTTAACGCTTGGCTCTATCAGCTCTTGAGTTCCTTTGACCCTTCTTAATTGTCTCTTACTGTAACAAAACAGTTTTCTGAGCTTCATTCTTGGGTATGATCATAGGTTTGTTCTTTATGCAAACTGTGGGTTTAACCACAACAGTCCAGCACAGGAAGATATTTCACACTGACTAAAACTGAGATCCAGGGCATAATGAGATTTTTCGCTGGGTGATCAGTGAGCTAGGAAGCAGTTGATTTGGTACATTTCAAAACCATTAAAAGAAAAGGTCATTAACAAAGTTCAGAGTAGTCCTTGGAAAGGATATGTTTTTTTTTCAATTAAGAAAGAAGAGATTACATAAAGGAGCTTTGACCACCCGAGGTTAGTGAAAAACAACTTGTTTTGTGCACTCTGGATGTGACATGTCACTTAAGGCTTAGTCCTCACACATTTGTTTTGTAGGGCTGATCACATCACATCAGATTAACATAATGCTGAAAAAAACGAAACAATGATGTCAAAAGCATAAACATTAATTTTGTCTACTGCTGAGCGTGGCAGACGTCATGTTACCTATATAGCCACTATGTGTCTTATTTATCAAAGGCCTGCTTTAAATTGACCCAGACATACAGTGGAGGATATATTGATTCTAGATACCTGACATATTATCTAATCCTTGAATCTAAAGGTCTCTCTAAAGGTAAAGTATTTTTAAAAATCGATCACTATGTTTCTATTCATCATTATCCAGCTGTTATCTGGTTCAAGAAATTGGTTATTTCTTGTTGGTGAACTGTTGTATATTGATTGCCATTTTCCAAAAGGTTTGTTGTGTGAACTCAAAAATAGTCTTTAATCTATCACAAACCGCTTTGACCATTAAATAAGTCTTCGAAGGCCTCTCTGGTTTATCATCCAACAGAGCAGAGAGAGAGATTAACACTACAACAATTTTTAGCCCAATGTGAATAGGGTCACTGTGGCTTGGTAGCCAGCTGTAGAGAAGTAACTGGGACATCTGATATCCCAGAAGCTTAAGGTCACCCACTGTGGGAATGATTAAATCATAAAGTTATATATATAATATCAACTTTGTATGGTAGATTAATCTCCTCCTTTGTAAAATCTGTAAGAGTCATTTATCTGACTTCATTGAATTAGTTATTTGTGACATTACTATCAGCATTTGGCTAGATATGAAACAGTGCAGCAGGTGTGTACAGTGAAGTGTAACCACTGATAAATGAATGAAAAGTTACTCTTACACTCGGTAATCAGATCTCTAGGATCAAAACTGGGGACATTTTCCTGAAAAACCGGAATGGTCCTTCTGCAGTTAACATCATTCAAATTATTCATTATTCAAAGTAGCGTTTTAGCTACAAAAAAATGGGATAATGTACATTTTTACATTTTACCAGGAACAGATCACTAAAATGGGGACTGTCCCTGAAACATGGGGGTATGTGGTGACTGTACTCTCATAATAAACCAGAAAATGAGTTAATACAGGAAAAGATTAGACCAGACCAGACCAGAAGTGTGTGATAAGTACACACATCTTAAGAGGGCAGCTAACTACCGCAGTATTCATTCAGTGGTTTCCATTAACCAGTCTAATGATACCCGCCCAGTCCAGCTGTCTCACTAACCCTGTGGTTGCTTGTCTGGAGCTGTAAAGACTTTTTGATAAGCAAAAAAAAATCTGTAACATTTTAGTTCAAGTTACATAAAGCCAATGTCCTTGAGAAATTATGTTATGAAGAATTCAGCTCTGAAAATGACTATGTGACATTTATTAGATAGGCAATAGGTGCACAAGTCACCTTTGGTCAGCACTGTGCTTTTGTGAGAGAGATGATGCTGGAACTATTTCTTCTTCACAGCAGGAGGCTGAGTCTTTTGTGAGGTTCGTGTCACTGTACACTCTGTACCGAAGAGCTCCTCCGGCTTTATGATCCTGTAGGCAGAATGACAGACTTGTGTCTATTGCTAAGATGCAGAGTGCTTCTGCTTTATATCAGCTCCTGTTTGTAGAAACTATTACGTTCGATGCTTATCTATATAAAAAGGCATAGTACTCATAGCTTTCATAATGTTATAGAGCTGCCCAACAACAATGCGACGCAATCCTTTTGGCTGGAAATACAACCACCATAACACACATTGATAAAACAAATTTAAAAAGATAAAGAGAGTAAAGGCACTGACTATCTAACGAAGCATGGTGCATATGAAGAAACATATTAGGCTAACTGTAAAAAGGATATCGCAAAGAGGAAGTTTCTGTGAGATTTCAGAAGGTCTAGGACACAGTAAGGTCATTGTTGTTGCTGTTTTTTTTTAATATGGGAAGTAAATCAGTCATCTTTACTGTGCATCAGGGACAGGCAACACCCACCGTTGTCATTTCTATTGTTTGGAAGATAGATGAGTATCTCCAGGCTTTGACAAACAGGGAGAAAGATCAGATGAATCTATAGCCCTCTATGTTTTTTTCTTATTTTCTTTTCTTTTCTTTTCTTTTCTTCGTGTTGGTGTAATGGTTTCTTTCAATACAGAACTACAGTTGTACACACAGAAAAAAACAAACAAAAAAGCAAACAACATATCCATCACAAAGATAAAAACCTACATTATTTGTTCAAACGATCGACACTGCATTTAAAAAACTTCACACATGAAGAAATAATGATATAATAACAATTCATCCTGTAATATGAATGCAGTTAAAAATTATCATTTGCCATTATAATTGCTTTACACGTTGGACTGACAGACAAATGAAATCTTTGACAGCCTGTTTGCTCTCTTTCACAACATTCATAATGAAGAGCCTTGAAGTGAAGGTGAACTGGAGCAGAGATCCATATCACTCCACCACTGGATAACACACTGCTATTATTAAATCAACATTTTTTTGTCTCCAGCCAGTTTGCCATCATGTTTTAATGTCATGCGGAATAAACCACAGAATGCTAATGAGACGAAGGCTTTTCTCGGGCCATAGAGAAAAAAGAGAGAGAACTGAAAAACTGCAGAGTGACATTAAAACATTTACAGACGTTAAAGCAGACATATTCCTAATTTTTCTCACAGAGAGTAGGCCTATTGTTCTCTCGACAGTTAGCTCACAAATATTCCACGATACCAACAATAATGCGTTGGTTTTCTACAGCACTTTTCTAGGTACTCAAAGATGTTTAAACAATTAAATTATCAACATTGGAAAAACATACAAATACAAGTAATATACTGTACAAATATCCCTCAGCAGCAATATCCCTCTCGACCTTCAAAAAGCTCGTGAAGACCCTTCTCTTCTGAGACTGCTTTCCTTCCTAACAAAACTAATTTCTACTAACCATCTCTTTACATAGGCACCTTTGATGTTCTCTACACAACTGTTAGCTATTATGTCCTCCTTTTGTAAGTCGCTTTGGATAAAAGCGTCTGCTAAGTGTAATGTAATAATAATAATAATAACAAATATCAACCTGGTATGGGGTAAAACCTCTAGACACATTAGACAACACAGAAATGGAGGAGGAGGGCGTTATAGGCTTAAACTTAAACCTTAAACCTATTCTGGATCAAAACGCTCAAGCAGGATGAGAAAAAGACACCCCTGTCACAAATCAGGACCTAGATGTTGTAAATGGTGGTCTATGACTGTTCCAGGAGAGCGCTTTCATATGCATAATTGCAAACTGTGGGAGCCATGTTCCTTGAAAAGGTCAAGCAGAAAGATGGGACTGCTGGCACACACACTGGTGTGTAACGCACACCTTTGACCAGCTTGGTGGCCATTCTGGGATATTACAGCAAGAGCCTTCACAGGTCACTAATCCGCCGAGACGGCAGAAAGTACGAGGGGAGGGGGGATAAAACAGCCCTGAATGAAGCAATCAAGGCGCCACTGGAAGAAGCCCGTTGCTAAGGATTTTTCTGTGGTATGAATATTTCACAGAAGGAAACAGCAGCTACTGTAGTTTGCAAATGTCCATGACTGATGTCATGTGACTGACTACCAGCAGTGTGTAGACTGGCGCATGTAGCATCTCCCCTGAAAATAGAAACACAGTGCAGTACAGATGCTTGATGTGCTTTTAAAACTTAATTGTCCTTCACTGATAATGCTTGGAAATCCCATTTCATTTGCACACTTGCACCACTTCTGTTACAAGCCCCTTGCGCCGAAGGCACAGCTGTGGGGTGCAGATAGTTTCCCACATTGCTATGCATCCCCGAAGATATGTAGGTAAGGTCAAGGAACGAGCACGGTGAAGCGAACTTTGAAATTAGCCAGTGCGTAGCCTTGGTTTTTCCTAAAGGTCACTGTAGCCCCTCGCCACAAATTTAATATCTCGGGAGTGTCTCGGGAGCGAAAAAGGGGGAAGCCACCATGCCTGCATGAGGTCAGAGCTTTGTATAGAGCAAGCATAAAGTAAACGAACAGCAAGAATTCAGACGTGCACACATTTAACCAACCATTTCAAGCATTACTGCTACCAAGTCAATTCAATTCACACACCGTGGTTTTCCTAATGGTTTCATGCTATGTTACAGAGAAAAAAACCAGTTACTAATATCTGTTTCCAGCAGTTTCCAGTAATTTCCAACCTTTACCCTTAGGGATTGTCAAGTCAGGTTAAGTGGACTTTTATGGTCATTCAACTACTTTGCATTATAGTACCTAGTACAATGAACCTCATAAATGAATCTAGAACTTAAATTACACTGATGATTGCTTAGAGGTGAAATGCATTCATGTTTATGGACATGGTCCAATAAATGTATGATGTAATAAGACATTGAGAGACATTGAGAGAGTGTGGTGTGTTTTTGAGATGAGCACTTTGGAGTGCAGTGTGGCTGCTCTTGGACTACATAGTAAAACGAAACATCATTCCTCCAGTGGCAGCAAAATACATAAAACTAAAACGTGAGACTAAAACTAAATAGTACAACGTTGATGCACAACACTGACATTAGCAGCAAAGCAGTTATCTCTGGACATGAGCAGCACATCATCATTTTTTTTTTCTAGGATAGAGTGTCTAAACAAGTGACACCATCTAGTGCCTTCTTTGAATAGGGGGCATCATGGCTGCCTGTGAGGTGGAGTTGAGTGCAAGCTGACATGATTTGTGCCTTCGAAGATGTCCCATGAGAGTAAAATGCAGGTAAAATATTCCCTTCTTGAGAGGTGACTCCCTCCAGAGACTATGAACCTGAGCCATTTCAATGTTGGAAAAGTTTGCTAAGTGCTTAGAAATGTCTCAGATTTGATATTTTGATGGAGCTTTCATCCACTATGTCTAGGATAGATATAGAGCTAAAGTAGCACACCTATACCCTATATTTTTCCAGAGATCTAAAAGATAAGCATGTGCCTTCTGTATCGTTTACATACAAATGTAAGTCCAGTGAGTACAAAAATGACAGTTTGGTAGATTTGATAGTTTGATTCCAGTCTGGAGTTGCCACTCAAGAAGCTAATTAGGGCACTGAGTTTTAGGGCATAAATACTGCAATCAGGGGACGACACGAATAAACTTTTCTGTGTGCGAGCAGCCAAGGAAGGTTAAGGATACACTTTTTGGTAACTCTTTATTTTACGATTTTACAAAATACTACTGTTACATTTGTTTTAACATTTTAAAATACATCTCAGAGTCCTGCTGATCATCCCACCCTACTTTTAAAATCCCATCATGCAGTTCAGGACCTCAAAAAAAAAAAAATGTTAGCGGTCAATGTCAATCACTGGGGACTTCCACTTCCATCACAAGACAATTCATTGATTTAAATTCAGGAAGGCTAGGGGAGGCGTGAAATATTTTACCAGATCACAGTCGTCCATATAAATCAGTAATGTGGACGCATGTCAGAGTCCAGGAGGGTGTTGCCTCACTCTAATAGGAACTGAGTTAGAACCCCTGACAATACAGGACATGTAATAAATTGAAGAAAGCCTGATCTACTAAAGAATGGAGAATGTGACACTTGATAGCATCCCCCTGTACAAGAATCACGGTAACACTTAATGCTAACACTTTATTTAACGCTTCCTTTTTTAGTATATCTACAGGTAACATGTAATATTATGTATATACCTTACACTAACACTAACCTCAACCCTATGGTTCCATAACCTTACATATCATTACCAAATTTGTCACACTGTACTAATTGATTTAACAGGGACAGTAAAATAAAGTGTAACCCCCTTTTTCAACAGACCTTGTTGCAGTGCATCCACATGTAACAACATGTTTTTTTATGCACTTACACTGTACATACTGAACAGTAACCCTAATCCCAATCCTACCCCTACCACCCCTAAGGTAGAGTGTAAGTACATAATTTCACATGTTATTATACACTTTGTTACACTGCACTTTATTGTGTAGATACACTGTAACAGGGACCGTTAAAAATATAGTGTAAGGGTCATTCCATGCCAAACCACTCAATTTTTTTTCACCCCCCCTCCGATTTTGATGACATTTGGCATGATCATGGGCATCCTTGAGAAATGACAACATACCAAATTTCAGCTCATTTGGACCATTTTTGAAATATCTAGAGAGTTTTGAAAATGTCACCGTTTTGCATCGATTAGTGACCATGAAACAGAAAAGTGGCTACATTCTGCAAACCCATCACTCGATTTCCATAAATTTGGTATCATTACAAAGGGGAGACATTCCCCTTTCAAATGATATATAACACGATGACCTTTCAAGGTCATTGCATTTTCAAGGTAATTTGATGTGCGCTTGACCTTTGACCTAATTTTTCAGACAATGAGTATCGATCAATTTTGACGAAATTTTGTTATCTGTTAGGCAAAGAAGTATCAATTATGCCTGCAAAGTTTCAGTTTGGAGAATCAAATGGTTTGGGAGATATTCAAGGAAGACTTTTTGATATACAGGGTGTTCCAGAAATAAATGCTGGCAAATAGACAATGTCGAGTAGTAACATTTATATTTACATTTAGGATACACAAATTTACTGTAGACAGTGCTATGATAGATATTCAATGAAGTCTGTTTAATATACAGGGTGTTCCAGAAATAAATACAGGCAAAAATGCAATATCAAGTACCATTTTACACTCACATACAAATTTATTGTAAATGGTGTCATAATGACCTTAAATACCTTGACACTGAAGCTAAATGGCAAGGTTACTTGATTAGAGATGCTCAAGCCATACTAGATTCTGCACAAAGTTGTCTAGCAGCCAAGTACTATATGTAGAATACCACAGGTCTTAATCTCTGTTATAGTCACTTTCCCCAAACTGGTCAACATTGCCACAAATGGCTGGATGCAAAAAAATGTCTGAAAGGCTGTTTTATGGAAATGAATGAATCTTTCTTCATGGAATTTTACCAATAGAAATCATGTCAGTACTTGGTTGTGCTGCTGGATCATGCTCTTGATGAAAAAAAAGACAATTAAAACGTTATCATGATAAAACACCAAGTGTATATGTGACCCATCACACCAAAACAGGTATTAAGTGGCATGTGGTGGTCCTGAGATACAGCCCAATATAGTTGCAGAGGTTATGCTGGGCCAATTTTGTGTTTTACACATTTTTATTTAATTAGGCTTGTGGACTTTCACCTTCTGACCATAAAATCAACAAACTACAAATTGCTACTTTCTCAGCAGTTTCTGTAACGTCATATCAGATACATCAGAATTTGCAATTTTCTTCTTTTCAGACTGTACTACTGTACTGAGTAGTAAGTACTGTCAGGATTTCTGTTGGTGAACTTTAATGAAGAAAGATTCATTCATTTCCATTAAACAGCCTTTCAGACATTTTTTGCATCCAGCCATTTGTGGCAATGTTGACCAGTTTGGGGAAAGTGACTATAACTGAGATTAAGACCTGTGGTATTCTACATATAGTACTTGGCTGCTAGACCACTTGGTGCAGAATATAGTATGGCTTGAGCATCTCTAATCAAGTAACCTTGCCATTTAGCTGCAGGTTCAAGGTATTTAAGATCATTATGGCACTGTTAACCATAAATTTGTATGCGAGTGTAAAATGGTACTTGATATTGCATTTTTGCCTGCATTTATTTCTGGAACACCCTGTATATCAAACAGACTTCCTTGAATATCTTCCATAGCACTGTTTACAGCAAATTTGTGTATTCAAATTTGTGTAATCAAATTTGTTGATTCTTGAAAAATGGTCCAAATGAGCTGAAATTTGGTATGATGTCATTTCTCAAGGATACCCATGAGTATGCCAAATTTCATCAAATTGGAGGGGGGGCGGAAAAAAATTGAGCGGTTTGGCATGGAATGACCCGTAACCAGAATCTCACACTTGATGTTTTACAGGCTAGCAGTTTTTAAACGTTCTTACTAGAAAGTTAAATGTATGCAGGTTGGAAGTTCTGATATATTTTTGGCACTCAGGAACTATTCAGATGGTTTTTTTTTTACCAACACTCATGCATACCTTTGATGTGTGATCCAAGTGAAATGTTTTTAAGCAGCCATATGGGACGTGAGCTCTTTGAGTGACAGTTCGTAATGGGGTCAGAGTTTCCCATGGAGTTTTGAAGGCCACAAGGTCTCTCCAGCCAATACCAGTAGTCTGGCCAGTGCAGCAGGGCAAACACTGGGAAACACACTGCAAACATTGCAGAGATATCTCACAGGGGATTATAAGAAGTTGGAAAGCAGATACCAGAAGTACAGTTTAACCTAGAGGAAAATACTGTATAGTATGCTTCTTCCAAAAGGTGTATCTTTGTATTCACCTCTACACTGTAATAAATTACTTATTTAAGTGAGAGAAGACTTGCAAGCAGTTATACTTTCCTCTAGAAAGATGCAGTACAGAAATCGTATGTTTTTAGACTGCCCAATGACTATCAAAATAAATATTATTATGTTATTTAGACACAGATTGCAAGTGGAAAGTGTTTGCCTTTGGCTGTTCATGAAACATCTGTTTTGTCTTCAAAAATACAATAGGAGTATATGGTTAATCAAAAATATAATGTTTCACTAGTGGGAAAGTGTTTGCCTGCTTAGGGCATCTATGGTAAAAGCAGTCAGATAAGGACTTCATTATTTGTATATCATTGGAAAAAAAGGTTCCCTGACACTAAAGTGTCTCCTGCCTACTAGCAGAAAACGACCTTGAGTGAGATAAGTAGGTGCACAATTCTATAGCCCCAAATTACCTGCTAAAGGGGAGTTTATGTCCAGTGATCCATCCTGTAGAAAATAATGGACACACTAAACAGAGAGAAAATCGAGTGAGTGGCATAAGCTACAGGAAAAGGGCCCTTATGCAAAGGGCTTAGGGGGTTCGAGCAACCAAGCTAACATATCCTGGGCCTTTTTATGCGTGAGTGTGCTGCAAGGTGCACATGGCTGCATAATGGCATTATATATGGCTGCTTACGGCAATGTTTTTTTTTTTTTTTTTACAAAAAAGCTTTAAATTATGTTGCTGTGTCACTGCTTCTCTATTAGGGAAGTAATTAGTTCTATATATATGCTCTTTGAGAACAGGTATTGGATTGCAGCCTTAAATCTTCAAGCAAAGTAGGTTAAAATATATTGAACATGTCGTAAAACAGCCCCACTGACAATGTCAATCAAGATACCTGTCTTTAGTGTCATAAATCACTCAGATACACATCTTAACACAGTATTGATGAGAAGAGTATATTTGCCTCCGTTTTAACCCGTTGGTTTGAGTGTATGTACATCTCCTGCTTCTCACCAATTGTAATGAATGTTTCATGAACTTTAATGTTTATTTGTTCAGTGGTAATGACTTGCAAATTGATCAGTCGCTGGACCTCTGACTCAAACACTGCACCCTTTTCTTTAACATATACTTCACCTCCCTGCGGAAATATAACCTAAATAAATAATATATGGCATTGTCATGCATTACACATGAAGACATTTTGTTTGAATTCTACATGTGTTATTTCAATATTTCATACCGTGTCTTTGTAAATGCAACTAACTATTTTTACATCTTGACATCTTTAAGACCTTTAAACTCTATACCAGAACCAGATATAATACCAGAACTTGCATTCTTGGTGGCCAGGTTTTCAAGGCAAGACATCTTTAAGACTGTTAAAACATTATCTCCTTTAACAATGAAATTGTCTTTTCTGATTGGCTGATGATCAATGCACTTGAACCACATGCATGGTAACCATGACAACTCTAGTAGCCAAATTAATGGTTAAATGACTATTCCACACTTTTTCTTGATGGATGCTATAGTAGCAAATCAACCATTTATTTTGGTAGTTCATGCGTATAAAATTCTATCATAAATACAAACGGGACATAAAAGGGAGACTTGGAGGAGGCAACATTCTTTGCCTGCACTTTGCCATTATTGCTACTGTTTCCACTATTTCAGCTGGTCACCTCGTCAGCCGTTATCCCTTGCAAAACAGGAACAGAAACAGAACAGAACAGCTGCAGAGCTGGCAATGCCCTCAGCTCTACACACAATGGCAAGCCCTCAGCTGAGAAGCAGAAGTGAACTTAAACTATTACTGATCATTTCAACTTGTTTTGAGGGTGTGTGTTTGTGTGTGTGTGTGTGTATTTGTGTGTGTGTGTCTGTGCCTTTGTGTATGTTTGTGTGCCTGTGTGCCTGTGTGCGTGTGTACATGCATCTGTGTCTGTCTGTGTGTGTGTGTGTGTGTGTGTGTGTGTGTGTGTGTGTGTGTGTGTGTGTGTGTGTGTGTGTGTGTGTGTGTGTGTATATTTTTGTTTGTTTGTTGTTTGTTTGCTAGGGTATTTGTGGTGTGGTGCTTCAGCCAGCCGTACCTGTGATGTGTGCTCAGAGTATGCAGTACTCTTCCCATACGCTGTTCTCATAGGCGTTTAGATGTGGGCCCTGCTGTGTCTGTGTGTGTGTGTGTGTGTGTGTGTGTGTGTGTGTGTGTGTGTGTGTGTGTGTGTGTGTGTGTGTGTGTGTATTTTCTTTTGCTTGTTGTTTGTTTGCTGGGGTATTTGTGGTGTGGTGCTTCAGCCAGCCGTACCTGTGATGTGTGCTCAGAGCATGCAGTACCCTTCCCATACGCTGTTCTCCAGTGTTGTATAGTAACAAAGTAATAATACTTCACTACTGTACTTAAGTGCATTTTAGAAGAATTTGTACTTTACTTGAGTTTTTAAAGTTTTGATAACTTTCACTTTTACTTCACTATATTTCCAAACCTAACTGCATACTTTTACTCCGTTACATTTTCAATGTGCCGTTTAGTTACTTGTTACAAAAAGAAAAAAAAACTGACTGCAATGAAGTCAGGACGTGCCTGGGCTTGTTCGCAATTGCCACTTGTGCATGGCAACCAATAGGCTACACCTGCTGGCTTCACGCAGTAAGCTAGCTTCACGCAGTAAGCTAGCTTCGCACTCAGTCCTGATGGAAGAGGAGACAGAGACAGCAACTACGTCGGCTACAAATGAAGGCAAAACTGATGATCTCATTTAAGATTAACCGTAGGTGCCAAATGATCTTCACAGTTAACCAAAATATTAAAAATATTACAAATTCAGTCTTTGCATGTTATTAATTTTTACTTGCACTTTTAATTACATTACTACATTACAGGACTTGAACTCAAATAACATTTCATTCAGTGAGTTCGACTTTTACCAAAGTCATTTTTATACTTTTACCTGAGTGTGATTTTCAAGTACTTTATACAACACTGCTGTTCTCATAGGCGTTTGGCTGTGGGCCCTGCTGTGTGTGTGTGTGTGTGTGTGTGTGTGTGTGTGTGTGTGTGTGTGTGTGTGTGTGTGTGTATTTTTGTTTGTTTGTTGTTTGTTTGTTGTTTGTTTGCTGGGGTATTTGTGGTGTGGTGCTTCAGCCAGCCGTACCTGTGATGTGTGCTCAGAGCATGCGGTACCCTTCCCATACGCCGTTCGCACAGGCGTTTAGATGTGGGCCCTGCTGACCCAGTGGGTCCTTCATTGGAATTAGAGGAACGTTGCGTCCACAAAACAAATGGCCGCTTCACCTCATGACTCCTATGAAAGATGACACTTCCCGCAGCATATTTCTTCCTGATGCTACGGTGAGGGTGATGAATGGGGGTAGGCAGCGGATATGGAGCACTTCGCTGGCGTGTATATTCTCACCTGATACCCATCTGGGAGGAAGAAAGAGGGGCGTGGGGGAGACCATGAAAAGGATGAAGACACTCACCTCTGCCTCACCTCTGCACACACACACACACATATATATACTGTATATATGCACAAACACACACACACACACACATACACACACACACACATAGGCATACAACACACACACACACACAAACGCACGCCCACACACACAATATGTCATGCAGGACAATACCACACATCCACAGAAAGCCATAGCATTTCCATTGCTTATGTAGTTGAGGTAAGGCGCCTGCAGCTGGGTATTGCAATGTCATGTACAGTAATGCCCTACATTAGAATTCAATGGGTTCTCTTTTAGCAATGCAGACACAATACTCACATTGTTGGCCTGCGTTACTTTTAAATATCATATACTGTAAGTTTTTTGCTATATGAGAGTGCCTTGGAGTTTTTCTTGGTGAGTTATCATGTAAGTCTTATTTCAGGTTAATTAGGTAAAAGTGTGTATTTTATCATTGTGTACATCAAGCAGTGTTTATTTATTTATAATATAAATTGAATAGGGCAAACTAATTTGTTACTAATATGGCCACTGTTCAAGTGGCCTATATATGATAGTAGGTTTTATTCTGTCTTATTCTAGATATATTATATAGACATTTTTTACTATGTCTTAGTTTAATATTACATATTATCGACATTTTCACACAACCATGAAGTGTTTTGTAAGCTTTTTTTCCAAACATTTTGATTTATTAAATTGGGAAATAATGGGCATACTACATATAACGGATAAGTACCAGATGTGTTCACTAACTAATCTCCTGCCATGCTGGCAATTGGCTTGCACCAATTAAGCAAGAAATCTGTAAAAATGGGAAAAAATGTACATGCCAATATTTGAGGGCAGCATATTATATTGAACATTTTTAGAAAAATCCATTACGGCATAAAAAATTTACCTGACACAGCTTGCAGTCCACTTCTGCTTTCAGTCCGCAGATGTTTAAGATGTTTAATGAAGCTAATTGAACATGTACTGTAGTTTGTGATATATCAGGCTTTTTTTATTTCATTTTATTATTAGGCAAATTAAAAAAAAATGTTTATATTTATAGCCCTGGCTTAAGGTTGTTCACATAAAGGTGAACAAACATTGATGTTGAGGGTAATTTCCACGGGGACCCAAAGACAATCTAATGGCGGAGCAAAGGGCATTCACTCATGCTGTCATGGCGGTTAGGGAAGGAGGTCGATGCGGAATGGTTTCCGAGTCCCTCTGTGCCACTGAGCAGTGTGGAAAATAGATTTAAGATTCCCAGTATTGATAAACCATCACAGACAATGCAAACTACCTACTGGGACCGGGCGACTTGCTTTCCCTGAATGGAAGTGGTACAGGGAAAAAAATGGCCGTTAGGTTTACTCTTGGTGCAATCTTGAACAGACAGCGGTGGGACCTCCTGTACAAGTACCAGACTGGACACTCAAGGCTCCTCTCAACAGTCAATCCGTCTCCTTCTCATTTTCCTCAGTCTGTGACACGACACCCCAACAACACCCCCCAACCCCACCCACAAACAATCAAACACATGCCCACACACAATCAAACACACACACACACAAACACAAAAAATCAAACACGCATACACAATCAAATACACACTCAAATACACATAGACACACACACACAGACATAATCAAACAGCTCTCATGTCCCTTTTCTTTTGTCTTCCATACACATATAACACTTAATGCAATAAAACGTTCAACCCTTGTGAGGATGGAGCACATTTGGGACCTACTTCCAGATGGCACAGCAGTGGTGTTCTCTGTGGCAAAGTGGGTTAGCCCCTTCACACACTGCAAGCCATTAGTTATGTAGCTACATGCTGGGGCAATGATGGACCAGTTAGATATGCGTTTTATTTGCGGGGGAAATTCAGTCCTCCTCCTGCTCGGAGCGAGGCCCCAAACATGTGTTTGTGAGAAGTTCATTACTTTCATGTTTCCGTAGCACCACATAAATCAAACGCAGCCTGGCCCGCTCCCCAAACAACGTGTCTGGGGAGTGCTTTCCTTTTAAATTCGCCCGGCTCCTGAGGAAGTGGTGGAGGAGGAGGAGGAGGAGGTGGTGGGGGATGGAGAGAAAGACAGAGACAAAAGACAGAGATAGAAAGAGAGAGAGAGAGAAAGATAGAGAGAAAGAGAAAA
Organism: Coilia nasus; assembly: GCA_027475355.1. Lineage (NCBI taxonomy): Eukaryota > Metazoa > Chordata > Actinopteri > Clupeiformes > Engraulidae > Coilia > Coilia nasus. The sequence continues at coordinate 21,169,504 of CM050212.1, forward strand.
CGAGGGAAAAAGAGAGAAAGAAAGGAACAGAGTGAGAAGAAGGAGAAGGAGACGGGAAGGTAGGGAAAAAAAGTTCCCTAGGTCAGCGCTTTATGTCTTTCGGGACAATCAGGAAAGCAAAAACCTGCCATGGAGCAGACAATTTGATCAGTCAGCCCCAGCGCAGGCCCCGGCCCCGGCACCGGCCGTCTCTGCCTCGCTCTTCCTCCCGCCATTACCTGGTGGAAATGGGCCTCTCCCCTGAGGACCAAGGCTCATTGAGCAGGAGAGGTGGATACCGTAATTATGTCCCAGGCTCACCCCAAATCACTACTCATTAGTCTGTTTCTGCTGGAGCACAGCTAGCGGCTAGCCCCTCGATCTGTCATAGGCCCCTCTCTCTCTTTCTCTCTCTCTCTCGCTCTCTTAATGCTCATCTTCCTCGCAGGTCCAACAAAGCGCCGTGTCGCTCGCTCGCTCGCTCACAAATGTGGCCTAATTTATTGCTGCTTAATTGCATGTTACGGTGTTGGTTTTTGGCTGGCGCTTAGTCAAACGTCAACCTGCCCGTATGTTTCGTAAGGGAGGCAGAAATAGAATCCGGGTCTGGGGGTGGGAAACTGGCTTCCGTTTTTCTCTCACTTCTCTCTCTCTCTCTCTCTCTCTATCTCTCTCTCTCTCTCTCTCTCTCCCCTGACTTGTTAGTGGCGCTCTGGGCGGTGGGACTGGGTACAATCCCAGCACCTGTGACATCAGTATAATCAGAAACCCACCCACTTGATAGATCGTTAATTGAAAACCTGTTTTCCATTCCAGCCCCTGTTCCCACTTGCTCCGCGTCGTCACCACTGTCGTCCCTAATTAGCATGTTGAGGTTCTGTTGAGGGTGAATCTCCATTCCGCGTAGCCTCCACTCTAGTGTCCAGTGTAATAATGTCTGTTACACTGTCTCCTCTCCACGGTCTAGCTGAGGCGCTATTTGGGCGCGAGAACTAGCGAAGGGAAGGGAGGCGAAGAACCTGAAACAAATGAGGTCATTAGGTAGGACGGGGGCCAGGTGTCGCGCTGCATGCTGTGGCAAAGCTGCGGAGCGGAGTGGAGCGCGAGCGAGCAGCCCCACAGCGCTTTAAATCACACTAACAGTGCGATTGAATAAGACATCTGCCATCCTTAGGACTGATGACCGAAGAAGGGAGGCAGAGGTCAGCGCAGTGAGACACCCAGAGTTGCGCGCCAGAGAGGAACGACCCCGCGTGACCCCACCTGGGGCTCTGCTGCCAGTACGCAAACAACAACTCCCCCATTCCCCACCCCCCAGTTCTCCTGGAAGAGAACGGGGCCACACTGGTGTACTCTGGTCTGCTGCTCTGGTCGAGCTCACCGCACCGGAATACATGATCATGACAGGAAATATACACATGGTGTGTTTTGAACTGGCACGTTGCTAGAAGGTGTTGGTAAATGGCTGTCAGCACACACACAAAGTGAGGGCAGTATTCTGCATTTCTGTTAAATGAAACATACCATAAAATGAAAAAGACCAATATACCTCACCAAAAATATCACTTACCATTTTTGTGGTTAATGCGAATATCTCTCAAGTTTGAAGTGCTTTTAACCACAAAAATTGGTTTACAGTCTTTTGTCGTATCCATAGTGACCAGAATAAAGTGAAGAGCAGTCTGAGCATCTCTGTATAACCTAGGGATAGAAAAAAAGAAAAAGAAACAAAGACACAGAAAAAAAACACAAGTGAGGTCACCACACTAGAGACATGGCATTGGGGATCACAACTCATATCTATTGTGTAAAAGGCTCTGGGTAGTTTTAAACCAGACACAAAGATTTATACAGCTAGGAGAATAGGAGGTGCTGTGGAGAATTTCGGTGGAAGTTTTTTAGTACTGTAAGTGGGCGGGAGAAGGGCTAGAGAGAAAGGGAGCAACACAACTGCTGGGATGGATTCCACCTCATTAGTGTTGCCAGCCAGGAAGTCTCTGACATATCAAATATTGATAAGAACTCCCATCACCAATAGCTTATTGAAAGGACCACAGTTCTCTCACTGATGTCACTGTTGACGATGCCAGTGATAACTAGTGCAGGGAGGATATTGATGAAGGAGAGAAGAACATGACATTTACACACTAGTAAGTGTGCATATAGTATATGGCAACTGAAGTGCCAAACTTTAGCATGGTAAACTCCCAAATAAATATTCACAGCAAAGCCATTTTTGCTGCAAGCACTGAAAACAATTCCTCAATCAGGCAAGGAGAAAAGCATTTTTCCCTGTCATTTGGCATAATTCATGTGTGATAGAATTCACACTAAATGGTGACACCACTGGTACACACCAGATACACAACCAGAGTCCAAATGTTTTAAAGACTTCTCACCTTTTCCAGTATGACTAAGTGGAAGACTGACAGCTCAAGGATTCGAGTAGGCAGTCATCACACTGCGCTTGTGTAAACAGTGCTGCCACCGAGCCTGCTGCAAAGCACAGCCCAGCTGCCAGGTGTGACATACTGTATTCTTCCTGACATGCCGACACGCCATTTTTATCTTGTCTTCAGCTGACAACTTTTAAAAATTTTAATTGGTTGCAAAAATCCAAAAGAGGCACACATTACTCTGTTTTCTCTTCATTAAGTTGATTCGAAAGAAAAGTTTGACACGTTTAAAGAATGTGTTTCTCAATTATGTAAGCCTCTAAATTTTTCACCTTTTTCACCAAGGCCAAACTCTATCCTAGCAACTGTGACTCATTTATCAAGACAGTTTGTTTACTTCGTTTATGCAGACTGTCAATAAATACAGGAAACATCAACTGCTCTCCTGAGACCTTCCTCTCTCCTTTCTTGGACAGAGACATTTCACATTACCATTTTAGTCTGATTACTCCGCTTGTAAAAGATGAAGGGTGGAAGAGAGAGAGAGAGAAAGAGAAATAGAGATGAAGAGAGAGAGAGAGCGAGAGAGAGAAAGAAAGAGGGAAAGAGAGAATAAGAATTAGAAAGAGAGTGAGAAGGAGAGACCGAACGAAAGAAAATAATACAAATTTCAAGGTCAGGAAGTCTAGTGTCTTTCCTCTCAGCATGGCATGGAGCATACAACCCAGCAGCACACTCTTCGGCCGCACTAGCGAGAGCCTGCTCTTTGCACACAATGAAGCCAAGGTGTGATGACCACATGATTAATTGGTCCAGCTGTTCAGATCAATACGGAGAAAGCCGGCCTGCAGTGGCATAGCTCTGCTCTCAGTAGTACTGGCCCTGAGAGAAGCCAGACGCTCTGCAAGAACTCTTTCTCCATTCCCTCTCTCTCTCTCTCTCTCTCTGTCTTGCCATAGTTTTCTCTGCACACAGATGCTTCTCGAGCCCCCAAACTACAATTAGAGAGGGGATGTGTCTGTTAGTGTGTGTGTGTGTGTGTTAGGGCTTGTATGTGTGTGTGTGCATCTGGCAGGTAGAGAAAGAGGAAGAGCTCCAGCTGTGTTGTTGGAACAGCAGGTGTCCTTGTGGCCGGACTGAATAATTCAAAGCCGTGCTCCACAGGAGAAACCCCTTGACATCATCCGGGCGCGAGCACAATTTTTCAAAGGGGGAAGTGATACTACCGAATGGCCGTCCCTCACACCGGAGGACATGCTGCACTGCACTGCCCATCACGACGCCACCTCCTGCATGCCCCCACCCAACCCAACCCAACCCAACCCAACCCAACCCCCCCTCTTCTCTCGCTTCCAAAATAGAAAATCTATGGGAGAAGATTGTTGATGAGTGGCCGGGAGTGAACATTTCTGCTCATAACTTCTGCCGGTAACAAGGTCTTATTAAGTTGAAAGGATGCCGGTGGCAGAACAATGAATAATGCTTCCCACACTGGCGGGGCTGATATCACAGCACAGTACTGTATGTGTGCCATAAAAGCTGTTTCTTTTACAGCTGTGGTGTAAAAAGTTTCTGTAGGCTACATTAATTGAACATCAAAACAAAAAAAAATTGAAAAGAAGCCATTGAAAACAAGAGACCAAACAATAGTGTGTGTGTAGCAATAAATCAAAAGTAAAGCTGATGATCCTCACAACTATGCAGCAGAACCACAACATTACAGCATGTGATCAAAAACTCTGGAGGCGTTTCCATGGAGACGCAATGTTCAATTTGGTTGATGGTTGGAATAGTAAGCGTGTTTTGAGTGATAGATGAATAACTGTAGCAAAACAAATGTTGTATTTACTTCAATTGTAACTGCCAGTGTTAATGCAGGGAAGTGAGTCTATTTTGATATGGTTGACTATGAAGTCTGCTGTTTTTAACAATGTCCTTTGTAACATCTGTAACATATTATTAGGTGTATTTGTAAAAGTATGTAAGTCTTGTAGATCTCTCACCTTATTAATGATTTTTCTCAAAGTATTGTTTGTTGTATTGCGTTGGATTGATTGTTTGTAGGATGTTGTGTTCCTTGTTTGCCTTTCAGATCCAAATAAAAGCTACTAAAAATGTGTGTGTGTGTGTGTGTGTGTCTGTGTGTGTGGAGGATGGATATGGATGAGTTTTATCTTTCTCTGGAGCCTCACTGAAACTGTTCATCAACTGCTTTACAATTAACTCCCTAAAATCTAAAGGGAAATTACCATTTCCTGCGTTGGTGTCTTGGATTCCAAAATGTTAGTATTGCTGCAGTAAGCCCATTTACGGTGACACTAAGTAATACTTGACAGTGGTTGTCTGAGGCTTTTTTATATTTGGGCATTTTCAGGCCTTAAATTGTTTTGTCTTGCTTCGGTGCAATCAGATTGCAATGGCCCGGCACTGTTGGGGAAAAGTGTTTAAAGAGCTCTGCACTGCTGCAAGATTTTATGTATGAGACGTGCTGTATGTATAATAAAAATGCATACTTAATTTCACGCTAGATTTACATAGCCTGTTCAGCGCAATTTTTAGCAACAGAAGCCTTTGTCTGCATTGATAATGCTTTTAGTTTGATTCATCAGTGTTTTTCCTTTTTTTCAGTGTGAAGGATGCCGTTAGGAAAAAAACGGCCTGTGCTGCTGGAGAACGGCTTGATTAGAAAGGTTTACTTCCCTTGATAAATGCAATATGGTAATGCTTAGGCTTGGATTTCAGAAAGTGACTTTGGTAATACCCTGGCTGTGGTTTTCAATAAATAATATAATTGTGTTTCACCGTCTGAATTATGCATTAAATTAAGGAACCAAGCAATGGGAATGCACATATACTGTAGAGCAGTGGTTCCCAAAGTAGGGGTCCTGACCCCCAGTGGGGTCGCAGGGGCGGTGGCGGGGGGTCGCGAGATGATTTCCAGAAACAATGCTTTTGCCTGTTTACTAACCAGAGGACCATCACCCTCCCATTAGCGAGCATCAAATGTGTGATTTGTGCCCGATTAGCATAGCTATCAGCAGACCCTCCTCTGACAATGACCTACTGTTTAAATCTGTGTCCCAACATCGGGTTTCCAGAGCTCGTGGATTATTACAAACACCAAGCATCCCAGCCTCACAGATAAACCCAGTGACTTTTTTCGCAGAAAAGAGAGTGTTACGGGGGCAGAAGAAAGCCCTTACTAAGCAAACAACTGTCTCTGTAAAGATGCAGAAGGCTTCATGTGAGGTGGCATATTTAATTGCACAGACAAAAAGCCACACACGATTGGGAAAATTTAGCAGCAATATCGATTCGGAGTCGGATTATGCACGGGGATAAACTGGCTGCGGAGCTGGAACAAGTGCTGCTCTCTGGGACTGTCTCCCGCCGCATCTCCCGCAACCTCTAAATATTAAGCATAATTAAACAGCGCCCATCCATCACATTCATTTTTTTCTGCATACATAACTTTATTACTGTTCAATGTTACTTGCTTGTTTGTAATATGTCTGTATATGCTCAGCATTATAAGTTATGGTGGGATGTTGCCTATTTGTTTTCGCTCTTGAGTTTGGTAATAAAATACACCAGCTCAGAGATCATGTTCAGTTTTGTTTTTGCTCTACTGCCTTGCGTGTGTTGCGTAAAACAGCCACATTATGAGAGAGGAAGGGGGGGGAGCGAACGAGATGGAAAGCGAGAGCGCGCACACGTGTGACAAAGAATGGTCGCGGGGGGTCGGGGGTCGTCAGCAGCCTAAAACTGGGGGTCACGGTCTGAAAAGTTTGGGAACCCCTGCTGTAGAGGAGTGTCCATTCTGTCTAACCTGTTCTGATGATCTCTTCTCTTCACTCTTGCCTTTGTTAGGAATTTTGTTTTATCCCAGGCAAAATAACACACATCCATTTTTTATTAGGTATTTTTTTTGCACATGTTTTAGCGTTATCGTCCTGGTTTGAACTTTAATTCAAAGCCTTGTTGTGATATTCTGCTTCTCACTCAGCAGGGCTCAAGGTCTGGCCATGACCATGATCTAACATATGGCCATGTGAGAGACCGCCACCCACTGTTTTCCTTTTGTCACATATCAGTAATACACACACATTGCTCAAAATGAAGCATAGAGCCAACGTTTGAGGCAACATGCTGCATGGATCTTTATGTGCTGGTTCAACATACACTATTGAAGTTTGTTTCAGATACTTGAAAAATAGTGTACGTTAAACAAATGTAAAAAGCTCCATGCAGCACACTGCCCTATTTTTTTACAGTTGGTTTTATGCTGCATTTTTTACAGTGCACAGCCAAGTCATCAAGATAGTAAAACGGGCAAAAAAACCAATAAATTCAGAGGCACAGCATGCAACATATCCCAAAAGCACATTATTCAAACAGCTATAGATGTGCGATAATGTGATGCGATAATGTGTGAAATTACATTAAGAGGAACTAAAATATCTTTGAATATTGTTTTATGAATCCTTGTCTTTTGTCAAGAAGGCATAACTTTCCCTGTGAGGTCAAACCACATATAATGAAAGTAATCAATGCTAGCATAGATGGCACAAGCTAAAGCATCAGTGAATAGTGTTATACTGTGTGTACCCTTGTGTTTCCCCAGGACAGTATAATCCTGCCTGTGAGGTGAAACTGTAATAAAAGTTACCGATATTAGCATAGACAGCGTGGGCAACAGCTTTGTTACTGCCGAAAGAGCAAAAGAGCTGACATTGTCCAACCACTGTGTGTTTGCAGTATCAGGCAACAGAGAACAACAAACTACTAAAAATGCCCCTTGGACTCTTAAAGAACCAGCACTTGGGCGGTGGGAGCCAGTGTTGAGAAAGTCACCAGGCACTGAGAGCCATATGCCATGAGGCAAGTGACCTCTCACTGGGACACTGCCAAGCTGACACCCCCACACACATTCATCCCCACACACATATTCACCCCCCCCCCCACACACACACACACCCAACCACACACACACACACACACACACACACACACACACACACACACTAGGTGCCCCTTACACTTGGTATCAAATAGGGTCAGTGTGTACTTCGAGCTTCTCATATTTTGTCTTGTGTTACAAATAGAAGGCATAAAACATGGAGCTTAATAGCAACATTTAGCTCTGGCCAACAAAGCCTCTGGCTTAGTGCTTATTGGTTTTGAGGCCAACTCTGCGGCATAGACCAAACACTTTTCACTTTATGTTTACGCTTCCATAAGTTCTATGGCTCCATCCCCAGCAGAGATGGATGGCGAGTATGATAAAACTGTACAAGTAAAAGTTATGGTGCTTTATAATAGGAGGGACTCAAGCAGAAGAAAAATAACTTCTTAAAATACTTTTAAACTATGAGTTTAAAAAAATGTAACAGAATGCTAACATAAGTATTGTCAGTCGATGTATTACTAAATCTATAATGTATCACTTTAATGTATGAAAATCAAACATAGCCTACTTAAATTAAAATCAGATAAGTGCTTGAATAATGAACACAACATATAATCATACATTCAAGTTTAGAGAAAACACAAGATACAGTATTTGTTCACCTAGGAAGAGCACCGTTAGGAGATGTAAGCCTTCCTGACTACAAATTAACATACTGTACTATTGTTTAGGAGGACAATTAGCACTTCAGGCTATGGGGTCTTGCATGACGTTGTTCCTGTAATGTCATGAACCATAGACAGTAGAAGAGAATGGATGGAGTGATGGTGACATTTTCAACGGGAACCGATGAAACCAGATTTTCAAATCTTGGTCACCAAGCTACTGCGCAAGCTTGTGGTGACGTTTGGTGACATCGTCCAATGAGCCCGAATACTATAAATTGAGTGGTAGATGCTCAATCACAAATTAGACAGCGTACGATAATTTTCTTAGTTAATATTTTTCAATCATTATAGCTGCAATCATGCTTACTGGAGTGGGAAGAAGTAGCACTAGCCTTCAACTACTCTGATGATACGTTTCCTACAGTTTATTGAAAAATGTAATTTTAATACATGTAATGGATTAAATGTATCATGCAACAACCTTTGCCAAACAACATTTGTTTTAGCTTATACAACAGTTAGGTCCAGTTGAACTATTTCCCAATTTCTGATTGAATGAGACACATTCTATGCATATAGGACTGAGGATATTGCACGGTATACCATTGGTGACTTTTCACAGTTAATAATCACTCTGCCAAAGACAGTGTAACCATTAAAATTTACCACCAACATTCCATTCCATCTAGTTCATAAACAAACAAGAGAGAAAAGCAAAAAAAAAAAAAAAGCTATGAGCTTTGAGCTATGGCAGACTTTAACATAACACCAAGACTGCAGAAGAGCCGATGTGCTTTAGGCCTAGTTTGGACTGTAAACAGCAACCATATCTCAGCGTGTTCGTGAGGCACGGCCTTCGGCTTTGTGCCTGCGGCCAAACCACACCCTTCAATTCCACCTCTCTTTGCATTGATAAGAGTATTAAATAACGGTACACGATCCGGCCAACTACACTATCTGTTCTGCACACACAATGACATATCAGGATTGCCTGCATGATCTGTACCAGACATAAGGCACTGAAATGCTTGTTCCCTACGTGCTGTATACTGAGATAAACAGTCGATAAACAGATACGACATTGCAGCATTGCCGTTAAATCTTTGTTAATGTAATGTATGTACGTTGGTTTGCATAAAAGCAACTGCAAATAACGAATGAACATAAACATAACTGAAACGGTTTGTGTTTGTCAAAGTCAGTGTATATATATATATAGTAACTACACTGACAGTCAATAAAAATGCATCAACGGCAACGAGACAGGAAAAACACATGATTTTGTAACAGCTGATCACCAATTCACTGAAGCGGAAACTGTAAACATCTGAGTGGTCATCCCACTCTCTTATGACCAAACAAGTGCATTTGTACTCGTTTATATGGTTGGAATCGGTTCTCTGTAAAAAAGTACAAGAAAGTTGTCTGGTGCATTTTCATTGACTGTCAGTGTACATCTTTGAAATAAATCGTCAGAAGTTTTGCTTAGCCATCAAACATTTCAGGGCCGTATGTCTGGTACAGTGGGTACAGATCGTGCAGACAAATCTTCCCTTTTCCTGATTCATCATTATGCACATGTGCAGAACAGACAGTGTAGCTGACCGGATTGTGTACCTACAACAACCATGGAATCTCTCAAACCAGTAGCATGAAAAAAATCATTAAAACGGCAACAAAGAACACTCTGGGCTACCAAACAGAAGCATTTGAACAGATTTTCTACTTTTTTTACATATTGAAGTGATTAATGAATAACATGCTAATGATGTTGCCGTCCATGCTTGGTAAAACATAAAATTACAAAGTCTTCTAGATGTGTCCCTTAGCTGCCACATCAAATACTTTCTTTAATACCTCACCACTGTCCAGCTGTTACAAACGCAGTTTGCTCTTGGAAACAGCTCCAATTCCGCATGCTTCCTCATCACCTGAACTTGCATTGTCATGGGTGCCAAAATAGTCAAGTGTGATTTATCTTTGACCCGAAAAAAAAAAAAAAAACATCTATAAATCACTGTCAGCCCTCTGTTGCAGATGAAACCACTGACTGAAAAAACATGCTCCTGTAAATTACTCTGAAGACTGCTCTGTCACATGCCTGTACAACGACAACAAATAACAAAAAAATAAAATCACACATGGCTGTCATTCTTCCCAGCAACAATTTAAACGTACTGTATGCATGCAGTTTGACTGCTGTACACTTCTTGAGGTAAAGCTGTACGGCCCCTCAGTTCGGTGGAGGAGCAGGAGTGATTTATCTCTGGCCAAGGGGACATCTGTCTGCATCATTGTCACAGTGTTGCTGATGGGGAGGAGGGGACACGCGGGAAGTGCCACAAAAGCAAGAGGGCCACAGAGGACAGAAGAAGCCCCTGACTGGCTCAGCTTCTCTCAACCCCAGTCATGTGAAGTTCCAAAGGCCCCAGGCCCCAGGCCCCAGCCGTTTGCTATGTCTAGAGTTTCATGGGCGATCCCAGAGAAAGGCAAGTATAAGCATTATGATCCTCGTCTTGAAGGCTTGACACAACAGGCCTTTGAGGGGGGACATGTTCTGTTGTTGTAGGGGACTGACTTTGATTAACTGACTTGGTACACGTTGCTTTGTTTATATCTTTCAAAATACAGAGACAAAAAAAGACTGATTTCAGTGCAAATAACATCCTTGCTTTTTTTTTCCTTTTAGTGATAATTTCCCCCTCTGCAGAATGAAATGCAATTTACCAAAAAGGAAAAGGAACACAACAGATTTCAAATTGCTGCCTTGATTATATTGTACCCTTGATGAATAACTCTGCATGGGTGCACACACATAATAAAAAAAATAAATAAAATAAAAATAACAAGGGCCCCCTCTAGATTGACACCGCAGAGTGGGAGGTGCCTCCCACTCAGACAGGAATCGCTGTGGCAACTCACAACTGTGACTGTGTGGGCCATGAGGGGCAGGCAAGGGGTGGACAGACAGCTGCTGAGCCCCCAACACACACACACACACACACACACACACACACACACACACACACACACACACAGGATCACAGAAATAAGGGGAGCGGATATATGAGGGTGCTGAGTCAGATAATCTCCGTGGCTTCATGGCCGCACACACACACAGACCGACAAAAAACTGTTTATGCTGACAAAAACCATTATCCACTCCAACCATAAAACAGGCACCATGGAGTCTGTCATTCTGTCTTCTGATCGGTGCCAGAGGAAATGACCTGTAGTACTGATGACACTCTCAGCCTCTCTCTCTCGCTCTCTCAACCGCTTCAGTCAACACTGAAATGGCAGTTCGATGTGCACTTAAACGAATGGGCTAGTGGTACAGCTGATAGAGTAGCAATGTTCTGTTTAATAAATGTTTTTTTTTTTTTTCTTTTAGCGTTTGCTTAGCACTGAGAGAAGCCCACCATGAGTTAGCGTTGATTCATTTACATCCACACGCATCTGCGTTCGGACCTCACTGTAGTTCTGTGAACCATTACTGAGTCAGAACAAATGTGAAGGGACAGAAGCGCAGAAAGGGCCTGGAGCCTGTTGTACAGCCTAACCTTCTACATAGCTCTGCTGTTCAAACGACCTTGAGAAACACAACTGCCAGTCATGGTGGAAGCCACCAGAAGGAATCAATCTCTCCCCCTCTCTCTCTGTCGCTCTCTCTCTATCTCTTATGCATTCTCTACCTTTAATTTCTCTCTCTCTCTCCCTCTTTCTCTATCTCCATCCTTCTCTCTATCTCTTGTGCATTCTGTACCTTTAATTTCTCTTTCTCCCTCTCTCTCCCTCCTCTCTCATTTTCTCACTCCCTCTCTCTCTCTTCCTCCCTCTTTTTTCTCTCTCATGCATTCTCTCTCCCACCCCCACCCCCTCTCTCATGCAACCTTGCCCTTTCTCTCACGGATTCTCTCTCTCCACCTCTTCTCTCTCCCTCAGTCTCCAACTGCAGGGTGCCACTAAAGTGTGTTACCATGCTGTCAAGAGGAATTGTATGATCTTTTCTCTCACCACCACAAGACAGCATGAAATGTTACATAAAGATATCGGGGGCCAGGTTGGGTCATTTTCTCTTTCAGGCATCTTTTAAGGTCTCCGTGGTAAAGTACACAAAAAATCACACAACCAAGACTGACAAGGCTGTTAAAAAAAGAACCATTGTAGATATTGCGTATACCGTACAGGCCTGGCTGCATTAAGCCAGGCTGATTTTCCCTCCTAATCACCATTTTGTTCTCGACGAGAGGAACTAAGATGCTCTCCGTGTTGCTCATTAGTATCTGCCATGGATCTCATTAAATCTCCAACTTCGACTGCAGATTTGGTGGATGCACAGCTAATCGATGGAGCTCATGCAGATTCTTTTAATTGCTCACAGTGCATCAGCCACACTAAAAGACACGTGGCATGCCAATATGACGGCAGCATGTAATTGAATTTAGAGCCAGCTTTTTTCCAATTATTATTATTGCTGTATCATCCGTCAATTTACATGTGTATGTGAATGCAGCGGAAACCGAAATGCTAATCCAACATTTGTTTTTATACACTTTCCCCCAGCCACCGAGACATCTGTCACATTTGGCATTTCCAAATGTAGAACGCAGCCCAAAAATAATGACTGTGTAAAAACAACCCTTAGGGTCCATTACTGGCTGGAAAATATCCAAACACAACCCCAGACTTACACTCCGTTCTTGCGTTCCCAGAAATCCCTCTCTGCCTCTTGTCAGTCGTTGGGATTGGGGGAGCTCAGCCACTTGCACCCTTTTAATTGATGCCGTGGGGGCAAGCAGTCACTTGTGTGAGGTAACGTGTGATGCAAGTGCAAAAAAGTGGGTGAGAGGTGGAATGTCAGGGGCGAAAGGAGAACTTTAAACACAACTTTATTTTCGAGCGAACTCTTTTATAGAACATTACTTTTCGCACACCAGCTGTCGTCGCATTGGTGCACGTGTGCCATTATGTTATCCGAAAAATACTTAACACTCACGTCTCAAGCATAAATGCAAGAGCCATAAGAAATAATGAATGTGCTGTATTAATAACAAACTGTGTTGCAGCCGAGCAGAAATTCAGTTGAAGTAAAAACTGTGAGCGTACTGATTAAATCTTGATACTGTTGGGAGGCAAAACAAAGCCGAGAAGCCAACTAAGCTGATGAGTTCTCTAAACTAAAACTCTTTTGAGTTGGGACCTGCTGAATGACAGGTACAACTGCAGAACTATAAACTATTCATTTTCTCTGAAAATGAGTTTGTACACGACCCCAGGGAGGTGTTGACAGTTATGACTGACCTGAAATTAATATGCGTGACAAGCCATATGTTTTTGTCCTCACACAATCACAATGCTTAGACTCATGCTTTATTCCCCAGCATGGCAATGATGGCAGATATTCCAGGCTGAGAGGCAAGAACACAGCCAGCAGTCCCCACACCAGAAGCCTCTTTCTAGCATCAGGAACCAGGTGGGTTTAAGCACGGAGTAACTGGAAAAATTGAGGAAGTCCGGCCCCTATTCATTTCAATTGGAAATGCTAGGCTAGTGAATTCAGCCAAAGGTGAACACGTTTTTCACATTTTAAAATGAAGTTTCACAGGGCTCATTTCCACCCCTATTTTACTTAGCCAATTAAGTGTCACGTTACTGATTGATGTGAGGTATAGCAGAAAGCTATATCAAGGAAGGGCACTGGATGTTCAAAAATAAACGGTGACATAGTTCAGTGGGGTCATGCATGAGCTAAGAGTGGATCGCCCTCCAATTAGCATGGGGGAAACGGGAGCAGATACAATGAAATATCTGGAAAATGGCAACGAGGAAGTACGTTGCCCATTGGCTGAAGCTAAACAGCCAAATCCTGACCCCCTGGTTTTAAGCCCAGCTTTAAGCCCAGTCCAGGTGCTTCCAATCAGGACAATCACATGACCTACTGAGCAAGGAGAGGGTATGGGATAAGCAAAGGGTCAAACAGCACTAGGGGACACAAACACCATGGGAAACACATACGGCTGTAAGAGTATGCAGTAGGCTATGCACCAATCAGTAACAAATGCCTTGTTATAAACAGAGTTGGTCCAGCCCCTCCCCACACTTGAGACTGATTTACTGTCCCATAGAATTAGCTTTTATTAGGTCTTTAAAACCGTGACAAATTGAGGGCACTGGGCCAATAGCTGGCTCTCTATCTAACAGTATCTACTACGTAAAAGCAAGCACTGTTTGGACAGCATTCTTCCCCCAGATGCCTCCCTTAATCTCTGCCGACATGGAGGTATACACCCTGTTAAAAGCAAGGACGAGGTCTTGGCAGTTTCGTCCCCCTTAGCTCATAAAACTCCTTCGGGGGTTTGCTGTTGATGATGCACTGTCCTTAGAGGCAGGTTTTACAACTTGGTAGCTGGTTGCTGAATTGCCAGAGCTACCCCCCTCCAACACCACACACACACACACACACACACACATACACCCCTCATTTGCAGTCTTGGCAGCGCCAACCAATGCTACAGTATGATAATTCTTCAAACTAAAATGCGATGAGGTATGTCAGCGAGCTAAATCACGCAGCGTTTTTTTTTATTTTTTTTATTCTGCCATCATTACAATGTGGCAGATGTATAATGATCCATTATAATGATAAATTTGCCACAGCACCTTGACGCCATTACGAGACTGTGTTGTCTGTTTGGAAGCATGTGCTTGGGTATAGGTGCTTATTAGGGAACAAAAACAATGAAGCTCAATGAGATTTGGGACTTGAGGGATTGAGAGGAGAGGAAAGGACAGGAGAGCAACGCAGACTAATAAAGCTGAATGGCACCTGTGCTATGACTGCTGCTACTGCTGCTGCTGTGTGGTGCAATTTGCTTTTGTAGTCATACTACTGAGCAGCGCCGCAGCAGACATGAACTTTATTCAGTATCGCACCTGCCGCTAGCATTTTCCTTGCTACACACACGTGTGCAATTGTGATTTGAAGTTGCAGCAGCTTTTTTATTTTTGACAGTAACACACTCAACAATAACATCAAAACCTTAAAGTTTAAGGCAGCTCCAGCTTTCAGCCATGCCATTTAATGACGACTCACACTTACTGTTCACATTCATCTGAATGTGTTTTTTGGGTCTGTGAACAACTAGAAGTCTCTTGTTGAAAAACAACTGAAAAGTTTGTTTCCCAGCTAGTCTCAGAGTGTTGATGGCTGTGGTCAAAATCTGGTGGTCTTTCATCAAAAATCCTGATGATTTAAAACCAACCTGTACATATCCTCACCTGAAATGGTTTGAGTTAAATTAAGTTAAACAGTGTAACAAAGTGTGTAACATTATGTAACATTATGTACTTACACTGTACTTTAGGGTTAGGGTTAGTGTTAATGTTAGGTATGTACAGTGTAAATAGATAATAACACATGTTGTTACATTTAGATACATTGAAAAGGAACTGTTAAATAAAGTGTCTCTTTTTTTTTACAGTCCCCTTTCCAGTGTATTTATATGTAACGTTATGTACTTACATTGTACATAACAATAACCCTAATCGTAACCCTTCCCTAACCCTACTGTAAGTGCAGTGTAAATACACAAGTTACGTGTTGTTATATACTTTGTTACACTTTTTGACGTCGATACACTATAACAGGGACTGTAAAATAAAGTGTACCAAGAGTTTGAATCATATACAGTAGTGCATCTGTCACTGTTGGACTATTGGGCAGAGCTTGTTCTGTACACTCATGTTATTATTGTAGTTATGGCAGTAAATTGTAGACACCCTCTTACAGTGTATCTGAATGTAACAAAATGTAATATGATGTATTTCATACGTAAGGCTAACCCTAATCCTAACCCTAAAAATTACAGACTAAGTGCATAGTGTTACGTTACATAGTGTTACAAATTCTGCAACACAGTACTTCATGATGTGACAGGGAATGTGAAGTAAAGTGTAATTGTAAATGTTTCTAGAGGTCTTTTGATAGAAATGTACTCATCCTATAAACAACATTAGCTCAGCTAAGGCATACTCCATATGAAGTCAAAGTAAACTGGGGAGAGATAAGTCATAAAAGCGAAGGACACATCATCAGCAATCCTTTGCCATTTGAGGAGGTCCAGAAGCAGGCCGTTAGAGGTCACAACAGCACATCTGATTGTTGTGTTTCCCCTCGTTTTTCTACTGCTTTTTTAATGACACACAAAGGCGAATGAAATCAGTGCCGTTTAAAGACACATTTTCAGGCCAGTTCTGCAGATTTTTAAAAGCTTATTTTTGGTTAAGATATGCTTGTTCGTGAACATGTCTCAATTAAACCTGAGTGATGTCGTTGTAATTCACTTTAAGGCGCTGGCTTCAATCACCTTCAGAGATACTTAAAAAAATTACCCCCCTTTGGCACTACGACAACTTTATTAAAAGAGTGCTTCAACTTTTTATGACAGCCATTATCTGGCTTAATTTAATCACATTATTGGGGGAGAATTGCATAATATTACACACCAAAAAAATAATAAAACTCCTACGTCAGCGGCAAATTCACATACCTGTCACATTATGCATGTAGAATTTAACAACATGAAATACCCAAGTTGACACACACAAAGGTTTGAGTGCATTTTTTGTGATATTCAAGGGCATCTGTTTATCGTTATAACACCATAAAATTTTGCACCGAAGCACAGCTACTAATAGCTTATCACTGTAATAGCAGCTAAATTAAACATTACTGCATCAATAAATGCAGCATCATCAACCTGACAGCGGACCGTAAATATGGTGCTTTACCTCCCCTTGTTGTACCCTGCCAACACCACTCTACAGTTAAGACTACACGCAGAAGCATTTTTCACCACTCATTCCCAACGAGACCGAATTACATAAATTAACATTTAATAATTTCAATTTCCTAAATTGACTTTCAAACATTTTAATTAGCAAGCACTTTGCGTACTACACACACTCGCAGCAGATGTGTGCTCGTGTCAGCCAATTTGAGCAACCAGCAATTACCGACTCATTTGCATTCATATTTCCAGTGTATCTCCACCCCCCACCCTCCAAAACTGTCTCACGTAAGGAACATTTTAGATGAATACTTTTGGGTTCCAGGTTTGCAGGTGGTCAAGCATTAACAGAGGACAGTGTGCTCCATCTTTATGTGGAAAATACACTTCCTTCTGCTGGGTTAATGTTCTTTAGCAGGGACACCCGTCATTCACTTTAGTCCCAAGACATGCATGTTCATAGCCTGAAAGAGTGCAGCTAATATGTTAATTGCCATAAATGTGCTGGGAAGATGCTTCTTTCAGTAGGTAGGCAGACTTGTTTAGAACTCTTGTCACGTTGTGGAAAAGTATATTAGACCTTAACAACTGAGTCTATGCTTTGCCTTAAGATGAGCAGGGTATCTCAATAGCTATAGGTTACTGAGCCTTGGGGACATTTAAATGGAAGCAGCAGAGCATGAAAATTTGCACAGTCAGAAAAAAGATACCCTTGATTTGTTTGCTCTGTTTGGTTTGCATGCTGCTCTGGTGCGGACGGAAAAGTGCTTTTAATATGATTCATTTGGGAATAGAATTGAGCAAAGGAAATTGCATTATCCTGACCATCCCACCCATTCCCAGGAACTCAAGGGGGTAGTATTTATGCATTTGGAAAAAGAAAAAAACAAATGTATGAGGTTTTGTGGCACTGTCAACCTCACCTCATCTTTTCTTTGCTTCCTGGAGCAGCTTTGTTTACACTGTTTATACTTTTCCAGGAACTGCCTGAAATACCAAAGAAAAAAAACAAAGTAAAAATGACATGATGTAAACAAACAACAAAACATACCTTTATGCAGACATATAATCAGCAGATGGTAAGATCCATTCAGCCTCATAATCTTAGGGCTTGAGTACCTTTGGAACTATCACCCATTGTTTTCCAACCACCTCAGAAATGTAACAATTTGTCAGCACACAACCTACATGCTGACTACCCCACCTACCACAACATAACAAATTGCCACTTTGAGCTATGCCAGTATCCCAGTTTGGCTGAGCTTAGCTACAGTAATTACAAGCAATTAGATGAAATAACGCCAACTAGAAAATGTATCACTCATTTGTAAACAATCATCTTTAGACTCAAGACAAGGAAAAATAGAAACCAAACACCTAAAACTCTACAAGGTAAATATCACAAAGGAAAATTGACAGTTTAACACTGAGTAGGCTAATAACCAGATTTTCATAATATAAATGACAACTGAGCTATAAAATTGTTAAAAACACAACAAAAAAGAAAAATCTGTATAATCAAGGACACTGCATGTAAACAGTGCTGAAAAAATGTCACCAATACCAATTTAATGATATCAGCTGTCTGAAATAAGCAAATTTGCAAATCTAACTTAAGAATAAACTATCTCAATCTACAGGCATTTTCAAATAGTAGCCTAGTTTACTAATAGTGTCCTGTTTTCCAGGAAGTAAACAGGGCATCTGTACACAAGTCCCAAATGCACAAAGTGCAAGGACAGCAGTGACCAGTAGTCTAAATGAATAGGAAATGCATCAGACAAAGAGGTCACCACATAACTATGTTTATTTTGATTAATCTGAACACCTGGACCAACCTTGGTGCAATATCTTTCTACTGTTATGCTGAGAAATGACTGTATATCTGTTGTGGAAAATACACTGGTGTTGTTCATTCACTCCCCCCTGCCTTTTAAGGTCTCTTCATCTGCTGACTGAGCAGTGCTTTACATTTTAAAACAAACATTTTATTTGGTTTTGAAAGCCTGCCAGAATGTTACCTTTGAGAATTTCCAAGACAGACTAATTACATTCACAAACAGGTTTGCTCCTGTTTTCTTTGCTAAGACTGTTATATGTTTAGGCCTACGCATAATGTGCCACTCGTCCAATAAAGGGAATAAAGAGGTTTTGTGCCAGATAGATAAATGAGACCTGAGCAGTGGTGTATATGATTGGCATATTCAAATGATCCCTGTCAAGGACAATGTCACCAAAATCCAAACCTCAGCTGCATACAGTCATTGGATTAAAACAATAAGCCCAGGTGAACAGACCATTTCCCTCAGACATAAAAACGCTAAGGTTATTGTTATCACCACACATCTGCCAACTGTGGTTTGATATTAACTGATCTGCACTGGCTTGGCTATAAATAAGCAATTTAAAAAAAACCTCATCAGTTTGGTCAATAAGGCACAACTGAAATACCTTATTTCTAATATGCTATATTTTGATATTTAGCTACATATGGCAACATAGTGTGTCTAGATTCTAGTCTTTCACTTCATTTTGTGATGTGAGGATTATGTTCCTTGATGCGTCGTAAAATGTGATCAAAATGTTGGCTACTGTGTGGTATTGTCTTAGCTTGACAGACCTTTTGTTGACCACACTGCGTAGTAGCTCACTCCGTACACACTGTTAGCACTTTTTGGTCTTTAGCTTAGCTGACATCACCTCAGAATGATCTTCACGCCCAAAAGACTCACATCTATCGAAGAGGGTAAAAAACCTTTGGCTTTTTGCCTCAGCTTCACCGCCAAGCTGTCACACAGTATCCCCGTCAAACAGAGGTCCCCTTAAAAAACACGGCCTGACTTACAGTCAGACAAATCTTCCACAAACATTAACTACTTCATAAAAGGCTCGAGGGAAAAAAAAAGATCACGCATTTTAGGTGATGGACTCTGCTGGAGCACCTCAGTGACCTTTGTAGCATGGCAATATTTTCGTGTCTCAGACAAAAAACTTCATTCATTTCTTTTTTGTCAAATACATATTGTCAAGACAAAACTGGAAAGGCACTATGATATAAATTTAAAGTGGCAGAAGATGGCACTGAATTTGCATTTGATGGAAAAACAAGCCCACACAGAAGCTTTTCACTGAGATACCTGTTGAGAGTTGAACAGAATTGACTCACTCATACTGCAGTGACTGCGACTACCTTCCTATGAACGCACCTTCTCATATGATAAGATGGGAGGTGAGTGCCATTTTTTGTGTGAGTATCATTTGGTATCCCAAAGACTAGAATAATTTCACAAGTATGTTTCAAACTAAATTCGCTTGAAATTAGCAGGGTTCAGTAACCAGTAGTGTAAAGTTTTGTTGTGCAGACACTGGTGTACTGTGGTATTGAACTCCACTTTTCAGAAGGCGTGCTTCAAACAGTAATCCTCCATTTATCACTATTATAGCTCCTGGGTTTTATTACCTGATTTTATGAGGTTGTTCTTTGGCTTGTGACATCTCCACCATGATGTATTCCTGTTTAAATAAAAATAGAGAGCCTCACTTTTACCGGGGTTAGGAGATAAAGTTGTCTTTCCTTCATGGCTGCCTTTGCTGAAGTGTCGGAGCTGATGGAGGAAAAAAGGTCTGCCCCGCTGGTGGTAACGGAGTTTGATTTCATGGACTGTCATAATTCCACACAAGTGCAAAGGTTCATAAGACCTTCCTTTAAAACCCTCCCACTATCTGAAGTGGATGTGTTTGCCCTACATCACTGTAGTATCTCCACAGGCTTTAGGCATTAGTAGAGGGTCAGTCCCTCCAGATTTTGCAATCTAGCAAAGTCATTCAAACTAAAGGTTGGGATCTGTCATGTTATTTTATTGCTGTATTAAACAAATGCATAGTAATGGAAGGCCTGTGTAATTTATGATCGATTATTCTTTTAACTGTGATTAAAAACTGCAGTAATTGGCCATACTCCATAGAGGAAATAATGTATAGTACACCATCAGACTTATATTTTTAAGAATTCTGTAGCACATTTCTGTCCTCTTTGGGCCAAAGCAGTCACAACATACACCTCAAAGATCCTGACAGGCAGTGGCTATCATTTTTTAATTATAAAGGATAATGGTAGTATTATACATGCACTAAAGTGCCCTTTTCCAAGAAAATATTGCCTCTTAGTATGAGGCTCAAAATGTTTGGGATACTCAGAAAGGACCTTATAAACCAAGGACCCAGATAAGCAGAGTGCAATTTGCTGTGCAATTAAATCTCTACCACTTTCCTCACGATAAAGTGAGAAGCACCATCACCACACCAGGGAACTGTATATATTTCGACAAGACTTCCACAGATTGAACACACACTTTCTGTCTTGCAAAATTCAGTGGCTGTCACAACAACAACAGCAACAACACATCCCAGTATGAGTGTTACTGCAGTAGTACATTTTTTATTTATGACTTTACATGGACTGTGTGTCATAGGTGTACTGAAAGCAATACAGTTTGACAGTAAAAGTCAGGTAAAGTCTGCAGGTAAGCGCCTCACTTAAGTCTAATTCAACTGTATGTTAACAGCACTTTTTGGATTGGCAACACAATCCAAGTAATTGCAGTAGCTCCCATTTAAATGATTTCACTCAACATCAAATGTGATGCACCTTTTTTAACATATGCATCTTAGTGTGTGTCTTTGTACGTGTGTGTGTGGGTGTTTGTGGGTGTGTGTGTGTGTGTGTGTGTGTGTGTGTGTGTGTGTGTGTGTGTGTGTGTGTGTGTGTGTGTGCACTGTACTGTACCTGTCTTGTTCCTACTTGGTCCACTAATTGTTCCCGGTGAAATGTTCTCACTATGTACTATGTACTATAAGTGGCTGAAATGATAAGAAAACCTACTTGACTTGACTTGCTGTGGCTTTGATTGCATTCAGATATTTAATTACATTTAAAATACTCTCTGTAATCCTAAACGTGTTGGTCATTCATCCAGTCCCTCTTCTACCTCCACATTTAAAAGAAACCTTCTTACATAGACCTTGTACCCGCCCTTACATCCTCCCAGCTTCACACACGCAAACACACCTGCAAAACATGCACAAAGGAGTGCCATCTCAACTGTGCTAGCTAATGTGTGTGTGTGTGTGTTTGTGTTTGTTTGTGTGTGTGTGTGTGTGTGTGTGTGTGTGTGTGTGTGTGTGTCTGTGTATGTGTATGGTGGGGAGTTGAGGGAAGGGGTGGTCGTACGTGTATGTGGGGAATCAGAGATGCCAGATTGATTGGCACAGCTTTGCCGCCACTTGCTGTACCTGATTAAGTGCACGGCGTGGCGTGCCAACACACGGCGGGGACCCCACCGAGACCTCCGTAAAATAAGCAATCAACAGCCCCACTCTCCCCAGAGCCCCCGGGGTGACGGTGTGAGGATGGCGGGGTGGGGCGTCGTAGGTGGGGTGGTGGCAGAGATGGGGTTGGTGGTGGGTTGGAGTGGGGTGGATTGAGAAACAAGGTGGAAGTGGGGGGTTTCAATGCAGCGCTGGCTGCTCTCGTAATGAGAGACCACACACAACACACAACATGGCGCGCACACACACACAACGCGGCGGCCTGCGGCCGGGCCCGTTTGTCCTTGCCTTTAACCTCTCCTCTAAATAGATTATCCGCCGACTCAAAGTGGGGTGCGAGCCGTGTGCGGTCCCCACCTGGACACCGGTGGTGTCAAGTTGCCCGAGGGCTGGCGCGTGCCTCGGACAGCAGGTCTGGCAGGTGCTCAGCGGTGCGTCGCCTAGCTGAGGCTTGTAACACATGTGGACAGCTCGCGGACAGTTACCCGCCCTCCACTCTACTACTCTCCCTCTCTTAGTTTCTCTCTCTTTCTATCTGTCTCTCACGCACTCACTGTCTCTATCTCTCCCCATCTCTTAGTCTCTCTCTCACTCTCTCTCTCTCTTTCTCTCACACACACCCACCCATTCACTCTCTCTGTCTCTCCCCCTCTCTTAGTCTCTCTATCTCTCTCTCTCTCTCTCACACCTACCCACTCACTCTCTCTATCTCTCCCCCCTCTCTTAGTCTCTCTCTCTCTCTCTCTCTCCATCATCACCTCTGCACAGTTACCTGCCCTCCAGTTTCCTTCCTAGTCTCTCCTGGTCTTTCTCGCCCTCCCTCTCTCTCCTTCTCTCTTTCTCTCCCTCCATCCCCACCTCTGTACATGTAGGTGTTTAGTATGCGCTCAGCTGGGCTGCGCTCAGTTTAGGGTTCCAGTCACCCATGAGGAAGTCAGAAAAGGGCACAGTGCCACCTCTTGGTGGGAGCACTGGAACGGAGAAAAACAGCCAATGTCAAAAGTTTAAAGTGTGCAAGTGTGTGTGTGTGTGCAAGTGTGTGTGTGTGTGTGCAAGTGTGTGTGTGTGCAAGTGTGTGTGTGTGTGTGTGATTCATTTCACTCTAAAGTCCTTCTGAAACATTCAAAAACACAGAACAAACGCAATTAGATTCATATGTTACACTTGATACTATAACTGCAGAGAATTCAGACAATCATTTAACCAAAACATATCAGGGACATCTAAAATATGTCTCAGTTACTTCAATAACCTTTTAAACAGTCGGCCATGGAAAATCTTTTTATGTCTTTCATGGGGATGAAATACAGGAGCCTGGCTCTGGTGCTCATTTAGCCTGGCGGAGCCATGAGGGACACTTCAATGCACTAATGCCCAATGGATTGGTCGGCAGACTGGTGTGCTCACAGCCTGACATTTTTATTCTCATCTGAATAAAATTAAAAAGGATAAATTACCCACCCCCATTTTAAGCGGTGGGCCCCCTAATGACATGTGACAATGAAATCGCGACGTTGCAAGGGGGCCACATTGGCTTCTTCACGGGCAGCTGATTAAAGAGTTTTAAGCCGGGATCGCCTCCAACTTCACTCGCTAACCTGCTAAGCTGGTCTACCATGAAAATCCTCCCACCAAAACAAATGAAATCTTACCATACCATATTGTGACCACAATTAGTGAACTCCAAACATCATATCCTTCCAACACCCTTGCAATGGAGAATTTATAGAAGCTTTTCCACTCCAACACAACTTGGAGGATTTATTATGTTCATTGACTGAAGAAGAGGCCATTTGGTGCAGCTGAATTCAGCAGGTAATCCATTGTTTACATCTAAACTCCAGCCTAGCTAAGAAATGATATTGTTTATATACTCTTGTTATACAGTATGTGTAACATCACACGACCATCAAACAATGCAATTTTGTGTAGGTATATTAATGAATAGCTAATGAATGCTAATTATTAATATAGTATCCTTTGAAACCCAATAGTGTGTGTGTTCTTATATTCAGGTCTCATCTGACAACAAGCAAACAAACAAAAAATGGTCTGTGCGTGAAAAAAAAAAACTGACAAATGTTGACTGAACTTAATTGTGTTGGTAGATAATTGACACAGTGCCCTATTACAAGTAAAATAGATAAACTGTCCGAAGACTGTTAGTGATAGCATTTGGTTCGGACTGTCACATGCAGTAAATGTGGCGTATTGCATATATTACATGAAGTAGCTTTAAAAATCTTCAGCCCTTCCTATGTATCCTCAATGGCTTGAGACAGAAAAAAGGTAAGCAGGAGATGTCAAGAAGAGGACCTGTGCGGTGCTGCTTCCTCTGAGCACGCGTCATCTTCCAGCACGCTAAAAACTGCCAGTTCAAACGCTGCAGAAGAGGAACAAGCCGACAAGGGGGGAGAGAAAAATTTCTCATTAAAATCCTGTCCCTCTCCCAACACCGAGAACAAGGAAGCAATGATTCGCTGGCATATAAGAGTAAATAAGGCAGGCGGAGAGCCTTCGTCAAAGAGGGGCTGCGTGGCCTGTGAAAAATTGGTGTCAGTGCCTCAAATTAGCAGTTGTGTGCTGACTCTGAAAGAATTCATTTGGGCCTGATCAGTCATGTCACCTGACTTGTCCCCTGCATAATGTCCCTCCACTGTACGTTATGAGGAATCCAGAAAAAATCGTTTGACATTTCCAGGTCAAAACTCACAGTGAAAAGAAAATTCTTTTTTGGTTTGCAGGCAAATTGAAAAAGGGGTGCAATGTGTTTCGCGCACACGATAATTGCACTAAAACAGCATGTATGAAGAAAGGGGAGAGTGGGAGAGTGAGGAGGTGTGTGTGTGTGTGTTGGGGGGGGGGGGGGGGGGGGGGTAGTGGGTGCTCCCAGACTGGGTTCCGTGTGCAGCATGAAGCAAAATCACCTACAGCTAGTCCAGCGAGCATCCTCTGGTCCCCACCACACACACACACACCATCACACACCATCACACTCATACCCTCACATACACACACGCACACATATACCCTCACACACACACACACACACACTCTCACATAGACACGCACACACACACATACCCTCTCACACACACATTGTCACTACGGGCACATGGTAGGATCGGATTGGATTGGTATTGGATTGGGTGTTGCTACCCAATGGGTGGTCTGTCCCAAATCCCTGTGCACATGAGAGTTCGTGTAAGCGGATAATGGTCAGAGATCTGGCCGTTTCCGCTACGCTAGATGGCGCTGTATTCCTTTCAACAAGTGGTGTTAGAACTACTTCAGGTTGAAGGCTGCTAAAAAGAAAATAAACTAAACTATCTGGCGGCATACAAAACAAAGATAGCGCTCAAGGAGGTTGACAGAGCAGCATTTGCATGCATGTTGTGCATTCTCCTTTGTTTGGAAGTCCGTATTCAAGAACAAACAGCGTTTTTGGTTTCCTTGATACGACATGAACTGTGCCGTCGGCGTTTGATATTACAAGCAATTTAGGACAACGAGACGTGTTGAGAGCAGGCGCTAGAAAGCCTCGACGTTCAGTATGGATGAAAATCAGGGTCAGAAGCTTCTCGGATCGAGTGGTCTTACATGCGCAGTAGGCGAATCCAAACCAATACCGTGCACAAGGCGGCACCAAGCGGATTAACATCGGCTTAAGCCAGGGGTTGCAATCGGATTCGCGAAACCAATCCCTATACGATCTTTAGCCTGTGCACATGAATTCGATACGATCCCAAACCATTTCCAATCGGATTCAACTCGTCCATGTGCACGCAGTGACTGTCATACACACACGCGCTCATACCCTCACACAAACACACACAAACACACACTCATACTGTCACACACATACACACACACACACACACACACACACACACACACACTCATACTGTCACACACATACATACATACATATATACACACACACACACTCATACTGTCACACACATACACACAAACACACGCACACACACACACACACACACACACACACACTCATACTGTCACACACATACTGTACACACACACACACACACACACTCATACTGTCACACACATACATACACACACACACATACACACACACACACACACACACACACACACACACACACACACACACACACTTGCGTGCACCCTGCTCCTCCCCCATGTTTTTTCCTTCAAAAAATCCAGACTGGATTTTATCCCTCCAAATCCCTCTATCCACAGCAAATCCCGCCCAGGGCCGGAATCCCAACTCAACCTTTGGAAGCGCACACATTCCCTCAGTCCTGTTTGAAAGCATGGAGCGGTGAACAGGAAGCGGAGAGGTGAAGGAGGGGGGAAGGGGGTGGGTAGGCTTCAAGTCAATCTCCACAGACACCACCTCCAGCAGCAGCAGCAGCAGCAGTATCAGGCAATAGCAAGAGCTGCTCAGGTGAAAAGACAGGCGATTTCTGGGCACTCCTGAAGTGAAAGGCAAACTGCTGAAGCCCCGTTTCTGCCGCAGTGCCGCTGCTGTTGCTCAGTCATTGGCAGTGCAGGGTGGTAAAGCAATCGTAAAATACAGAGGCCCTCTGGATCAAACAGATTAGACGGCACAAATTAGATGCAAGCTTCACACATCAGTGTTTGGCAAACAACTCCGGAGAACTGAAGCAGGTGTAGAAACGTGTAGACTCTTGGAATCATAATGTCTTCAATCTCTGTGTGATGTGCTGTAAAGCCAGAAAATCTCCCTAATTATTTTTCCCAGGACTGTTTGACACAAAATGTAAGGCAGCACACTGCAAACACTATTGATTTCTGTCATAACAGTGATTCCTTTCCAAACTGCCTATGCTAAACCAACACAACCACACGGTCGCTCCAGTATGCAAGAAGTGGTCACCCATTCCAGCTTCAGTAAGCTTGGAGACACGGTGGCATGACTGCTTTCCTCTGTTTGGGGCGAGGGGTGGGGTGGGGTGGGGTGGGCGAAGTGGGCTTGATTCAGTGGCAAATAAAAGCAATACGGCCATGCTTTAAATCTGTCACCTTAGCATTCTTTTATCGCTGAAAGCAGAGCCAGCCCGTTATTCCTTACGGATGGGGAGGGTGGCCGAGGGGGTATTAAGTAGTTCTTAGGAGTTAGCACTTCCCTATCAGCTCTCATCTATAAAAAAGTATCTCTTGACAAACTCTGGTCCCCTCTCTTATCAGAAAATTGCAATTGTGTAGCTGTGTAGCTAGAAGCAGATGCATGGCGGGCCATGAATAGATGCATGGCGTCGGCTCTTTGGCGTCGGCATACGATATTAGACAGGTTCACGTCGCTCTCCCTTCCTCAAAAAACACACACGAAAGAGCTGAAGTGTGTCACAAGAAGTCGTCATTGTTGCCGTTTTCATCTTGTGTGAGGAAGAGAGGTGCTTCTGTGGGATTTCATAAGACCTGGATTCTCCACAGTTGATGTATTCATGCATTATAATTACACCTGCAGATGAGACAGACTGAATATAAATCCTGTTTTGATTTTCTTTTATCGAGGTAGAAATGCACCGATGCCTGGCTTTCACGTCTGCAGATGAACATGATCTTGCACACTGTAAATCTCATCTAAGGTGTATTGAAGTTATAGGTGGCCCTCGTTCTTTTTGGTGACATAGTCCCCCTATTCGAAAGCCACTGAAGTATATATATTTCATTTGAGTCATAAATAGGTGTAAAAATACACTTTACAATGCCGTTGAATATACTTCTTTTGACACTGGCCAACTGCTTTTTTCACATTCTCTCCTCTCTCCCTCTCCCTCAAATACCTAAAAACTTGTACACTCACCTTTCTGTAGGCTAATGACTTTGTGAAGCTCTCCCTGAGCAGGCTGGCCTCATAAGATAGGGCCATATGCATAACTATCTTTTGTGCTTTCACCCCCCCCCCCCAAAAAAAAAAGATAAAAGCACACATTGGCCTCTGCTATCGTTATATGTGTTCTTTAATCACAGGAGACAGCTCCTTGTGCTGAAGATATGCTAAAATCAAAGACCACATCTCTCTCTCCCTCTCTCCTTCTCTATCTCCCTCTCCCTGCTGTGTCGTAGTTGCTAAACCAGAATATGCACAACATCATCCAGAATGAAATGTCGGCAAAGGGAAGGAAAATATAAAAGAGCAAAAAATGGACGAAAGTAGCTCTGCAAAGCAGGAAGACCTGCAAAGCCTACTGCAGCCATGGCCCACCAACCAACCTTACATTACATTTAGCAGACACATTCATCCATTGCAAATTTCCAAGTGAACAGGAACACTTAAGCCACAAAACTGGAGGGGGTCTGCCCATAAATGCCAGGCTCTTGCTAAAAATGGAATAATGGACACACTTGCTGAGAGGAATGGCAACTAAAGCATAGCAACCTGTGTTGCCATGAAGCATATATATGCAGTACTGTGCAAAATAACCTTACTCCGTAACTGTTTCATCAATGCTAACATGACTGTGTATGTTTATTTCTGCAGATCTCTATTACTGTGCAGGAAGAAAATACAGCGAAAAAATAAAAAAAATTCCCACCTCAAAATGGCTTCCCTATGTAAACTCCAGCGCTTAGTGTGCCCTCTAATTGCACTTGCTTTTTTGACATCTTGAAAAATAAATGCAGAAAAATGCAGGCAAGTTTCCAATTAATCTCCCTCTCTCACTCATCTGTCTTGTGTAAAGTGTCAGTTTAGCAGCAGTTTTATTTTTAATCAAGACAGTCTAACTGAGCACATCTAAAAAAACTATATACAGTAAATTACAATTTGCCTGTACTTTCACTTCTACACTAATGATTCAATCTCTTCAACAACACCTCTAACACTTCTAACTTTTTAAGACAATCTTTTTTTGGTTTGCTGTAGGCAATTGAAGTGCACACTACTGGCCTTTGTGTAACAAAGCCATTTGGTGTTTTTATTATAGGTATAAATATAAAATTATAGGTATAAATAGGTAAAAATATATTTTTCTGTATTTTCTAGTTTTATTCTAATAAAGCCAGTGAAATAAGAATATAGTTGCAAATGCAGTCATGTCAACAATTCTAAAACAAAGCTGGCCTAAGACCTTTGCATAGTAAATAACAATCAAAGTTACAGCAGTACACCACTGTGTTTACCCTGTGCTATTACATTGCAGTTAATACTTTACAGTCATCTACAGTAACATGTTTATCTGTGCTATGACCCTCTGCACCACTGCTGCCGACGCCCGGATTAATTGCCTCAATGCTCTGTGCTTGCTCTCTTGCTCCCTCATTCTGCCTTTGGACTCTGCAGAAACACACACACACACACACACACACACACACACACACACACGCACACTCACGCTCACACACACACACACTCAAACACTCACACTCAAACACTCACACACACACACGCACCCAGCACAGGACACACACGCATCCCAATCACTCTCTACACTGCTTGCTGCCTGTGTTTTCCATCACATACAGTGATGGACATTACCCCAGTGATTCAGTTATCCCTAAACTTATCTGCCGTACTGATCTCTGTGTTATAATAAAAAGAAATATTTCTGGTAATGCATACTCTGTGTTTGCCCCTGTTCATGTTGTGGCCTATACGAGCCTGGATCGTAACAATCTGCCATTGATTACAGAGCAGTGCAGATTCCAGCTGTAATAAAAATCCTTTCGATGATTGAAATATTCTGAGTAACGTACTTAAAAAAGAGGTCAGAAGCAGAGCAGCAACTAACATCATTAGCATGATTTTACCACAAGCACAACTCTCTTAATGAATCTAGTTCAAACAACTTTGGTGCTCCTACTAAACCAGGTGAAGCCATGGCCATTACACTTGTCTTTGACGTATGCAGTCACCACTGCCTCAGCAGGAAGCATGCTGAAGTGGGTTCAATTTAAAAGTGACACGTGCAAATTTTGCCTCAGGGAGAGAAAATGCATTAGCATAGTTAGCAGTGTATTTCCTGATATACATGCACCCAATTATATAATGTCCAAAGAAATGTATGCTGTGGATACTGTACATAATAAAATTTAATTTCATAATTTAATGATGAAAAATCCTAAATCCCTTAAATAAGTCATGAAACTTCAGTAGACGACATACAAACTGTAAAGTCTGTAAAGTGTGAAGTACTCAGAAATTCTCTTTAACCTGCTAAATCTGAGATGAGCAGCAAACGCAAGTCTGCAGAGATGTTCTCCATGATGCTGTCATGCCAGTAAAGCAATCACTGGTGGGACTCACTCACAGCATGAGCAGTTACACATTATTCATGCATTCCTTATACACACCTGGTGGCAAACAAATATCCCCCATGGCCACAGACTACTTTAGACTGCTTGTGAATTCTAAATTATCTACAAATGTATACAGTATTATATATGCATGTTTGCCTCTAAAGTGATCCTTGAGATGTGTTGAGCATCTGGTTCTGGCTTCATCACAGTATCTGTCATGTATGTATCTGTGTGTAGCTGTGCTGCTGTCTGGACTATTAGCACGTTCTGAAGTAAATTATTCCCATTTCCACCTCTGTATTCAACTACACTTACTTACACATACTACCAGCTTACATTGGCTACGACCAGTAAGATGATTGTGAAACACACAGGAAATACTGTACCAAACTTGTGTCCTTTTCTACGTGTGGTAACTCTGATGTTTGTTCCTCTGAATGAAATAATTCACAGAATAAAATAAACATAAACAGATATTTTAGCTGAAATAGTTCAGAGTGTTCCCTCAGTGAGAAACTATACAATTAACTGAATTAATTGAGGACTTCTGACATTTGACACAATGACCTATGTTATGCAGAGACAAGGTTATGCTACTTAAATTCTTTTCATGGGCGATAGTATATTACGGAAGCCCTGAACCGCACTGAGGTAAAAAAAAAAATGGAGATATTATCTCGTTATTTCGAGATACTATCTCGTTATTACGAGATACTATCTCGTTATTACGAGATACTATCTCGTTATTTCGAGATACTATCTCGTTATTTCGAGATAGTATCTCAATGAAGATGTACGTCTTGTACTACAGTGAGAGGCTCTTTCAACTCAGTTGAAGCATATAAATGGAGATTTCCCTCAATAATAAAGGGACTGACACCACACAGTCCAATTGGACATATCGTATTTAACAGTAGCTTACTGTCTAGCTGGGGGTCATCCCTATGTTCCCCGGGTCCTATGTTCCCCGGTATCATAGGACCCTCTTTCCAAAAAAGGGTCCGATGTTCCTCGCTCAATCCAAATATACTGTGGCCACGCATAGGCGTTGCTTGTTGTTGTTGTTCTGTGGTTGGTTGGTTCAAACGCACTTCTGGTAAGATGCGCAAGCGATGCTTGTTCAATGGCTACTTTTAAGCGTTGCAATATGCACTAGTTTTCTTTTTGATGATTAGTCCATATCATTTCTTACAACTTGCCACGCTGTTTATTAAATAAACTGCAGAACATTGCAATCGCTGTTTATTTAAAACGACAAAAGAAACTGCAGAACATTGCTATAAACTGCAAAACATTGCTATACTCTTATTATTTGTGCCTGTTTGCTTACTAAAACATAAACATAAATGGCTATACAGGCTATACATGTTGCAACATTTCTGCCAGTTCAGCTCGCCTCTCTGCCGCAGCAGCAGGTACATCGGGGTTCAACGCGTTGTGCGCCGAAAGCGGTACAACAACGTTAGAAGACGGGAAACAAAAGCCAAGCAAAAGCCAACAAACTCAAAGGAAACATCAAAAATAAACGGAAGGTATAGGTCCATCAAACCATTAGTCCACTAGTTTTCTTTTTGATGATTTGTCCATATTATTTCTTACAACTTGCCACGCTGTTTATTTAAAACGACAAAAGAAATGGTAAATAAACTGCAGAACATTGCAATCGCTGTTTATCTAAAACGACAAAAGAAATTGTAAATATAAACTGCAGAACATTGCTATAAACTGCACAGCATTGTTATATTCTCATTATTTGTGCCTGTTTGCTTACTAAAACATAAAAATACGTGGCTATGCAACACGGTCTCACCCCCTTGTGCTATACAGGCTATACATGTTGCAACTTTTCTGCCAGTTCAGCTCGCCTCTCTGGCGCAGATGCAGGTACATCGGGGTTCAAAGCGTTGTGCGCCTCTAAAATAGCTTTTCAACAATGCGCCAGTGACGAAAAAAGGACCTTTTTATTGATCAAAGGCGCAAATGGTTTATGCCTCCTCATAATAGCATCTGGTGCTCTTTGCGCCAGATCACACCTCTTCTTATTGCTGACCCGCCGTCACGGCGCAATGTCATCTGCTATCTAGACCATGTGATTTTTTGCCTGAAAAAATGAACGTTGCGCTGGCACAGAATAGCAATGACAGCATACGCATGTCGCGAATACACAATGCGCCGCGGCAAAATAGGGCCCATTGTCTGAATAAAATTTAGGCATGTGACGAAACAGTGGCAAACAAACAGAACAACAACAAGCAACGCCTATGCGTGGCCACAGTATATTTGGATTGAGCGGGGAGCATCGGACCCTTTTTTGGAAAGAGACTAATGGTTTGATGGACCTATACCTTCCGTTTATTTTTAATGTTTCCTTTGAGTTTGTTGGCTTTTGCTTGGCTTTTGTTTCCCGTCTTCTAACGTTGTTGTACCGCTTTCGGCGCACAACGCGTTGAACCCCGATGTACCTGCTGCTGCGGCAGAGAGGCGAGCTGAACTGGCAGAAATGTTGCAACATGTATAGCCTGTATAGCCATTTATGTTTATGTTTTAGTAAGCAAACAGGCACAAATAATAAGAGTATAGCAATGTTTTGCAGTTTATAGCAATGGTCTGCAGTTTCTTTTGTCGTTTTAAATAAACAGCGATTGCAATGTTCTGCAGTTTATTTAATGAACAGCGTGGCAAGTTGTAAGAAATGATATGGACTAATCATCAAAAAGAAAACTAGTGCATATTGCAACGCTTAAAAGTAGCCATTGAACAAGCATCGCTTGCGCATCTTACCAGAAGTGCGTTTGAACCAACCAACCACAGAACAACAACAACAAGCAACGCCTATGCGTGGCCACAGTATATTTGGATTGAGCGAGGAACATCGGACCCTTTTTTGGAAAGAGGGTCCTATGATACCGGGGAACATAGGACCCGGGGAACATAGGGATGACCCCCAGCTAGACAGTAAGCTACTGTTAAATACGATATGTCCAATTGGACTGTGTGGTGTCACTCCCTTTATTATTGAGGGAAATCTCCATTTATATGCTTCAACTGAGTTGAAAGAGCCTCTCACTGTAGTACAAGACGTTAATCTTCATTGAGATACTATCTCGAAATAACGAGATAGTATCTCGAAATAACGAGATAATATCTCGAAATAACGAGATAGTATCTCGAAATAACGAGATAATATCTCCATTTTTTTTACCTCTGTGCGGTTCAGGGCTTCCGTAGTATATAACTGGAAATGTGACAGACATTAATTTACATAGTACGGATTAGAATATGATTACACATATATTAATCGAGCAACTCCAAGGACATGTTCTTCACATAGTCTTTTGCACGCTCTTCAAAATGTGTCAATTTGTCCTAGAAATGCAAGTTTATCCATAGCCCCTGTACATTTCCCCAGTAAACCCCGTAGTATTCATGACAAGGCTGCTTTCCTGTCTTCTGTTCTCTGCTTCCCCAGTCATGGTCATTTGTATGCCACCTTGAAGAAATAAATGCTTAAATAGGGCTGTTCCCTCACATTAGCCAAGAGTCATAAACGTCTGCCTGTATTTATCATTGTTATGATGTGCTGTCAGAGCAGGCTTTTCTGCGACTGAGAGGATTTGAAATAAAAACCACACTCTCGAATAGCCACCAATTCCCAAGCTTTAATTGGTTGATTGGCCATGGCAAGAATGGCCTGCTGTCTTGAGAATGGATGGCCAAAAATTCCAAGAAGGCTCCCATGAGGAGCAAATCCTACTGCCTATCACAAAATCTTTTTCTTTCTTTTCCCCTGCTTGAATGTACAGCATCATTCACAATTCCTGCAATTATTTTTTACCACTGCCCCCAACCCACCCCCATTCTCTCTGTCACTTCTCATTCCCCCTGCCCCCCCTGACATTTCTGTTCCCTGTTTCTATCCATAACCTAGAAAATCAGTGTCAGCTCATCATTCAGTGCAAGTAAAAGGCATGTACCTGGCAATTAAATGCTAGTACCAATACTGTTCTTTATTTTTTCATATGTTTTGGATAAGGCAATCACAGACCTCCGAAATCAAAACCCTTCTTTTCAGCAGGCATAATTTAAATCAATCATCTGGTAAACATTCCCCATTATTAACAGAGAAAAAAATTGCATTTGGAGATGGGCTCAATATTCACTTTGTTTTTGAACCCAGGTAATCTATGTGCTTTCAGGCAGAACTGCAGTGGTTGTTTTGTTTAATAAAAGTGTGATTAATGGATTGAAATATGCCTTGGCACATCCTGTAAGTGTGGGCTACCAAGACATCGATGTCAGTAGGTCCAACCTGCTGCATCCGGAAATGGTGTGAGGTGTGTGTGTGTGTGTGTGTGTGTGTGTGTGTGTGTGTGTGTGTGTGTGTGTGTATGAGAGAGAGAGGGAGAGAGAGAGAGAGAGAGAAAGACAGACAGAGAGAGAGAGAGACAGAAAGAGAGAGAGAGAGACAGAGAGA
Source organism: Coilia nasus (assembly GCA_027475355.1). Lineage (NCBI taxonomy): Eukaryota > Metazoa > Chordata > Actinopteri > Clupeiformes > Engraulidae > Coilia > Coilia nasus. Next base: position 21,204,303 of record CM050212.1, read on the forward strand.
GGGAGAGACAGAGCGAAAGAGAGACAGAGAGAGAGAGAGACAGAAAGAGAGAGAGACAGAGAGAGAGAGAGAGACAGAGAGAGAGAGAGACAGAGAGAGAGAGCGAGAGAGAGAGTGAGAGAGATTGGCAGCTGTGAGTACCCAAATGCTTTATCCCACAAGGGGTAAAACATTCTATAGAGACATCAAATTAACCCGGAGGTCGACAATTGACTCCTCATTTTAAAAAAAAAGAAGCGTCTAAAAGAAACAACACGGCATTATTGTCATGCTCCGGGCCTCTCACTAAAGACCTGCGTAAAACAGGTTAGCAGTGCCCTCATTTTGGAAGTTAATGGTCTCCTTTTTCCGGTCTGAGATTGCCTTGGGGGCATATGAAATAAAGCCAGTGGAACGAGATCTCTAGAAGTCCAGGTAACAGTTAACTAAGTGGGGCAGAAGTGGGCCAACCAAAGGTTAAGAACTCCCCCACCTTCGGTGGCAATGATCTGCCTAATTGCCATAATGAGAAAATCAGCGAGAGGTTAACCCACCGCCCAGCGTGTCCACTCTGCAGGTCTGTCAGGGAGCACTCATCAGAGGGACCACCCCCCTGACAGACACACACACACACACATACACACACACACAGACATACACATACATAAACATGCACACACATACATACACACATACACATACACACATAGGTACATACACATACACATACACACGCACACATACATAGACATACACATACATACACACACACACACACACACATACTCATACATACACATACACACACACGTACATACACATACACACACATACACATACACACATACACACATACTGTACACACGCACGCACATACACACTCACACACACACACACACACATACTCACACATACACCCCCCCCTCCCCACCACACACATACTCACACCTCCTGCCTCCCGAGAAGTCGGTTCAGTTCAGTACCTGCCAAAGTCTGGCTGCTTCCAGTCAGTCATGGAGCCCCTCTGAGTATACGGCAGCTTGTGTGCACAGTCAGTTCAATTAGCGCACAAATAAACCACGCATACACTTCCCCACAAAAACACAGCACATCGTCCTTCTACATAAATGAGTCTATGGTGTGTCATTGCCTTTGCTACTCTCCTATCTGACAATATATTTGCACAGTAATTTTTGTTTTTATTATCACAGTGTTAGGGTAATTAAGGATTACCTCTAAGGAATGGGCCTATGCAGTACTGTGCAAAAATCCCCCCATTAGCAATACATTTCATATAGCTGAATGCATGAACCCAGCACATTATTACTGGAGAAAATAGCCTGGTGAAAAGTGTACACTTGGATGTAATGTGTACCATGCGTGTGAATAAGTATGAGCATAAATATAAGTGTGACTACAAGTGTCAATTAAGTCGAGCGACTGCCATAACAAGAGGCCTGTGTTATGTATTACCTCACTTTAGAGGACAGAAATAAATCAATTAGCAGACTTAAGCTGCAAAAGATGTATTGCTGTTTCCCTCGGGGGCCTTGCAGCATCTGCAAGTGAGGGATTAGAGATTAACCAAACCCAGACAGTATCCTTGCTGGATAAAGGCATGCCTCTCTGTATAAGTGCACAACAGGCTTCTGGAATGTTAAGTGCGTTTATGTAGCCTATCCTGCTCAAGTGTCTGTTACCACGTTAGCTGAGTTTTTCTGAAAGCACAGCGTTGATTTGTCTATACAACATTAAGCCTACTCAACAAATTACCATTGACCTATCCCTTATTTTTGTGTGTACTGTAGTTTGTGTGTTTAAGTGGCTTCAACTGCTCATATGTGAGCAAAGTACCCGAGTTGATTTCTCTACGCAACATTAGACCTACACCATAATTAACACAGATCGATCCTTTTCGTCACACGACACGCAAAGCGAGGGGGAAAAATGAAGGACTGCCACAGTATTTAGTGTGCGTATGCAGCCTCCCCTATCCAGGGGAGAATAAACTCAAAGTAAGTGGTAAACCTACTAATAGAAGAACCTTATGGCTTTTACCAGGAGAATGACACCGTAAGTCCCCGTTTCACCACCTGTTAACCTACCCAGGTAAATGACTAACCTTGCTTGTTTCAAATGCCCCCCAGGTGTATGTGAGCACATTAGCTGAGTTGTTGGAAGCAAAAAGTTGATTTCTCTACACAACATTAGGCCTACAAGCAACAATTAACACCAATCTATCTCGCAGCCTTTGTTGGCATGACACCCAAAAGCGGGGAGAAAAATGAACGCTGACACTCCGACAGGCCCCCTTATGATGCGCTTCCATTGTCATCGTTACTCGAAACACAGTCTCCACTTTGCTCCCGCGCCACACACTAACTGCCAACTGTCTCGGCATCCTGACATGCGCCGAGATGAAATTAAACGTCTCCTCCATCTTAATTTCTAATGAAAGGGATCGTGTCTTGGGGCTGTGATGTGTGAGGGCCGCAGGAGAGGAGAGAGATGGGGAACAAAGGAGCAGTCCAACAACCCTGCCGTCGCATCAATCAGTATTAACCCCTAAAGGCACTAACAGGCTTGGCACTCATAATTATCTCGTTTGCAAATAGCCTATCTATCAGCAAGCAGCTCATTAAAGCATGACTAGAAATGAGCATGGGGATGTCCTTCAAAACAACAGATACCATTGGAAGGTGATGGACAGAGACCCATGTGATAGTGTGAAATTTATCAGGTCTCTTGGCAAAGAAAAGAAAGGCATTAAAAATGTCTGTGCTTTCTACTGTAAATTAAGCATTGTATTACTGACCCACCACAAGGTCATGTTCCACACAATGTACGAGAAACATGTTTGGGGTAACTATCTTCAGTTTCACTTTATCTTACTGTCCCTGTTACATCAATTAGGTACAGTGTAACAAAGTCTGTACCATGTAACATTATGTACTTACACTGTAACATAGGATTAGGGTTAGGGTTAGTGTCAGGTACGTACAGTGTAAGTACATAATATTATGTGTTGCTACATGTAGATACACTAAAAAAAGTAACCGTAACATAAAGTGTTACCCTATCTTCGTGTCATACTCAGATTTTACACTCTCCATGTTGCAGAGTATTTATACATACATTTAGCGAAAATTCTTCTGGTATGAGGTTAATATGTGCGGGAGGTGTACACATGGAGACATACATTTTTAAGAGTCTAACACACACAGCTGCAAAACACTACAACAGCCCAGCAGAACACAAGCTCACAGCGGCAACACAGTGTCGTTACTAGCCCAACACTTAGGAATGCTTATAAACATTTATTTGACTATTGCCATTAATGGTACAACTGCTGAATTAAGGTTCAGTTTGCAAGTTTACAACAAAGTCAGCATAAGACATTTTCACTACTTTCTGCTACTTTGTAATGTTTAATTGAGGTACAGTATGCTGTGGAGTAATATGGAGACTGATTTGAGGCAGTGGTAGTGAAATGCAGGGAAAGACATGATTTGGCATTGTAAAATTCAACAGGTACTGTATGTGAAACAGTAAAAAGCCAACCACAGCCCTACTCCTTGGTGTAAAGGTTTCATTTTGTTAATCTTAAAAAACTAAATTGCCCAGTCTCATTTCATTTTTACTCAGTTGTTGTTGTTTTCTCAGACCACATGGATAAAGCCAAACTCCTGTGTCAATCTTTTCTATATAGTTCCCAAAGGTATATGCCATGCCAGAGCATTTTATATATATATATATATATATATATATATATATATATATATATATATATATATATATATATATATATATATATATGTTAATTAAGGATCTTGCTTCTTGCTTGTTTTTACTGAGCTGCCTGGGCAAAGCTGTGTGGGCTGGAAGAATGCTTTCCTACAGTTGCTCTATGGAACAGAAGACAGTCTGGACACGTCTGTGAATAAATGAGGCAGTGGAGTGAAATCACTTAACAGAACTAATTCACAATTTGGGAAAATGCTCAGTGACTTCAGACGGTAACTTAAAATGGTTGTGTGCCAACACATGAAAGCGCACACACACAGACACACACACACCTTTCAGGCGTGTTGGGAGAATATCTGTGGGCTCTGCAGCATGTGTGTCCATGTGTCTTGTGAGATGCTGCTGCTTCAACATGACCATGGCCTAAGGGGCCATGTCCCTTCAAAAATGGCAATGCTCTTTACACAAATACAAGCAGACCAACCAAACAAAAAACAAAAAAAAAAACAAATACAAAAACAAAACAACAAGGACACAACAAAAAAACACAACACCAAAGTCTGTCATCAAGACAGCCTTTTGGCACCAACAGGACAAGATAGCACGAGGCAGATGGGTCCTTCAGGCGAGTCAATGTCGAGTAGCATAATTATGGAAGATGCTGGATGCTGCATGACTGTGTCCATCTGGGCCCGTTCCTTAACTGTCTGATGCCCACCGAGGGTTTGGGCTTGAAAAGGTAGATAACAAATGTGACAGAGCTAAACAGAGAACACACACCGCACACACACACAGCACACAGCACCACCCATGAAAGCAAGAGAGACTGGAGTTGGGTAGCGCAAACACTGTGTAAACCATGCTATAAAGATGAAGCAAAATAAACACTTTTTTATGGCTCCTTTTTTAGTCTATCTACATGTAACAACATGTAATATTATGTACTTACACTGTACATACCTAACCATAACCTTAACCCTATGGCACAGTGTAAGTACATAATGTTACATATTGTTACATTCAACAGTTTCACTGCATGTCCAACTACCCAATATGTCTATGCATGTGACAAATAAATACCCTTGTGTCCTTGTTACAAACTTTGTCACACTGTACCTAACTGATGTAACAGGGTCAGTAAAATAATGTGCAGGTGTAGGTGCCACTTTATTTTACAGTTCTTTTTTTCAGTGTACCTAAATGTAACAACATGTAATATTATGTATCTACACTGTACATACATAATACTAACCCTAACTCTAAACCCAATCCTATGGTGCAGTGTAAGTATGTGATGTTTGTTATACTGTACTTTGTGATGTAGACACACTGTAAGAAGGGCTGTAAAATGAAGTGCAACCTATATTTATCCTAACTTACAGAAAAGAAATAGTTTGTGATATTCTATTAGACACGGGTAATCTCATTCCTGAATACAAAATTGACTCTGAATATAGAATCACTCATCTGCATTGGAGAGTTCAAAACATAAGACTTTACGCTCATACACAATGTATCTAGACTAGACTTTGATTATCATTTGTGTTGGGCAGAAAATATCTTGGGACTAAATGGATTCAAGTTCCTCTAGATGACAATGACATCTAGTCAAGGACAGCCAACAGACACAGAAATGTAAATAATACAGTAACTTCTCCTAACAAAACATTTGCATAGTGTCATTATAATAGCTATTCCACTGAGCCCTATATGATAAGCAGTCTCTGTGGGCAGCTTTCCTTTTTATATTTCTCATGAATCTGGCTTGCTAGGGCCCACACTGCGATTGGTGCCCTGGGTAATCAATCACTCGCAGCACAGTAGCTCTCTGCTGTTTGACTAGGTGTTTGTTTTTATGTTTAGACGTGAATGCACCTTTAGCTGGGGACACACCTTTCGATTTTTTTAATTATAACCCGACTGAGCACATCAAACCAAAGGACAGCGTCAGGTGTGATTTTAAGTCAATGGTAAGCACAAGCATAAAGACAGGCACTGTCTTCCATTTCGCCTAATGTCTACTGTCTACTTAGGTTAAGTGTGCTTTTCGCACTTGGAGAGTAGGCAAAATTTGTGAGGTAAGCATTGTTCCAAGTCGAATTCTGCCTGTCGCACTTGACAGAAATGACGGTCGGCATTCACGGTGTGTCATCAGAGCTCATCAACTGCCAAACTAAAATCCACCAGGAAGAACAAAAAAATCTAAAGTGTCGTGTTGTTTCTCTTGTTTGTCATCCCCTTTCTCTACTGCACATGGGGAATGCCATGAATCTGTCTTCGGTTTGAGGCACCTCTTATTCAACGACGTAAACAAGACGGCAGGCGCTAAGTGTAAAAAGTGTATGCCGTTGTACACTCCAAAATTCTGACTGTTCTCTGTAGGCCATCTGGTTTCCCACTTTCTTTCGTGCGCATTTTTGATGAAAATGTCCTTTCAAAGGCTCACCAGCAAACTTGCTACTATATAAAACCAGATACGTTCTTATACATACGTTCCTTGACAACCACAAAGTAAACAACCAGGGTTGCCGCTGGTTGAGAACGGATTTTTGCCATCAACTTTTAAAATTTGAAGTATTTGTCATTCTAATTGAATGTGAGTGTTGTCCAAAGAGGATTGCCGCTCTAGCATAGGATTTGGACAGTATCTCATTGATGATGTGGAATAAGTTTGTGCTGCAGATTAGGATGGATTTTCTTCAACTTCAGTTGCGAGGTTGTGCTGAGGTTGTCTGCTATCATTTTGTATTTGTAATGTGATTGTGTTTAGCGGAGATAACCCAATGCAACCGTCTTTATGAAGTATGTTTGTTTGATATTGCAGATGATTTTCCAAATAAATTGTCTGTTGAACTATTGAATGTGATGTGTAAAAAGACAAACAATCTATACTTCTTTAGTAAAAAGTCAATATAACATTTCCATTTTGTAGCTGGTACACCTCCCGTGCAAATCCATTGAATGTAGAGTAGGATGGATGAATTTAGAAGACACAGATTAGTGTGCTTGTGTCATGGTATAGGCTGTAGCAACTGTATGTAGTCCTTATTTAATGTTTAATTATATGACAACAATAAAGATAGTTGTTTTGTCTGTTATTAGGGTATTCACTCTCAGGGCTTGAGGTCCTTAGGCTTACTGTAGGTAACTTCAGGTCTTGTTCTCACCAGCATTACCATGACAACAATTCCAAAGTATATGGCTAGCAGTCTTTATGTCAGAAACATAACAAGCAATATTCATGTCAAAGTGTACAGTCATTGTGAAAACAATCTTACCTGTACATTGTCTAACGGAGTTCACCCAAGTTTCTCCCAAGTGGATGTTCAGTTCCTGGCATGACGCTGTTTCATAAAACCACATGATTGGGCAACTCAATTCAACTCAGGCTTTGATTGGAGCTCACCCCGAAGCACATTTGTAATAGTTTTCATCAAATGATTCCTAAATGGCTGTTTAGTGTACAACAATTGACACTGGAAACAATCACTAATGTTTTCATTAATATTTCATGCACCCAATTTAAAAAAGAGCTTATCTCCTTAAGGGAACATATCAGCTCGGAAACTAAGCGAGATAAACGGACTTGGCCCACCGCCTATGTTGGATTTAATCGGAATTGTGTCAACAGTGGAAATGAGCATTTTAGATTCAGCCTCCCCAACAAACACACGTGAGGTATGTGCCTATACTAGCTTTAGCTATAGCAGTGCAGTTTTGTTGTATAGGTGACAATAAAGACTATTCTATTCTATTGTATTCTGTTCTATTGTATTCTATTCTATTGTATTCTATTCTATTCTATTCTATTCTATTCTTTGTTCAGATGTGTCTGCAGTGTCAAGTCTATTTTAAAAGTTGTGTGTAAATGTACATGGTTGTGCCCACTATGAGAAGTGCCATTTAATAGGATCTTTTACGAGAATGGCCTTAGGTCACATTCTACTCTCACGGTGTGTTGTGGGTTGTTTGGATTACACCCTATTAGAGAGGTGATGAGCTTGCTTCTCACATTTTGGTGTCCAAGCCAATGACACAGCGGTGTGTACCTACTTATGTTGGGTAGTTATTTACAAATAGTAACCCCACTGAAGACGGCACACGGCAGTAGCGCAAAATACAATGCAACACAATAACATCATACTTCAACACAACAGGGGGCAGTGGTGTCTTAGCGGTTAAGGTACCGGACCTGTGACCGCGGGATTGCAGGTTCGAATCGCGCCACTGAGGTACTCTGAGCATGGTACCGTCCCCACACACTGCTCCCCGGGCGCTGTTGTCATGGCTGCCCCCTGCTCACGTGTGTGTGATGGGTTAAATGCAGAGGTGAATTTCATTGTGTGCACTGTGTGCTGTGCCGTGTGATCACAATGATAAAAATGGGGCTTTCACTTTAAAATAGACGTATATGTACACATATAGAAAATGACAAATATGCAAAATAAAATACAGTAGAAGGGCAGAGTAGAGTTAAAAACAACAGATAACTCTCTCGCTCTCTTTCTTTCTTTCTTTCTTTCTCTCTCTGTCTCTCTCTCTCTCTCTCCCTCACACACACACAGACGAAGTGAAACCGAACAGCCAAGCCACACTGTTAGCAGAGTGGTGGCTGCAGGATAAATGTCCCTCCTTGGCAAAAGAGAACCAGATGAAGAGAGTTAAGGCTGCTCCCTCAGAACGATAGTGGCAGAGAGGAGAGAGAAAGAGAGAGAGAGAGAGAGAGAGAGAGAGAGAGAGAGGAGAGGATGAGGCCAGCCAGAGCTAGCCCAGTGCTGGATAGAGGCCACATGTGATCTACAACCCAGCCACTAAAAAATCTCAGACAAGGTGGAGATGGGGTGGAGAAGGGGGTGGGGTGGGAAGGGGGGGTGCTGTGAGAGAAATGGAGCAAATGCGAAGAGATCGGAAGACGGAAAGGAGAGATAAAGTGAAGAGTGTGGAGATAAAGCAAGCAACCAAAGCTGGGTGGGGGAGAGGGCAGAGAGAGAGATAGAAACATAAGCGACAAGAGAGATGCAGCCAGAGAGAGAGAGAGAGTGAGAGAGAGAAAGAGAGAGAGTGAGAGTGAGAACATAAAGAAAAATGCAGCCAGTGAGAGAGAGGGGGAAAGAAAAGAGAGAGAGTGAGAGAGAGAGAAAGAGAGAGATAGAGACAGAGACAGAGAGGGAAAGAGAGAGAGAACATAAAGAAAGCTTCAGCCAGAGAGAAAGAGAGGGAGGAAAGGAGGTAGAGAGACAGAAACAAAAAGAGATACGCAACCAGTGAGAGAGAGAGAGACACACACAGATAGATGCAGGAAGAGAGAGAGAGAGAGAGAGAGAGAGAGAGAGAGAGAGAGAGAGAGAGAGAGAGAGAGAGAGAGAGAGAGAGAGAGAGAGGAAGGAGGAGGAAGAGTAGGAGGAGAAGCTGGCAAGGCAAAAGAGTGGCTGGACGTTGCACAGAGGAGGGCCTCTATCAGAGCCTCTAAGAGGAGGCAGCAAATGGCTTTGGCTAAGAAGGATAGACATCAAAGGGAGGAGAGGAGCCAAGGAGTAAAGTTAGTTAGCTTGTAGGATGACATGATGGCAGAGATATGGGGGTTGGCAGCGGCGGCGGCAGCAGCAGTGACAGTGTGAGGCTGGCCAACAGAGAGTCCACTGATTCTTGCAGAGCGCAGCCATGGCCACGGGAAAGCAGTCCTAGATTTAATCAGTCGACCGTAAGATAAGTCCATTCATTTTTCCTTCCGCTGCCCGGACTCTTATTTTATACCTGGGCAGCACTTTTTAATTTTTGAAAACATTCGCTAAAAAACGGGGGGGAAGCAAGTGACCGATTAAATTAACAGGAAAGAAAAAGCATTTCATTTTTTTCAATTTCTTTCTCATCTGAAGTCTGTGATTTATGATATGTGTGAGCAGTTGTTGTTGCATCAACTTCCTCAGTATTGCATCTGCTTAATCACAGAACACGAAAACAAATTTTTGAAGCATGCTTTTTCCACTGCTGCACAGCTATTCACATTTGAAGATGCAGCTGCTTCTGAAAAGTCATCTTTCTCCTCCACTGACACAGACAGGCCTGCAGTTACCGGCATTGCCCTTTTGGTGCAAAAATTAGGTTTTCCACCTCAGTAATGAAATATTGCAAAGCTATTATTGCCTGCAGAGTTAGCTTTGTAGGGTGTATTTTGCCCATTGTCAATATTAGCATAACCAGATTTATCAGATCCAGGGTTTATGTGATGACAATTATGCTAAATAATGAGGGGTGAGGTTTTCTACCATCAGGCTCTTTGGGGTGCTGAAGACAAACGAGTTCAGTTTCTACCCAGCGCTGGCTTGAGACCATGACAAATCAACACTGTGTGTATAAAATAATAGGTACTGTGTTACTGATCCATCAGCTCTTGGAAGCCGGGAGGCATTTTTTTAATAATCTGTAAGCAAGTAAAAGTGGAAATTATTACATATTTTGAATCCTTCCCATATAATTATGTAATTCTATGCAGTTTAAGTGGTTTTATATCTGTAATGAATATAACTTAAGTCTCCACTCTAAATGGAAGACTCCAACAGGGACACAAGTTGAATATGAAGGGACCACATATATAGAAAATAGAAAAAAATATTTCCATTAGTAAGTCGAATAATGCAAAACAAGTCAATATGTTTACTAATAGCAAAAAAAAAAAAAAACCTGCATTTTTATCTCTAATGAGAGAGCGGTAAACCATCGGGGTTTTGGCTCCCATCACTATAATCCTGAAAGAAATGATCCATCTGCAGTGGGGGTTGGGTCAGCGGGAGGCTGGTGGTTGGTGGTGGTTGCCACTGAATTAATTGCCATAACTCAAGAGAGAAATCTCTGATGAACGCTTCAGCTGAATGACTAATTCGAGTACAGTATCAACAACCCAAAAAACCTCCCATGAATTGAAATCTCCCCAAGACTTAAAATTCATTATACGAGTGCTCATATAGTTTAATTGAAACTGAAAATGTTATGTTCCACTTCAGCACCCAGCTAATAAGCACCCTTCAGTGACCAATGTTGTGGAGCAATTACATACTCCCTTCTTCCCCAGGATTTTCAGTCTAGGAGATAAGACAGTGAAGGGGAAGCTTTCATCTGGGCCTGGCGCTGGTTACAGATGAGAAGGGAGCGAGGGCTTAAACCCAGCCCCATTTATAGGTCTTTTACACTCACCCTGAGAACAATGAATCAGCTTCTCAGAATGATTGTGTACACCAGCAACCATGAGTGGATAGATTTCTGGTGGGGTTTTCATCTCAAAACTAACTGTATAAAAAAAATAATAATAATAAATAAATAAAAAATAAATAAATAAATAAATGCAACCTCCACCACCAGAGCCAACCAGGAAAAATAAATCCAACTGTTATGATTATGTGCCTTTGCAGCAGGTGAATCAGGGAGAGAAAAGGGGTTATAAACACTACTGTATATGATTCTCTGATCATTTATATGGTGGCTTTCCAGTACCTCTGCACTGGCCTAAGTCATGTAAAATGCATGAGGGCAATCCATGGCATCCATTAGAATATAAATGTAAGAGCCCTGGAATAAAGCACAAAGAAAACGAATCGAGGAATATTGGCCATTTAGTGGCTTCATCTAAATATCTATACAACCATCCATCTGGCCACTGATGGGATGGTAGCATTGTCGCTAAAAGCTTTTAGATTATATAAGATTGGGGGGGGGGGGGGGGGGGGCACGTCAGAAGCTGGATGTGTGTGTGTGTGTGTGTGTCTGTTGGGGGGTTGTGATTAATGAATGATTTTGAATTTAAAGTTTATCCCCCTAAAGCCCTGTTTGACCTTAGTGATTCACAGTGTTGTCCATTGCAATTATAATCATTAATGTTGAATATAAAACCCAATTGCCATTTTTTTCTCCATCTTTGCACACATTCCCCTTGAACGTTTCCACTGATTTGTTCTTGGGCTTTTAATGCCAAACTGCATTGCCCCAAGATGACTAAAGGCAGACAAACATTGTTTGAATGCTAATGGGCAGAGTTGGGGCGCTTTGGGGCGCTGATGAAATTCTCCTGGTGAACTAAATAAAATATCTTGCATTTATCTTCATCACAGTAAGAGGTCCCTTGACAAAAGACCACCACATTCACTCATTTTGAAATACACACATTCACAAATAAGAAAACACAGAGAGAGAGAGAGAGAGAGAGAGAGAGAGAGAGAGAGAGAGAGAGAGAGAGAGAGAGAGAGAGAGAGAGAGAGAGAGAGAGAGAGAGAGAGAGAAGGGGGCAGAGGATGACATGGTTCTATGATGACCAATTGGCCAATTACCACTATTTAGACAAAAACAGGCATTTAATAAAACTAAGAGCCATTGCTAAAATACACCAGCCAGCCCTTAAAGCTCTCTGTGGACAAACAACCGTAAAGACCAAAGCAAGGTCTTCTCACCAACCACCAACCACCACTGATTAGCTCATATCAAAAGCTGCCCGTAAGTCTGTAAATAAGGCCCTTGATGCATCAACACATTTCACGTTTATGCTGAGAATAAAAGCATTTTTGATTTAGAGCAAATCTCTTGCCATCTTTTGACCCAGTTTATGTTCATCTGTCTGCCACTGAGACAGATTCATATCACCAGGGGTCATTGGGGTTGCTTAACTGAAGGTTGTGAACTTAACTGATCAGGCTTGGTCATTCAGTTTCACATTAATGAGTTCTAATTGTATTGTTAATGCTTCAGTCCTAATTGATTTGGATTAATTGGCATGAATATCACTCCATTAAATTCGATTTTTTCTTGATTAATAAACTTGTAATGCCAACGAGCTTTTGGCAATCAGGGAGGCCATTCAGTGTCCTGAGCTAGGCCTGGAATTTTAACGGCAATGTCTCTCCCAAGTTGTGTAGGAAACATGGGCACAGACTTGTGATTAAGTGGCATGCTTGCCCGTTTTCTCTCTTCTGAAAACATGCGCAAAATTCATATTTCTGCAGTGAAATGTTGATGTGTTTGCCTGAAGGCCAATGTTACATGTTGGTCTGAAGGCCAAACTGGAACACACATGTCATCGGCACAGAATAGCCTTCTCGGAAGAAAACTACTTAATTAATGGGAATAGAGAAAGGAATGTTATTACTGTGGCATTCCGACAGCAGTCTTCCCTGGCTGCAGTTAAGAGTCATCCTTGATGTACCAGCTGGTAGTCAGCTTTTCCTCTCCTAGATTTAGACAAATACCTTGAGTAAACCTGAGCTTCACACATCCAGGTGTGCGTCAATAACGACAGCTCACAGCAAATGTTAACTGACACGGTGGAGCATCAAATAAAATGTCAAAAGAGCTTTACCAGATTCCCTTGTTGCTGTTGCTTATATTTGTTATTTGCTCACATGCCTTAGCACTGGCAGTTCGATATTCAACCCCTTCCTGTGATCTTTAAAGATTTTTGCCTCCTGTTCGACAGCAGAGCAGAACGAGAGCCTTGTCAATCCACAGTGCTCAACACAATGTCAGGTTTTTTCCGGAAGGTGTCAAAGTACCACACACCAGGCCTCTCTCTCTCTCTCTCTCTCTCTCTCTCTCTCTCTCTCTCTCTCTCTCTCTCTCTCTCTGTTGCTGGGTCAGCTGTTGCCAAATGTAATAGGGGTTCTTATTGATTTGTTAAGTAATTGTATTATTATTTTATTACATACTGAGGCTTTTGAGAAAGCCACTGGAGTAAGCGGGCGAGTGAGCGAGGAGGGAGAGAAAAAAAAGACGTTTAGAATCCTCTCTCCCTGAAATTCATGGCGGACAGTGTTTTCATAGAGAAATGATTGCGAAGCAGAGAGCGAGAGCACAGTGTGACTGCAGTGGTAAAAGCATGGGCCAACAGCACCCCCCTGTGAAAGCCGACGAGGGACTTTGGGTCTGTGTCCTTGGCTTACACCTCTTGTTTCTCAGCAGTTTACTTGTGAGCTGGAAATATCTTCAAAGCACTGTGAAGAACAGAGCCTCTAACTGACATTTTACAGCTGACATTTTACATAACTTTGTGTACACGACAGATTATGTTTGCAATTCTTCAATCTCAACTATTACAGTAGGTTTTACTAATGTCTTCACAATTATTTTGCCTAAGCAGCCTTAAAAGGTTGTTTTGTTTTGGTGACACAGATAGTCTTTAGTAGATTCACTAGAAGATTTCTGAATCATGAAACAAGCACAATCAGAGATAGCAACCTGCTCCCCCATATGGGCAGACAGACAGACAGACACACAGACAGACACACACACACACACACAGACGGACAGGGTCATTGCAATACCTGGTCATTCTCTCCAGGGACCAGGTAATAAATATTTCTGTGAATTTCAGAGACTTGTCATAACCCATACACCTAGGTGGAATACGAACCACATGTATCTACAACTTTTCTGTCTACAAACATTTACTACACGTTACTTTAACAAATTAGAGTTTTAAGTGCGTGAGCCAACATGCCAGTGCCATCAATAACTATTACATTCGATCCAGAATTTTCATTTAGCCTGCAAGTTAGCACATGGCATAAGGCAGATTCAATCTGTTCGCACAGAAAAGTCAACACATAGGTGTCATCAGCATGCTAACACCATGTTATCATTTCACATTTAGATCTAAATTATGCATGTGGGTACCACTCGATGTGGTAATGGATGCATAAATGGATGCATATTTGTAGCTAGCAAAGCTCCAAGAGAAAACAGGTATTACTGCTCAGTGATAGCTTCATTATAGTTGAATCAATACATAACCATGAAGGTAAATAATTGTGTTTTATCTATCTGGCATTCCAGAATTATACATTGTATATCAAGCACATTGTAGATTAGATTAGATTAGATTGAATCAGATAGATGATTTATATATCCTGCAGGATATTTGTAGATCTAGAATTGTCATTGACTGTCATCTTAAACAGTGGCCATTTATTTATTATCATCACATTTGTTCCTGAGATGGAACCTCTAGTTAGCATCTGCGTCATCACATATTTGTGACCAAAGGGTTATCAAGCGACATTGAAGCTGGTCATGAAAGTGCAGTGTTTATCCAGCGTTCTGAAATCACCTGCCTTTGCCAGCAAATATACCTGCAGCCTGTGTGTCTCGGGGTTTATTGTCACCATACTGTACAAGCGTCAGCACCGAGGGCCATGAGAGGCAGTTAACCAGAGATTTGTGGTCACAGAGAGAAGGGAAGGTTTTCAACTGTGTAGTTGCACTGAAGGAAAAGCATACCACACTGGGAGAGAGTGTGAGGCTGAGGGTATGTGTGTGTGTGTGTGTGTGTGTGTGTGTGTGTGTGTGTGTGTGTGTGTTGAGGGGGTGCAGATATCAATAACACTGTTTTCCAGGTGACATGTCATAGTTTTGAACTGAGGTGTGAGTTCCATAAGTGTATAGGTGCATAAGGGAAAAAGACAGTGTGTGTGTGTGTGTGTGTTGGGGGGGGGGGGGGGGGGGGGGGGGCGTGCATAAGTTGCACACTGCTCTGTCTGCGCCGCGAGAGATGCGGACGTGACAGATGCAGGGGCTGGTCTTTTTTTGTCGCGCCAGCCTCCCACCGCGCTGCTCTGATTCGCACCCTCCTGTAACAGCTTACCTCGGGCAGCCCACAGCCGCGCTCTGGCACGGAAAGGCATATGTCACCACTCAGACACCACCGACGGGGGCCGCTCGGTCGAGGTGCAGCGGGTCACACATGGTGCGGTGACAGCTCCTATGCCTCCTGAGGCCGTCAGTGTCGAGAGTGCGCGCTCTCTTCTCTTCATCGCCAGAGGGCTGTCTCTGGGAGGCTAACCCCGAAGCTAAGGGGCCAACACGGACAGGTCACATAGCACAAGCACAAGCCCACAGATAAAACCACCACAACCACACTTTTCACAAGCACTGTCGCAGAATATAATACCAGTGTTATTGAGATACATATGTTGGATTTGGGCCTGTCACCACCATGGTCGCACAGCACAGCGACTGCACTTTTACCCAGCAATGTCGCAGAAAAGAATACCACTGTAATTGGGGATACATATATGTTGGATATGGGCATGGGTGCAGATCCGATGTCAGGATTTGGGGGGACACAAAAGTGACTTTTTTATGCCTCCGCCCACCAAAGGTATTTTTATTAGGGGGGACAATTCATGTTTTTCAGAAATTGGGGAGTACATGTCCCCCCATCCCGCCTGGGATTTGCACCCCTGGATGTGGGCCTGTCGGCACCATGGTCGCACAGCACAGCACAGCACAAAAGCCCAAACCACAGCAAGTGCAGTTTTACCCAGCACTGTTGCAGAAAATAAAACCAATGTAATTGGGGGTACATATATGTCGGATATGAGCCTGTCGCACCGCAGGTCTTCCCACTTCTCGTGATGAAAATGGAGACGGCAGGGTTAATATTGCCAAGAGCGGCTTAATCCGTGTTTAATTTTGCTTACACAACGCACAATGGCTTTAAACGTGTAGCAGCTAAATGATGTGACAATCATTTTACGCTGCAGTAAACACGTTATGTGTGTTCGAAGGGAACTGAAACAAGATCATTGACATCGAGTGATGTGCTGCAAGGTCAGCAATTCACTTTTTTTTTAACACAGAGGGCTGTCAGTCCTTCAACACCTTGGAACAGTCCTTCAAGCTAACTTTATCCTTTCCTTCTCCATCTTTCTCTCCCTCTTACATATACCAATTCACAGACATACACCAATGCACACTCTCTCTCTCTCTCTCTGTCTTTCTCTCTCTCTGTCTTTCTCTCTCTCTCTCTCTCTCTCTCTCTCTCTCTCTCACACGCCTTTTTATTTTAACACTGAGGTTCATGCCACAGCAGCTGTTGAAACAAGGGTGTTATCTGTCACTCTGTGCTCCCTAGGTAGCCATCATGGCAGACTATTCTTATCCCTTCCCCAGTCCCCACTCCGAAAGGTGTATAACGACAACACTGAACTATGACTCCCCATCTCCAGATTATTAAATGGATTTGTTGTATGGGGGAAAAAATGCAGTCACGGAATGCACCTGGCTAATAATTTAACATCCAAGTTTTGCAAATCCAGCAAAAGGTTTTTGGTCGTTTACATAATTAGATGTAGCCGAAAAAGAACATCCACCACCACAATACTGTTATATTTTTTTTACTCTGTTCCGTAAAGATACCCCAACAACCCCGCAAATGAAGTATACCACCGGACATTTTAATTGCTATTATTCGAGCACTTTATGGGCCATAAAGTTTTGGGGTAGTCTCTGCTTAATACTAAGACACTCAAGGCAAAAAAGATGTGATGCTATAACTGGGCCACATCCTCATCATAAAAGAGGCTATCCATAAAAGCTCCAACGTCGCACCACGGCAAAGAGCGTACAAACTTCTGGTCATTTGTCATCGAGATATTTATCTAATGTGGCATTTCGCCGTAGTCCGTGGCCTTTCCCGAGCGCTCCTCCAGTCTTCCTCTTTAAGCTGCATCTCGGCCGCAACACCCCTTCTAAATTGGAGATATAGCATTTGCAATGAGTGGGCAGCAGGACAGATTGGTATATATTCATTACGGGGCACTCATGGGGATCACGGGAGCTCATTCGTCATCTTAATTCATGTGCACTCAGAGCCCCGCCGGCTTCTTAGGAGGAGAGCAGGAGGAGGGGCAGCGGGGGAGGGGGGTGGGAAAAAACTTGCCAGGCAAACAGCGAGAGCAGGTGACCGGTCACCTTGAGCTTATCTGCGTACGCATATCAGCTGCGGATCAAACAGGCGAGAATAAAGGCGGTTTTATACCCCTGCCAGCCGAGAGCGCTCCCAGGGTGTGCACATCAGAGCGCCATGGCCTGGTGGAACATGAGCATGAGGCAGGGGGAGGACCAGGGCTGGCTCTACCCCACCGTGGTGCTGTGTGTGTACGGATTTCTGTCCATGATGAGACCAGCGGAGCCCTTCCTCGTACCTTTCCTTACAGGACCAGGGAAAAACTTAACTGTTCAAGAGGTACTGTCCCTTACAGCTGTAGAATGTGATAGAGACATGGTGATGTTGGAATTCAGAGGGTTCAAAAAAGACCGCTTTAGTACTAATCATACTGTCAAGTGTTTGATTTTGTAGGCTCTACCTCCACAGCAATTCGCATTTTGCAAACAGACTGAAAATACATCACATAGCAGACCATTGCATCATAACACATAAATGTACAGTCTTCAGTTCTTAAGTTTTGAAAAATGCTCTGTGGATGATCCTTCCAACAACATTTATTTCTGTCTACAGGTTTCAAGGGACATCTACCCAATATGGGCGTACTCCAATCTCTTCCTCTTGATACCCATGTTTTTACTGACAGACCTGTTCAGATACAAGCCTATTGTTGTACTGCAAGCCGTGGCCTATGTTGCGTGCTGGCTCCTGTTCTCGTTCGGATCTGGAGTCTTATCCATGCAGCTCTCTCTCCTCACCTACAGCGTGGCTTCAGCAGGCGACGTGGGCTACTTTTCCTACATCTACAGCGTGGTGGGGCAGGAGCACTACCAGCGTGTGACCAGCTATGCCCGGGCCGCTGTCCTGCTCGGCTATGCGGTGGCCTCACTCCTGAGCCAACTCCTCGTGTCCATCTGGAGGGCCTCTTTGTTCAGCCTGAACATCATCACCATCACTTGCCTGTGTGGGGCTCTGCTGACCTCCTTGTTCTTGCCCATGCCCCAAAGAGGTGTTTTGTCCAGGGAGTCGCGTGGTGGCACTGTATCAAGCAGAGATTCGTCGCCTACGGACACTACTTTGGTAGGGTTTCAAACATGGAGGGAGAGGTTCCAAAGGACCTTCAAAGGGCTGGGACAAGTCCTGAGGGACTGTAAGGAGCACTACTCGTCCATCGCCTTCCTCTTTTTCTGCATATGGTTCGCCATGGGGAAGTGTGGCTTCTATCAGGTCATGGGGTACGTGCAGATTCTCTGGAAACTGAAGCAGCCATCAGGAAACTTTACGGCTTACAATGGAGGTGTTGACGCAGCAGCCACTCTCTCAGGTAATATAGCTAGTGCTTCACACCACACGGGGGCCTTTCATTTCCAAACAGTCTGGGCAGTTCCTCTGTAAATTTTACCCTGAAAGAAAAGAGGATACACAGACGCCTTTCCAAACAAAGAAGCCTTTGTCAGCAAAAAGTTCCTCAAAGCTCTCTGGAGCTACTCATAGAGATGCATCGATTGCAATTTTTATGGTCAGTGCAGACCTTAACGTAGAGCTGACCTGTCGGCTGTTATTTTACTCTGTTTTTATTTTCTTTCTTTCTAATTACGGTAATTGACAGCATACACAAAGGTTTTTGTAACCTTTCTGTAATAGGAAAATTCTAAGTTATGCCCACAATAAAACACTGACAGTTTAAATTTATTTATTTATTTGTTTGTTTGTTTTTCATGCACTCCTTAAGGTTCTGCATTTCTCACACCCACTGATGCAAACTTCAAAATAAAATGTGTTTGAGGATGCTGAAGAGAGTTTTATATTGTTTTAGTTATATTTTACCTCATCCAAAATGCTTTAATTATAATATAACATTGTGTCAGATGGTTTTATTTCCATGTGACTGCAGAACCCTAATCTTTTCTCTACCTTTGTGGACATCTGTGGACATCTGAGACCGCTTGGAGTCATAGTCATAGCCAGCAGTCATAGCCAATCAAACTGACAACCAGCTTCATATCAGTCAATCAGCACATCATCAGCTACTTCTTCTTCATCTACCTAACACTGAAACAAACAAATGCAAAAGAGAAGACATGCATTTTAAAGCAACATTCTTGCTCGTGTACACATAAAATGTCAATGTATGATGAGGTACTATGGACTGTAAAGCATATTATCATAATCATAATCATTATTCATATTATGCATCAGACCATATCATCTATTGCATCTATTACAGAGACATCGAACATGTTTTCTCTGCCATCAGATAGATTTACAAGTCAGATGAATAGGTAAACCATTGTGAAGGTAGGTATAATTAGGATAAAAGTATATTAAGCAAGCTCAAAGTGCAGAATCTCTCACTCACACAACAGTATATATATATGTATTCTACTCAAACAGCCTCTCCCCTGAACAGCCTGAAGTTTTTCACTCAATTCACTAGACACTCAAGCAGTAAAATCCACCTTGAGAATTGAAAGTCCTCTCATATAGCATTTAGTTCCACTTCACAGAGTTCCAAGTGTAGTCCACAGAGAGAAAAAGACGGGGGAAGGGAGTAACTTGTTCCCTTTCAAATATCGTTTCAAGTACCTTGACACATTGACACCCAAATGACTATGTCAGTTCAACCTTGAGTCTCCAAGGACTGCGTTTCAACGCTCCCTCCCAGAGAAGAGGAAAATAACATCAAGACCCAGGTTCAATTACCACTGAGGATTTCACATGCAGCACAGATGCAAATATCCCTCGGCAGTCATTTTGGGATGCTGCAAAAAGCATGGATTGTCTTGGTAAAAAAAAAAAAGAGGCATTTTTCCAATGTAAATACTCTTGCACTCTGTTTCTCTTGAGGGAAGGGGCAAATTAAGGAAAGTCTCTGGGGCATAAACATCTAAGGCTGCTGTATAAAAATAACTTTCATTCACATACTGTAGACGTCGTCAACAGCTGTGGTACAGTATGATAACTGTGTTAATGTATATCAGTGGAGAAGATGCTAATGACACTAAACCACACTATAATATGACACAGAAAAAAATGCTGCACTTAACAAGGGCTCTTCCAAATGAAGTTGAGAGAAAAGGCGCGATGTGAGCCTTTTAATGGCCTCCAGCAATATGCCCCATTCCTTTTTATTGTGAACTTAGTTACATAAATCAACCTCTTAACACCCTATAAGGATTAAGGCACGTCTTAAATAATTACCGGGAACGTGGGCACACTCATTCTGTTTCAATTTATGTCATTATCGTCTTCTTCTCCACAGATTAAACCCAGCACCAGAGATATTACCAGCTCAATAACCTGACCCAGTTTCTTAAGCACGGGGACACTTGTGCCAGCGAATGAGAGAGTCCTCATTAGGCCTCCCTATCAGAATTGATGAAATACATTCCTAATACACTGTGTGGTCTTTAGTACTTTCTATATGCAATTAGTATTGATCCGGAGAGGTGGCGCAGGGTGATGAGCTATAATCTTTGTCAGGGACGGCTGACTATATTCCATTACCATCACGAGGCTCCGGAGATAATTTAATGCCCTTGTCTCGCTGGGAGATGGCTGTTGCTCTCAGTTTTCACATTTTGTGGAAGGACTGATATTTCATTTTGGACCAGGCAGGGACAGGAAAGGATATTCTGAATGTATAACCTTTGCAATTTATCACCGGTATGCCAAACAGAAATGTTTAACACGGCCTGACACCGTTAAGTCACAGAGCATATTAGCTTGCATAGAGTGACTCCTAGTGGACGTCTTTGATATCTCTTATGGGGTTTATTCTTATTTATTTTATTCCCACAATCATTATACATGATGTTGCACAATTACACCTCCTTCAGAAATGAACTGTGAACTATATAACAAATGCTGTTATTTTCAACGAAAGCATATTTGTGATTTAGTGGTTGTATATGATAAATACATTGATTTCCCCTGCAATGCTACTATGAATGTAAATTCCCATGTCTCTGTTTATCTCTTCCCTTGTGTGGGAATAGGTGCAGCGGCCTCCATAGCTGTGGGCCACAGCAGGCTGAACTGGTCTGTGTGGGGTGAGCTGGCCCTGGGGCTGTTCTCAGCTCTCGGCACCGGTTCTCTCTATCTCATGGACCTCACCCACAACATATGGGTCTGCTATGGCTGCTATGTCCTTTTCAAGTCTGTATACATGCAACTCATAACCATCTGCACGTAAGATTATCGCTCGAGCCCCCTGCGGCCTTCCTTCTCCACCACCATCACACTAGTACATGAGTGGGACTTTATGAAGCATATTACTCATCACAGTGATACTGCTAGAGAGGACATTTGCATACTTCAAGCTGTTTCTCTGCCTTAAAGGCACAATCCATTATTGTAATTCAATGTAAAACACCTTCCTGTAAAACTCAGTGAGTCACGATGTCATTAAATGTCTAAAACAAATCCATGCATATATATGCCAACAACTGACAACTTTAGATTGTTGGTGATTGTTGGGGCAGTATGGAAACACCATAACTTTGCATCAAGACGTTTGACAGAATACGAAAAAAAAAGATGTATAATTAGATGTTAATTCCCAAATAAAGGTCACATCCACCCTGCCAGGATGAAGAAACATTATTATATATATCTTCCAGTGTTTTATATAATTCATAATTCAAAATACACCTTATTCTTGTGTTATATACATATTTTATTGAAGTGTTATACATAATAAAAAAGTAATACACTTTTCTGAAGTTCTTTCTAATGCAATCAACAGATAATGAAATATTACCATTCAGTTTCATGTAGCTTTACACTGTGTCTGCATGTTAGTTTTCAGATAGCCAAAGGTCTCAGTAAGGAACACTATGCGCTGGTCTTTGGTATCAACACCTTCGCAGCGACAGCTCTCCAGAGCCTTCTCACTGCGGTCGTGCTGAACACCAGGGGCCTGCAATTAACCGTGACCACCCAGGTAGGCAGCAACAGAGGTGTACAGGCATGCCCGCTGAATGAATCAACTTCAATCGATATGCCTTGGCCAGCTGTTTCAAAGACCCCGTACAAATGTTGTGATAATGTTGTTACATCATTGGTATTCTTTTATGCAAGTTAATGCAATCAGATGTTGTTTTAACTTTTTTTTCCTCATGCAGTACTTTATATATGCAACATACTTCGGAGTCATTGCGTTGATCTTCCTGGTCAGAGGAGTGTACAGTGTGCGTGTGAGCAAACGTTCCCGGCTAAGAGGAGGCAGCCATGAAGACCTGACAGCTGAGAGGCAAACTGGCACACCGGAAACTTCACAGGTTTAGCACTCCTCACAATGCAGAAAATCATCTCTTAACAATGAATTTACCTTCGACTAACAGTGAATGTAAAGATAAAGCGGGCTACTTTGTAAATGTTGGTTTATTCTTATTTTTTAAATCATGTTTCATGGTAATGTGAGTCACTGCATAAAATACTTTGTACACTTATCAATTGATTAGTACATAATGCTGTACGTGTAATAGCGATGAGGCACTGAAATAAAAACACAGACATGCAATGTCTACATGCACCCACAAGAGAGCGCTATCACACTAAAAATGCGTCAGTTGGTCACTGATGCTGTGTCAGTCAGTGGTCATAGTATTCTCTCTCCTGACTCTCTAATCTCATATTCTCTTCCATTAATGTGCATTTAGGGAACAATACAGCTGAAAGGGGCTACACCTACAGACATTAACAAAACATGAAAGAAACATTCAGTGAATACACGATGGCCCAGAAGTAGCATACTGAACATACTCAATACTTAGAGGCTCAGACTCTGAGATTGTGAATCAGATAAGTGGCCCGCTAATGGCTGTCGTTTGGTTTGGCCATCAATATGAAGATGATAATAGGCCACTGGACGAGGAGATCCCGTGTTTAATTTTCCCCCATCATCTCCCTGTAATCTGAACTGGCATGCACACATAATAACGAGGCAAGCTTTTAAGTAATTGAATTGTACATAGCAGACAACCATGACAGTAATGCCCATAATCATTACGCTTATTATCAATCTAACAGTTGCACTTTGGGGAGTTTTGGTCCCAATGTAGTTGTAACGGTGGTGAATCGGGGAACTGCAGTCACATAGGCCTATGCACTTTAGTTTTTTTTTTTTTTTTCCACCACCGTCAGAAATTATTTGGTTGATGTGTAAACGGACAAATCACTTCAGCACGGCCAAAAACAGTTCAACACAAGAGTTCTTTTTTCTTTCAGTTCACTATTGAAAATTCAGCACCAACAATACTCAAATGAAATACTCAGTCACAAACACAAACGCCAGTTTCAGGCTCTTCCAATCATTACTGGTGCATACTCAAAAACGGTGGTTTTACGAAAATAAAAAGAAAAAATGTTAAAGCAACAAGTTTTCAAGGGAGGTTATGAAGGTTTGTGTATGTGGACTTAATGATCAGTGTTTTCTATATTGCTGACTTTTGGGTTGTTGGCTCCTCTGGGGATTGAACGAGAGCAGCGACGAGCGAGGCAAGTTACTCACTATTGAGTCTTTTGCGAGGAAGAGGCCAGTGATCCAGTAATCCCAACGCGAAGGTGCAACTTCTTCACGGCGTCTGCCGATTTTGGTATCTGCAATGGCCCGGTGAAAAATCCCGACAGCAAATCCAATACCGAGAAAGCGTTCAAATAATCCACTCTTCGAATTGTACTGGGGCAAAACTGGATAATAGCACTACTCGACAGAACTGATATAAACAAAACGACAAACTTTCCTCCTGGCTCGTACTCTCGTCTCCCTTCGGGTTCAGGTGAGTCCATTAGAATGTTATCGCTTCCTATATTTAAGGAAAGACCACTCCCTTGATCTGCGTGAGTGAGCGTGACGTGTGTGATTGAATGGGCAATTGAAATCAGTGTGTTAGTGGTGTAATCATGTGGTAGCGTCTGCTAAACGCAATGCAAAGCGTCAGTGCACTCGAATCTCCAGAAGGAGAGGCAGACCGCTACATTCTCCCCCCCGTGGAAGAACAACCATAGGTAGGAGCTAGTCTGGGAAACCAGGGAAGTCTTCCTCATCCGAAGATTCCTCAAATATTTTCAAGAGAGCTTCGCTTTCACGGGCATCAATTTCTGCAGCAGTTGGGAAACATGGCTTTAGGTTGTGTACATGAATAGTGCAGAGGTCCTCACCAGTATCCTCTCTGACCACTTGGAAATTCACAGGGCCTAACTGTTGCACAATTCTGTATGGACCTTTCCATTTTACAGCCAACTTTGCAGAAAACTGTCGCGCCGCAGAAGACTGAGGGTGGTTTCGGACCCAGACCCTATCCTTAGGTTGGTAAGTAGAGTCTCTCCTATTTTTATTATAATTCCTGAGTTGCCTAGATTTTGCTTGTTTGCTGCTAGCTTTTGCTTTTTGCTGCAGGTCTTGGATGTGTCTCACTACATCATAGCAAGAGTCGTCCGGAGACAGATCTCTCCCATGTAGCAATTTATCCATTGGACTCTGGAGCTTACGTCCTAGCTGTAGCTCCGCGGGACTTAATCCAGTAGTCTCATGAACAGATGAATTCAAGGCGAATCGAAATTCAGGTAAGAAATGATCCCATTTTTTATGACAGTCTTCCACAAAAGAAGAAATCATGGCTTTTAGGTTCCTGTTCACCCGTTCTGTCATGTTTGTTTGAGGATCATAGGCGGTGGTAAGCTTTGGTGTAACCGCCCAGTTCTGACAGAGCTCTCGAAACAGAGTGGAAATGAATTGAGGACCTCGGTCAGACAACAGGAAATCTGGGACACCCCATCGAGTGAGTATCTCCTTGCGGAACAGTTTTGCAATAACTGGTGCCGTGGCTGAGCGCATGGGGAACAGCTCCACCCATCTTGTGTAGTAGTCCACGAACACTAGAAGGAACTGATTACGTTCTGTACTGCAAGGAAAGGGTCCCATGATGTCCACGCCAAGCATTTCGTTGGCCCACTTCACCTCAGTTTGCTGGATTTTTCCAGAGGACTTTTTATTGTCAGCCTTGATGGTTTGACACGTCAAGCAGCACTTAACACGCTGTTTAATGTCGGACCACATCCCTGGCCAATATGCAACCTCATACAGTCTCTTGTATGTCTTGTAGATTCCAAGATGACCACTAAGAGGACTGGCATGATAGAATTGGAACAACAGGTCTGTAAGACACTCTGGTACGTACACACGATAATGCACTTTACCATCTCCATTAGGGATTTTACGATAGATCTTGTCCTCAATGACAATGAACTTGTTTCTCACGGCTTTGTCTCCTTCAGCCAAGGACTTGAAGAGGGGCTGGATCTTAAGATCCTTATGCTGCTCCTCCCAGAGTGTATCAGCAGTAACTGGAAAGCAGTCGGTCTCTTTTTGAACAGTGGCCAGGTAACCAGCAGAGGGTGGAATGCGGGACAAAGCATCTGGGACTACATTAAGTTTTCCTTTCCGGTATTCAACAATGAAATCAAACTTTTGCAGTCTGAGAGCCCACCGCAGCAACCGACTGGAGGTTTTGGAGGAAGTCAGGACCCATTGCAGAGCAGCATGATCAGTCACAATGGTAAAAATCTTTGGCTCGAGGTAGTATTGCCACCTCTCAAGAGCCCAAACCACTGCTAAGCACTCTTTTTCTGTTGCAGAGTAATTTCTTTCGGCCCTGTTCAGTATTCTGCTACCGTAAGCAGTACTAGAAACCGTTGAACCTCCTTGAGGTTTTGTGGGACTGGGTAGCCTAGAATGGCCTTCACTTTTTCTGGATCCGCTGTGACACCGGCAGCACTAACAATATGTCCAAGGAATTTTACTTCCCTTAAACAGAAGTGGCTCTTTTTCAGGTTGAGGGTGAGTCCAGCCTGAAACAGTCAGTCACATACTTTCTGGAGATCAACAAAGTGCTGAGAGTCAGAGGAAGAATAACAAATGATGTCATCAAGGTAAACAAGACAACAGGACCCCCGCAAGTCCATCAAGACAGCCTCCATCAACCTCTGAAAGGTAGCTGAAGCATTCTTAAGGCCGAAAGGCATGACATTGAAGTGATACAAGCCTGATGGAGTGATGAAAGCAGTTTTTGCTTTGCTCTCAGGGCTCATAGCAACCTGCCAGTACCCACTATTTAGGTCAATGGTGGAAAAGATGGTAGAACCAGCCAGAGACTCTAAAATTTCAGAGATGTTCGGTAGGGGAAACACATCACTCTCTGTCAGGGCATTCAATTTCCTGTAGTCAATGCAGAACCTATGTCCACCATCTTTTTTCGGAACCAGCACTACAGGAGAAGACCAGCTGGAATGGGAAGGCTCAATGATGCCGGCAGACAACATCTCCTGGACTTGGTCCCTCACAATGGTCTGTTTCACTGGAGACATACGGTAAGGCTTCTGCTTGACGGGAACATTAGTGGTAATGTATATTTGGTGTTTCAGCACCTCGGTTTTCCCGACATGATGGGTACACACCTGAGGGTTGCTTTGAAGAAGGTTCCGCAACTGATGTTTTCCAGATTCTTGCAGTTGAGCAGCAGACACAGCCCGCTCGATGTACTCTTAGAAATCCAGGCGCTCCGGCTCCAAGGAAAGCAGAGTAGGTGGGACAGAACTGAACAGAGAGAGTTGTTCAGAGTCGTGCTCCTTTGTGACGTGCCTTTTGTGCCGCTCTTGCCTTGCTGACACAGAAGCACTACCAGGCTGTAAGTAGAAGACAGCTAAGGGGTTGGCTTTGAAGGTATAGGAGTTGTCAGTGACGTTCAGTTGGAGCTGACTGTGGAAAATGAAGTCAAGCCCCAAGACAATCCCATACGTCAACGCCTTGGATGGAAGGACAGCTACTGACAGGTCAGTCACATGGTCATGCAAACTGATGCACAGGTCAGTCCAACCAAGAGGTGTTGCAGTCTCCCCATTAGCTAGATACAAGGGACCTTGTGTCCAGGGGTTGAGATCCTTGGACTTAATCAAGTCAGACCAGAGGTACTCATGGAGCAGGGTGTAGCTAGCACCAGTGTCTAAAATGGCTTTTCCGTACCAGGAACCAATGCTTATAGGCACAACAAGCTGTTGGGGAACATGCCCTCTCTGGGAGAACGGGACTGGGGTGCGTTTCCCAAACAACGACGGAGGTTAGCATTAAACCACCGTTGTACAACGTAGGTTAAAACTACTCAGCACCCCACAACCGACTGTTCCGAAAATCTCCAACCACCAAAGTACGATGGAAGTCTGAACTGTTGTTAGTTTGGACTTAGGTGGTTCAAACTGCAAAGTACCCAGATGTTTCGGAAGTGCTCGGATAGTATTTGGGTGCATTCGTTGCGGATAACGTCAGAAATGATTGATCTAGGCTACATAAGGACATAAACGTAGTATCATTTCATTTAAGCCGGTATGACAGCTGTAGAAACTCTGGGATATCTCCGTAAACACAACTATGTGCCCTACTCATTAAAAGTAACAACTGACTGTCAGTTTGTATCATATGTCTGTGTATTTAATTTATACTGCATGGAGCAACAGCCATAAATATAACCACTCCCTCCATGTAGGTAAGTGGTGAGGTGGATGAGTGGTTAGCTTGTTGGTCTGTCAAAGGAAGTGTTGTCTTTTTCGGTGAGATATGGGTTCGAATCCTGTCGAAGAGTAATCAATTTGTAACAGGTGAAAATGATCTACGGGGCAATGGAATAACCGTGCTTGTGGGTCAGTAATCAGTGCACATACATCACAATAATTATTACAAAAGTGCTCATTAACATCACTGACGTACATTAACTTTTATCCAACCACATTTTGCAACAGCTTTTTGTGTGTTATCGGGTGTGTTTTCTACATTCTTTTTACATGATCTGGCAATGCAATACCGAAAATTAAGTGAATTGTGAGTAACATCATTTATGCAGATGGTGGCAGTAACGCACAGACAGCCGCCTAATTCGCCACAAAAAGACCAAAGGTGATGAGCAAGACCTCACGTGAACAAACACGACGGTATCACGACAGGTCCATGCTAATCGTTCCAACTGCACAGCTTCACGATGGAACTTCCGATGGTTCGTCCAGACTTTGTTGTTGGGAAACACTTGCATCGTTGAACGATCCATTGGACTACTGTAGTTGTAAACATCGTTGGTTGCTAAGTCTGGACGATGGTGTTGGGAAACAGCAGTGTGGTAAGACCATCGTTCAAACCTACGAAGTTGCTAAGGAAGTTAGCAACGACGCTTTTGGGAAACGCACCCCTGGTTGGTTTGAAACAGAAGCAGTGGAAGGAGGTGAGGTAAGCACATTTCGCATCTTCTTAGAAGCAACAGCAGACACAGAGTTACTGGAAGCTCCACCCTGTTTTTGATGAGGCTTCTGTTTATGTTGGTGCTGACGGTGTGAACCATTGGAGCTTACAGGAGAGGTATGCTGTGGACAGGTGCCAGGACTGTGAGAGCCTTTGCAACGCCAACAAAGAGGAGGTCGCTCCACATGCTGCACAGGGGGTGAGACTTTGTGAGCTGGGTTGTTTTTCTTTTGTATGGTTTGCTCATATTCCAGCTGTTGTTCATGGTCTCTCTCAAGCTGATGACCAAGACGCACAAGCTCATCGACATCACTCACTCGTCCCCAGAGCTGGCTAGCAAGGTAAGGCTTGATGTTCTTCAAGATAAGTTTCACTATGTCCAGTTCAGTTAATTTTGCATTCCACCTTGTACACAGTGCTCTGTAAGAATAAGCAAAATCTCTGATAGATTCCTTCTCCTGCTGTTTCTTGGTTCGCACACGCGCTGCAAGTTCATCTTGGTAGTCCTCTGCTAGGAAAGCAGACAAGGAAGAAGATTTAAACTCGTCCCATGTGGCCACCTTGGTGCGAGTTATCTCCCACCAGTCTCTTGCTGTACCATATAAAACGGTGCGGAAAGTAGCAAGAATGTCACCATCAGACAAAGGATGCACAGCAATGAAGTCTTGACACTTTGACAAGTACAAAACATGATCTGGATCATCTCCAGGTTTACCATATGTAGGAAACACTTTCATTCATTTTATATGATCTACTCTTGAGGACAGACCACTAGGAGCAGACAGAGAAGCGGTGTGGGAAGTGGCATACAGGGAAGAGGAATCTCTCACAGGAAAGGTTTGTGAGTCATTTTGACTAATTTTCCGTTGCAATTCCTTTATCTCCCTCTTATTTTCCATAGAGGTGTTATCCACTTGTGCGCTGAGAGAGTCAACTTTAGCAGATAAGTGTTTCATTAACGAAATACATTCTGTGAGTTGATCACCATGCGTAATGATGTCTGTGTGGGTTTTTTCTATAACTGACTGAGATGTTTTAAAATCAGTTTGTAGTTCTATCTGCAACTGTTCTACGAGAAAGCTCAGCTCAGCCGATGTTGCAACTTTGATTTTGTCACATTCGTCAACAGCTATTTTTGTCATTGCCTTCATCATGGAGTCCAGTTCCTTCTCCTGCTTCTCTTTGGTGTCCATTACCGTGGTTGTGAGGCGTGTGAATTGCTCCTGGGTTTGTATGGCATAGGTTTCAAACTTTGATTCCAAGTGAAATCTGTGTCTTTGTATGATTTTGTTCATTTCTGCCAGGTCTCGCTCATGCTGTCGCATGTATTGGAAAAGCTTCTCCCAGCCATCTTGAGCGCGTTCTGCCAGACGACCAAGCTCTCGTCCTGGTGTGGGAAGCACTCTGGGTAGCTCACACTGCTGAGGAGACTCCACTGCAGACACTGGGGTTGCCAAGCTTGTGTCTGAAGTTGGAGATGTGAGTGTAGCGCCCTCTTGAGCATGGAAAGAAACAGGGGCATTACCCCCCACTGATGGCTCAGAGGAGGATGTCTCAAAAACTCCTAATTGAGGGACAGGCCTTTCTGACAAAGTAATAATAGGTGTAGCAACGTCAGGGGGGTTTAGTATGAGGTTATCAGTTGGTGAGGTCATGCTGACATGACATATGCCATGTTTAACAATGCCAATAATAAATAAGCAGGATGTATGGACATACACAGAAAAATAAACTGTAGCACTGAAATATGCGTATAATTAAGTCAAGTCAATGCGAAAACATCAACTGTTCAGCAGCGTGATTTCAAGTTACCACAATATACAACATCAGCATTTAACACAACATTCA
Organism: Coilia nasus; assembly: GCA_027475355.1. Lineage (NCBI taxonomy): Eukaryota > Metazoa > Chordata > Actinopteri > Clupeiformes > Engraulidae > Coilia > Coilia nasus. Next base: position 21,234,863 of record CM050212.1, read on the forward strand.
ACACGGCAAACATAACCCCTTTGTTCACCATCAATTCACGTCAGTGCAACAAAGCAGTCAGTCAGTCAGTTTAAGCAAGCAGTCAAGCAATAAAAATCAGTTGGAGGGTTTCGGGGTCCCTTCGTGGTCGCCATTCTGTAACGGTGGTGAATCGGGGAACTGCAGTCACATAGGCCTATGCACTTTAGTTTTTTTTTTTTTTTTTCCACCACCGTCAGAAATTATTTGGTTGATGTGTAAACGGACAAATCAGTTCAGCACGGCCAAAACAGTTCAACACAAGAGTTCTTTTTTCTTTCAGTTCACTATTGAAAATTCAGCACCAACAATACTCAAATGAAATACTCAGTCACAAACACAAACGCCAGTTTCAGGCTCTTCCAATCATTACTGGTGCATACTCAAAAACGGTGGTTTTACGAAACTTCTTCACGGCGTCTGCCGATTTTGGTATCTGCAATGGCCCGGTGAAAAATCCCGACAGCAAATCCAATACCGAGAAAGCGTTCAAATAATCCACTCTTCGAATTGTACTGGGGCAAAACTGGATGATAGCACTACTCGACAGAACTGATATAAACAAAACGACAAACTTTCCTCCTGGCTCGTACTCTCGTCTCCCTTCGGGTTCAGGTGAGTTCATTAGAATGTTATCGCTTCCTATATTTAAAGGGCATGTTGCAGGGTTCATAAGTAACAAATTAACACCACTTTCTTGTTGATAATACACATTTAAACTGTTATCCATTGTATTTGATTTTGATGGGTATCACAAAACAGAATATAATACGAAAAAGTGTTGCAATGCGCAGCCCCTCAAAACATTCCGTGACGTCACATTGGGGAGACGACCTGTAGATGACAGACTGAAAGCCATAGAGACAGACGAGAGCAAGAGACAAGCCAGCGTGTTTAGCAGCAGTAGATAGATAAATACGATCCATATACAATACATGCAATCCATATATATATGTAGATAGATATACAGATAGCCTAGATAGACTGATACATATTTATATAGAGAGAGGGAGGGCGATAGGAGACCGCTAGATAGCATAGTATAGATAGCCATACAGATAAACGCACATTTTTATAGGCAGGTGGGTTGGTAGGATTCATATAGAATGGTCAACTATTGAGTTTACTCTGGCTATAAAAACACAAATCTAACAGGGCACAGGGTCCATGACTCTCGACCAGCGATCAAAACGCACTCACTTTCCTACATCACAGGCTTTCCACAGCAGTTTACATGGGGCAGCACCGCCCACACAAAACATGAAACACAGCAACACGGACGCTTATTCTCTCGTTGTCGGTAAGTGGTGTTGATGATAATGATGAGGAGTGTATGAAACATGTGCTATATAGATAAACTTGTCTTGCCTTACGAAATTAATCATACTGAAGAAACATTGTGAAGATATGAACAGCCTATTCGGCGGCGGCAAAGTTTGCAACATTTAGCTAAACTGTACTAGATGAAGATGTTGGATATAGGGAGGGAAAGTAATCTCATCGCCCCCTGCTGGTTGCATTCCCCACCTCTATATCGAAATGAATGGGATTTTTTCTTCAAAAAATTACATTTCGGCTCACACTCCAAAGTTAAGATAGTGGCTTTCATATGATATGCATGCTGGGCAGTTCTATCGATTCAGGTTGTCATACTTTCTTTTTTTCACTGATCTGAATTGTTTTTAATGTTAATTAAAAAGCTGATAAAGGACTACACTTAACGATAGGCGCGTGTATGACGTCACCGTAAAATCTGGCGCCTGTCCAAATCTAACAGTTAGCTGCCGGCGAGAGAAGAAAGTGAAACCCAACGATTGTGTACATGAAACTCATCTGATTATAAGAATCCACAACCGTAGCTTTATGGAATCTTTATGAAATGTGAAAACTGGCATTCATTTGTTTCTCCGTGGTTGCAATCAGTCGCGAATTACAGCATGGTGAACTTGTGTTTACTGACGTAACGGGAGCGACTCAAAGTTGTAGTCCGTTTATGACAAGTTAGGCACAATTTAGATTTTTTTAAATAGGACGAAATTTCACACAATACTTTCACAGTTAGTAGATAATCCCCATATATAGCCTGCAAAATATGTCTGGTGCACAAGTTCCGTGTCATACCTTTGTGGGATTTTTTTTAAAAATCGGTCTATGGGATTTTTAATAGGATCGCTCTGGGGATAGGAACGCCACCGCTAGGATCGCTGTGTTCCACTTTCCCTCCCTATAGTAGGCTGTCACTGCAAAGTGAAATAACTTAAGTGGATCTTCCAAATAGAGTATACCGGCACTTATCTGGACTAACAACATAACCACTGTCACTAGATATAGACAACTTGTTACACACTCAGTAAAACATTTTATTGTATGCACTGCTGATTGTACACTAGGTCCAGCGTTCATTGCTGCGTTGCTAAATGATAGCAACTCACCAGGAGGCTTCACCAACTCTCCACTCATTCTCCGACCACAAACTGAATTGGCTTTGATGACCATCAGTTCTTAGCAATTGCTCATTTAGACACTCAAGTCTAAGAGGTTCAAAACTGTGTGGCTGCGTAAATACTATTTATGGTTCTTGCAACCTCTTCCTCATCCCAGCTAGTGGCAGTTCTAGCAAAGATCGTATAGATTAGAACCAGTCTCTGCTGAGGCTACCTTCTCAAGTCCCCAATGTGACGTCATCACCAAATTCGTTAAAAAACAAAAAGGACAATAAATGGTCAGATTTTGGAGAATTTTTTTTAAATGGTATACATATCTTGAGTGCATTAAGTACCTACTAATCGACAGTGGTGGTTAACCTGCAAGATGCCCTTTAAGGAAAGACCACTCCCTTGATCTGCGTGAGTGAGCGTGACGTGTGTGATTGAATGGGCAATTGAAATCAGTGTGTTAGTGGTGTAATCATGTGGTAGCGTCTGCTAAACGCAATGCAAAGCGTCAGTGCACTCGAATCTCCAGAAGGAGAGGCAGACCGCTACATAGTAATGTACTTTTAATGTATTCATACACAAGAAGCATTAAAATTACAAAGATCATTACTGATTATGAATTTCCCATATGTACTGTATGTACTTTAATTGATGCATTAATTAAATAATAAAAAAAAACAACACAAGAATCTATTGAAAATGCTTGTAGTGTGCAGAGAAAAAATGCGATGAAGTCAGAGTATAGCAAGCAATGCAAAAATATACAACAGCAGCAGCAGCTGAATATGGGTAACGAATGTGAATGTGGCAGGGAGGCAGGAAAGAACCAAAAGCAGGCACTTGTCACATGAGCACTAATCAGTGCCCATTGCTCTTATCCGAGCCACTCTGAAGCAGGGCTAGGAGTGGTAAGGACACTGACTGGCCCCACGTTAGTCTCTCATTGATTACTGCTGTCCATTAGCACCAGGCACCGATTTATGTCCAAGTACTGAAATCTGTCTTTCACTTCATACATCATGTTCTTTGCCATTTGATGTCATCAGTGTGTTCAGAATGATAAGCATTATGCTTTTAAAATTATTAACTGTTCTGAGCCCTAGAACAGAACTTAAAATAAGAAAAACATTTTTACAACAGAAGTGTGTGGTTATGTCAAGTTGAGTAAGGAACATTGGTAGGTACAAAATAACGGAAAAGCTACGTGTTCAGCTGTAAAAGGGGTAGATACATTTTGCATATCCTTATCATGATCAAAAAGCGGAATACTTGCTGTTTTGTGATTTTAAAAGGTCCCTTAACAGCATTTAGGTGTGCCACTCTACCACTGGTTTACCAGCAAACGGCACTGTAGTTTCCTCTCACTGTGATTCTGTACCAACATATCAGATTCTGGTTTACATGCTGAGAAAAACACATGGATGTTTGCAAGGTGTTCTTCATGAGCCCAAAGGCTTTTGTTTCCCATTAGCAGTGCAACACTTACTGTAGCAAAGAGGTGAGAGACCTACAGTGAGAGCTCTGACATACAAAACTCTCTCCCAAACTTAGAGAGAAGAACCTGTCAGTACCTGTTTAGTGTCACTTCATGTACTGTAAGAGTCCTCTAACTGTTCATGTTGTTCAACGTGAACAGTTGCAAATTATTGTGTCTCACATAAAATACAACAAAACAACAATATCAGGACAATGCACGCCACCTGTGTGACCTAACATCTGCTGTGGAAGACAAAAGGGATTCATCCATGTTTGGTTTTCAATAAGCTCTCTGGTGCCTCTCCCTCATTATCAGTACACAGGTGTCTGATTAGCTCCCACTGGGTTTTGATTACATACTCCCAGACATAAATAATGCTTTTTGTGACAATACATCCAACAAATGAAGCAGCCATAACAGCACACAAATTATGACCACTTAACTAAATGTATTGCTGCTTTGTTTATGTTAAAGCAGGTAATGCTATAGAAGCCTGTAAGCTATTCATGCTATTTACATAAACATAAACAGAGTTAAAATGACAAAAGGTCAGAAATGTATGCATGGCCACAACCAGTAATCCGAGGTTCATCCTGATTAAGAGTTGTGTGTGAGTGTGCAAGCATCTGAGTTCATTAAACGCGAGAGGCGCAAACCCCCAGTGGACTCCTCGACGGTGGAAAAATACAGTCTTGCATGCCCTCATTCCTTCCACGATACTTTCCTGTATTCTAATGCGTATAATTAATCCATAGAACTAATAGCAAATTAATCACACACAAGGCTAACAATCCATGCATGAAAAATTGTGCAAACCATATATACATATAATACATACACATACAATACATACATAATGTGGATTGCTCGCTTTGTTTGTAAATAAGTGTGTGTGTGTGTGTGTGTGTGTGTGTGTGTGTGTGTGTGTGTGTGTCTGTGGTGTGCGTCTGTGTGTGTGTGGGTGCAGTGTTCTGTAGTCTATCTGGATTAGCCTATTAGCCTATGTTTTACATTAGGCTAAATCTATTTTACTACTGTTATTTTTCTTTCAATTGACAACCATTGTATAGCAGTTGTGGTCTAGTGGTTAGGGAGTAGTCTTGGGATCGGAGGGTCACAGGTTTGAATCCCACCCTATCCATGGCTGAAATGCCCTTGAGCAAGGCATCTAACCCCACACTGCTCCAGGGACTGTAACTGAAACCCTGTACCTAAATAACTGTAAGTTGCTCTGCATAAGAATGTCAGCTAAGTGTAATATGCAGTAACCACTCAAGTGACATTACTGACTGTGTTTAACTGAGCTATGTGTTTCTTTCAGCAGATCCTCTACTTTTTCATCTTCATCCTCCATCAAATCCATCTCTCTCCACCACTCATCTAGCCTCAGGCCACCCAGTAGCAACAAAGTCTGACATTTGTCACAGTACAGCACTTCTGTAACAACTTGACATGTAAACAGAGTGAAATCAGAGGTGGGTGACTTGTCTTAAGAGAGTAAAAGACCATACCACATATTTATTCCAACCAATGAAAAAAACACATGATTGTAATAAGCATAACTCTGCAGACAGGTAGATGAACTGATTAGTGATATCACTTGTGTTCTAGGTGCACAGGTGGAACCAACACATGGCAGAGCGTGTGCTCCTTGAGGCCAGGATTACCCACCTCTGAGTATTCTGGTGTAGAGTATAGAGTACAAGCCTGGGTCCGCCTGCACTGCCTGTAATGCTACACTGAATTTTGCATTCAAGTCAGTCTGGCCAACCTGCCATTTTGAGTTGTTCCTGGTCCGGAAAAATCCAGACCCAATAAAAAATGAACGTTATACTGTACGTTCATCACTAGAATCAGTGGTCTGATTGGTCGTAGCTCTGTCCAGTAGTACGCAGGGGCATTTGAAAGACAGCCATTGAACCCACCTCTGACAACGTCCTGTCTATGGGAGGTTTGCCAGACCAAGCTCCGCTTACGAGCTTGGTGCAACAGCCAGGATAATTGATTATTATGTCCTAATGTCCTAGGTTTGCAGAGCACTTTTGAATGCAGGTCAGCCAATCATAATTAAGGGTCGGAACTATCTGTTTTATAATGTCATTTATATGTCTTCCCCTGTCAGCCAAATCTTCCTTCATGTGTATAGACGCATATCCTCCATCTAATCCATCTCTTTCCACCACTCATGCAGCCCAACCAGTACACCAAAATCAACAGCAATGTCTGATATTTGTCATCGTGTAGTATTTTAGTAACAGCTTTACATACAGGGGACGTAATGGACTATACTGCAGTTCAGACAATCATAATCAAGGATTTATGTTAGTTATTATAATCAAGGGTAGTTATGAAACTATACATTTTATAATTTCATTAATACGTCTCCTGCAGGCAGCCAGATCGTCTTTCATGTACACAGACAGGGCCTTGCAATACCTCCCACTCCTCTCGTCCCGCCGCCACAGATGTTTCTGCTGTGTGTGGGAACAAGGACAGGAGCCTCCCTGTGTCACACTGCTCTTGTCTCGGTGGAGGAGGCGTGGGCGGGCATAGTCTGTCTGCATGTATTACTGATGCCTGCTGCAGAATACATCAGAGAATAAATGGATGTACTTGAGGCCTTGGCTGAGCCTTTACAAAGGTTTAACTGGAAAAAGGTGACCAGTACTGTACCTCATCGTTAGACAGTGAATTATGACATTACTGTATGTTTGAATCGTCCCCTCATACGAACTGTTATGCCTGTCTAAATGGACACACATAACAGAAATGAACAAAGTGCTAAAGTGCTGTTGTGGTGCACATCTGTACCTCCATTTCACTGTCATTGAGTTTACTGCCCTCAAAGTTTTCATCAAGTCAGTTGTTTTGGATTTTACTGTTAGCAGCTGTGGCCCAGTGGTTAGGGAGTTGGTCTTGCAATTGGAAGGTTGCTGGTTTGAATCCCGCCCTACCCATAGTTGAGATGCCCTTAAGCAAGGCATCTAACCCAACACTACTCCAGGGACTGTCACTGAAACTCTGTAAGTTCCTCTGGAAGAGCATCAGCTAAGTGCAATGTAATGTGTGTGGGCCTCACCACTGGGGTTGTTTATCTGAACACAGAGTATGCATTTCTTTTCCTAACAAAACTAATCTCTACTAACCATCTCTTTATATAGGTGCCTTCGATGTCCTCTACACATCTGTTAGCTATTATGTCCTCCTTTTGTAAGTCGCTTTGGATAAAAGTGTCTGCTAAGTGTAATGTAATGTAATGTAATACTGTTAATCGACAGCACTTGCACTGACACTTTTTAATGACATTATTTTCTGACTCAGAGCTGTCAACTAAAGTGCAGGTTTCAGCATGGGGACATATTTCTGAATGCTGCAGTAGCACTCTATTGCACTGTAATATAGTCCCGAAAACGAATTAAATAATTGCAGGAGCCGGTTGCATTGAATTGTTTTAGACTAGTCTTCTTAGTCTAATACTATTTTTGTACAGTAAGTAGGCAGCTTTATTAGTCAGTTACAAAAATATTTAGAGTGGCCTATTTTTACATTAAAATGTTATACTCCTGAACCTATCAATTTTTCTGCTGCCAACTTAGTGGCACAACACCTCCAGGGGCATCACTGGTCCTGAACTGTAGTTTTGACTGTGTATACTGACTAATCTTAATTAATCTAATCGAATGTTATGTCTTAATTAAAGCTCGCAAATGGTCCACGTCTCAGTGAAGCTATTATACAGCAGTAGCAGTCATATAGCAGTTGTTAGCAGTCACATAGCAGTTGTAGCAGTCATTAGCATATAGCAGCTGTAGCAGTCATATAGCAGTTGTTTTTTAATGTTCCAGGTTGTGTGAAAAAAACTAGAATCCTCTTGTTGAGTCTATCACAATGATTTGAAAGCAAATCCTTCTTTAGTGTTGATTAAATGGAAGAGCTTGTGTGGTTGTCTTATCTGATGGAACCAGGCCGCTTCATCTGTCTGAGTGCAGATCTGCTTACCAGAGCTCAAATATGCCTACATAGTCTGTGCCTTCTCGAAGCTCTAAAGCCCATGCACAATTTTGCAATGTCCAGTCCTTGGTCTCTCTCTCTCTCTCTCTCTCTCTCATACACACTCAGTCAGTCACACATACACAGACACACAGACACACACAGACACACACACACACAGAGCTCCCAAGAGATTTAAGCATGACATACAAGCCAATAATGATGTACTGACAACAGGCCTTAGTGTGACTTTTGTAGGCCTCTGGTGCACTGTATGTGTGTAGCCATCTTATGTGCTCCTGTTACTAGTAGTGCAGTGGCAAGACCCAAAAAAGAGCCCGGTAGAACAAAACAAAACCTGTTTTAAATGAAGGGTATGGATGCCTTTCAACATATTCTGGGGTTTGTACTAACTTAAAGTGCGTACAAGGGTATGTATTAACCCCTTGTTTGCCAAAACTTTGGAAAAATCTAGAGGTCATCTCACAAGCCCGTAAGTCAGTTCTGGGTAAGAAAAAAAAAGAAATTTTTAATTTTGTCTTAGTTTTTATCCATAAAACATTTGGAGGAACGCATACATGTGCAAAAAGTGCAAGATTAACCCCTTCAGGTCCTCTTTTTAACCCCCTATTACCCAAAATGTAGTGTTTTTGAGGTTATAACTTGACTTCATTTCCTATTTTCTAGTGGCTAAATGGATGGACCTTCATGAAAATTGCTTCAAAGGAGGGTTTAGATGTGCTTTTAAGGAATATAGGGTGTTTAGGGAGCTAGGGTGAAAAAACAACCCACATAATAAACCCTTTATTACTACCATACTCAAATTCACTAAAATAGTTTTTTTTTTCGTGTTTGCTGGAAACTATTGATATTCTAAGTTTTGAATTTGAAATAAAATGTCAAATATAGGGCCTAATAGGGATTCTTATTGACTAATCTGATTATCTTTGCTGGTATTTTGCTGTCATTTGTGATTTAACCCTTTCAGTCCGTGACTGGGCCAGTATTTGAAAAGTTGACCCTGTGTTTACTATGTCAATCTTCATTTCTCTGCAGCATTGAGATAATATATCTCCCTTATTGTTATTATTGTTATGTCATGTTTACACTTATTGTTACGTCATGTTTAGACCGAGACGTATTTTGACGTCCTAATTTCATGAGCTGTCATTTACATTCTAACACAAGCGTTTGCAGCACTGAATCCATGCAGTGCAGTTGCCTATCTATTCTAGAGGTTCAGCACACATGGTGTAGGCCTAGCAGGTAAATAGTCGTTTGAAACCCTTGAAAGAGCAGATCAATATCCATAAGATAGAGCATGCATTTCTCCGAAGTGAAATATAGGCCTATTGCGACTATGATTTTCAGTTGAGCTGTTCCTGTTGTTATAGTGGGACATAGGCCCTCTATCTCTTTTGCCATCATCATTATCTTGAGCTTGAGGTCTGTCAGAGTGGCACAGTGTGTAAGATCAGTACCTGTCACCTCTGAGGTCGTGGGTTCCCTCCTACATGCATTAATCGCCCAATATTGTTTCTGCAGAGCCAATAATGCCCTAGTTCCAAGAAAAAAAAATGCTGCTTTGAGCCATCCTAAAGAAATTAAACCAACACTAAGTAGTTTTTTTTAACCTTAAAAGAATGTTTCCAAAATGGTTTCAGTGGTTAATCAACTTGTAACTGGATGAAAGGCACTTCGGAATTCACTTTTCTGCTGTCCATGGGCTTTAACCACACTAAGTAAGTTTGAAGGAGCGGGCCATCTTTCTGTAGTTTGAAATAGAGACAATTTCGCTTCCAATCTATAGGGCAGCCGAAGACGAAAACTACTTAGTGTTGCTTTAAAGCAAACGGCTGCCTGAATGTTTTCATGTTAGTTTAACATAACAATGCCACGTGTAATGTATATGGCATTGTGTGATTAAACCAACATAAAAAAGATCTATGCAGCATGTTTACTTATTTTTTTAAGTTGGCTCTAAGCTGGAGGGGGGGTAATCCAAGAGGCAGGTTTACTCACTTACCCGTGTGTTTTCACTCAGAGCAAGTAGTGACTATACTACTACAAGGGAAAGAATAAAAATAAAAGACGTTTTGCTTTGAAGCCATAACACCCTTCTATTAGAAGATTTACTACTTACTCTGAGTTAACTTATCCAGGTTAGATATCAAAGGTGCAGGCCCCCGGCTTCAGAGAGTAAAAGTCCTGTCATGTGTTTCTTCAGCCTTAACACTTAGCACTTAGCACTTAACACAAGAGATGTAACTAATTAACCAATCTGTTTTACTACTCATTAGGGTCAGTTGGTATGGAAAATGGCTGAATTAAATATGTGGCAGGGTTTTTACTTTTTGAAGTCGGGATTGATACCTCTGTTAGTCACTAAACCACCCATTTAGAATACCCCCAGAAAGAGTGATGACAGTCAACAACCATTGAAAGGATTACAGCCAAAGACACAGTGATCAGACCTTGCTCTGTGAGGGTCCCTTTCTGCCCCTGCTACCATCAGTGTCATTTGAGGTCTGGTGATGTAGATCATAGACATCCTATAGGATGTCTATGATGTAGGCTAGAGTTACTTCCTGCTGTGTGACACCTCTTCTATATGTCTTTTTGCTCCTGGGATTGACTGTGTGAATGAGAGCATGGGTTGTGTGTGTCTGTGTCTGTGTATGAGTGAGAGAGAGCATGTGTTTTTGGGCAGAGGTGCCGCTAATTTGGGGGGTAGATCAGGACAATTCATGGGACCCAGGGCTTCACAGGGGTCCACAGAGGACGATGATATGGTTGAGGTGGGGGCCCAAAATTATTTTCTTTCAGGGGGCCCACAATTTCTAGAAGTGCTTCTGTTTGTGGGTATCTGCATCTGTGTGTGAGTGAGAGAGAGCATGAGTTTGTGTTCACCTGCCTGTGTTGCCCTGCAGTTGTTGTGGAATGCTACTTTAAAACTGCCCTCAGGGTCTTTAATGTAAGGCTGAAGCCGGACTAGAACATCATCCTTCCGTTTTTCTGCCGCATTGATCAAAGTCTGTATGCCAGCAGGGGTTGGGTTGCATATAGCTTTCCCACCTTCGTTGAGAGATTTCCCGCAGATTATGCAGGATAAATCAAGTTTTCGAATCTTTTGAGGGGACATGAAAATCACAAGAAAGATAGCTGTAAATAAAACGGTTACATGGCAGAGTTCAGCATAGGAACATAAAGTTCAAGATTTTTAAAGTAATGAGTTATGGAGCTGAGCGTCAACTAGGGCATTATTGGCTCTGCAGAAATAATATTGGGCGATTAATGCATGTAGGAGGGAACCCACGACCTCAGAGGTGACAGGTACTGATCTTACACACTGTGCCACTCTGACAGACCTCAAGCTCAAGATAATGATGATGGCAAAAGAGATAGAGGGCCTATGTCCCACTATAACAACAGGAACAGCTCAACTGAAAATCATAGTCACAATAGGCCTATATTTCACTTCGGAGAAATGCATGCTCTATCTTATGGATATTGATCTGCTCTTTAAAGGGTTTCAAACGACTATTTACCTGCTAGGCCTACACCATGTGTGCTGAACCTCTAGAATAGATAGGCAACTGCACTGCATGGATTCAGTGCTGCAAACGCTTGTGTTAGAATGTAAATGACAGCTCATGAAATTATAGCGCAACGTTCTTGTTAGACTATGACGTCAAAATACGTCTCGGTCTAAACATGACGTAACAATAAGTGTAAACATGACATAACAATAATAACAATAAGGGAGATATATTATCTCAATGCTGCAGAGAAATGAAGATTGACATAGTAAACACAGGGTCAACTTTTCAAATACTGGCCCAGTCACGGACTGAAAGGGTTAAATCACAAATGACAGCAAAATACCAGCAAAGATAATCAGATTAGTCAATCAGAATCCCTATTAGGCCCTATATTTGACATTTTATTTCAAATTCAAAACTTAGAATATCAATAGTTTCCAGCAAACACGAAAAAAAAAAACAATTTTAGTGAATTTCGGTATGGTAGTAATGAGGGTTTATTATGTGGGTTGTTTTTTCACCCTAGCTCCCTAAACACCCTATATTCCTTAAAAGCACATCTAAACCCTCCTTTGAAGCAATTTTCATGAAGGTCCATCCATTTAGCCACTAGAAAATAGGAAATGAAGTCAAGTTATAACCTCAAAAACACTACATTTTGGGTAATAGGGGGTTAAAAAGAGGACCTGAAGGGGTTAATCTTGCATTTTTTGCACATGTATGCGTTCCTCCAAATGTTTTATGGATAAAAACCAAGACAAAATTAAAAATTTCTTTTTTTTCTTACCCAGAACTGACTTACAGGCTTGTGAGATGACCTGCAGAATTTTCCAACATTTTGGCAAACAAGGGGTTAATACATACCCTTGTACGCACTTTAAGTTAGTACAAACCCCAGAATATGTTGAAAGGCATCCATACCCTTCATTTAAAACAGGTTTTGTTTTGTTCTACTGGGTGGAGGGGTCTGGTGATTTTTTAGCCCTGCTGCCACTGCACTATAGGTATTATTACTGAAGGCAGATTAGTTTGGTCCTGTTTGAAATCCTAACAATAAACAGGGGGAAGTGAGGTTAGTTAAGCCATTTTTGCAAAACAGAAAAGGTCATCCTTTCAAAAAAAAACTGTTAGCAATTTTATCATATATTGTATAATTCATTTAGTGCCCTGAGGCTGTCTACATGTAGTCTGGTAAACCAGCCCCTCGTATTTCATTTCATTGTGTACAGAGGGTCTAGAGTGGAGGACGTGAGAAATGATTTCTTCCTGGAGGTGTGGACTCTGCAAAGTCAACGTCATGGCTCACCCTCTGTTCCCTGATTGGCTAGGAGTTGCTTGGTCCTCTTACATGAGCTTCAACGGCCTCCGGTCCAGGATAGTCTACATGGGTGTCAATAGATAATTTGGGCCCAATGAAGAAATACAGTTTAGGCCCCAAAATAATATTTGCAGTGCTTAAACCCTTAGAATTGTTCTGAACTTCCTCATCTTTGGTTCGCACAGCCTCCCAAGACCACAACCACTGCAGGGCATCATTGCCAACTTACCCACGACTTTTATTATGACTGCCGCAACTTTGTTCCCTTTTTTTTCACCAATTTTTCGTCAATGATTGCCGGGTCACTGGAACTCTGGGGGATATGAATCTGTGTAGGCATGTAGCCCTAGTAGTTTCTGAGCAAATAGGAGCTTTTGGCCACCAAGAGTCACCTCCCCCCCCCTCCCGCTGTGCCAGTGTCTGTCAAAGAGGGGGAGACAGACAAAAGTTTTTGCTGAATAACTCAATGAACAAAATGAATTTTCTATTGCCAATATCTTTGACCGAGAAGGTGGGAACTACACAAAATATGTCACGCACGATCAGCACAACGACCTCTAAAAGCACAGCACATGCCATAAAATTTGCTCCATAGGGGACACTGTAATTGTACAAAATTTAATTTTGTGTATCATTTTCACAAATCACTCCTACACATTACACAAACACACCCAATTCATTTAAAACCCACATCCATGCCCACTTCCCGGAAATCATTTCCACACAAATTCTCACCTCACTGCTCTTCTCTACCACACTCATCATACCAACAGTTCCCACATTTTAGTACACTGCAGTGGTCATACCATGTACCACTATGCAGTACATCTAGTTCTATTATAATTAGGACCTCTAAAACCTCTCATTTTAGATGAATTGTTCACAGATAAGTGAGAATGGCAACAACATGCCGGGGCATTTTTTGGTAACATCCACCGATTGGTTTTCATTTGCAATGGAGGGGCAAGTGGATGCCCTCCATGTGTGTGTGCCTGCTTGCTGCTGCTGGTGTTGGCACACACAACCTGTGGAAGAAGGGGAAGGGGGAGGGGGGGATTCAGGCCTTCTCTGTTGCTGCAGTGACTGTAGGCATGTATCTAATAGTGCAAGCCATACTTTGGCTAAGCAAATCACTCCACTAGTTGTTACTGTTACTACTGTTACTAGTTGATACTGGAATGCCAAATTAACACTAAGGGATGATGGACTAGAAAAGATCAAAGCCGTCAGGTTCTTAGTTTAGGAAAAAGAAAAAGGAAGAGGAGGAAAACGAGCAAAAGATAAAGCTAGGCAGCTGTGGCATTGCATTATGACAGGTATTATGCATGCATCCTGAAACAGGATAACATAATTACTAATGGACAGCTACAACTTCTGGATAGGATGCTTGATTTCATTATGAAAATTATGTATGCACACGAAGTAGTTTTGCTGAAATATTTTGGAACACCCTCTGCCACTGGCCAAGATGAGGAGCCACCCATCTCCTCAGCCACACAGACCTCAGATCCCAGAGGGGATGCTTGCCCAGAGCACCAAACAGGTTAAGACTGCCCCTGAGGACATGATTTTAGTAAAATTATTGGAGGTGACATTTTTCCATTCAACTTTTTCTGTAGTATCTTTATAGTTACACACTTTGGCAGTTGTTTTATCTTATACATGTCTTATACAGTTGTTTTATTTTATATATCTTTTATATATTTTCCTGTTTATTCATAAAAAAAATGTTGATTTGTTCCTTTTTAGTGTGTTTGTTGCAGACATGACACTGCTGCTGCTGCTGTTGATCTTGCTCATGTTCTTTGCTTTTTCCTGTGGCTGAGAAAACTGTTGAGAAAACTTTCACACAATGGTGTGGTAAATGATGTGGTAAATTATTGAGAAGCATCTTGGGCAAAACATGCACAGTATTAAAGCCCTGTAACGACAATTTGAGAAACTTTGGCAATATTAACTGTAAGAGAAGGTTATGTCAGTACCAGAGAATAGAAAAGAGGAAGTGTAATAGAAAGATTTGTAATACAAAGACTACAAATACAGAGGCAGAAGTAGGTCTGAACATCAGGTCAGGGACAGAGGACCAAAGATGCGCATCATCATCATCATCATCACACCTCTCCTGTCTTCACTCCTTGTCATCTCTGCCTCAGGTAATACTCAGACCTGTACCCTCACTGTTCATTCAAGGTGCTCTGTAGCTAATTGATGGTTGGCTCCTGTTGTTAAACCCATTGCAAATACTATACAGTGACTAGCTATAGCTGCATACGATTCATAGCTAAAAAAGAATTTTGTCAATTTGTGGTAATCTTACTTAATATTGTAAAACTGAACTATAGATATGAGAGTGATTACTTTATAGCTACATTATGTATATCTACAACCTGTGTTTTTAGCATCTCAAGTCAGAGATGACCTGACCAGTGACCAGGATGCTGAGAAATACAACCTGCTGTAAGACAACATGCACACACACATGCGCAGGCACGCACAGAGAGAGAGACAGAGACAGAGACAGAGAGAGAGAGAGAGAGAGAGAGAGAGAGACTAAAAACAGTGACTAAGTACCTCTAAACCTACAACAACCTGCACTTCTTCCTTTGGCCAAACAGATGACTTATTGCTGCAGCTGAATGTTTTCCTGAATTGTTTGTCACTTTGAATAAAGGTGTCTGCAATAGGTAATGTAATTAATTAATTTACATCACATCAGTGATCATTTACATCATATAGCCTAATCAACAATATTGAATTACCTGCTTATGTTCTCTGCAATAGTGTGAAAAAGCAGCCTCGTTTTTCACCGTTGCACACGACACCAGCCCTGCCCGCTACATTTAAACTGACAAACTTTTCCCCGACACACGCTCACACACACACACGCATATCCCTCTGTTTGTTTCAACGACACGCGATACCGGTTAGCGCGTCTTCAATACTTTAACATTCCTATAGTCACGTAGCATTCATACATTTCCTGTTACTTACCCATTTTGTCCTAAACATCTTTGCGATCGGCGAGGTACCCACTGCTTCAGCTCCAACATTCATTTTTGCCTGTTTGCATTTTCATTTCCACGCCATTAAACACAAACACTGACAAACACGCCCTCATTCCTCGTCCTGCATCCACTCCGTCCCCCAAGAAACCCGCACTGTAGGTGTCACGAACGTTTTATTGCATTGTGGGAACACGGGAAAATGGTTGTTTAGGTCGAGGGGTGTTCATTTTCGTTAGGGTGTTTATAAATCAATTGGGAAACATTTGTGGTGTTCTTACTGTTTTATTATTATGACATTATGTCGTCTATGGTGATGGGTGAATTCTTAATGTTGTATTATGTCCTTTTTGTTATTGTTACCACTCTGTCTGTGATTTGAGCCTCCCTGCCTATGTTGGAGCAGTCGCTGATCAGGGAGAGGATTGGTATCCCTATATAAACGCTGGTTTCCTCAGTCAGAGGGAGAGAGAGGATAGATGTATGGAGAGCTCTAGTACTTCAGCTTGCTGTGAGGCTAAGTATTGCTTATGCGTTGTGTAATTGTAAACTCATTTGTGTAGCTTATCGGGAACAACCCTCTGGTTGATTTTTGTTTGTCCTTTTTCCAAGTGTTTTTGTTTTTCATGTTTTTGCGCACTGTAAATAAATCTGCACATTTTGCACTAGTGATGGGCAATGAAGCCCCAAACGAAGCTCCAAACCAATTTCCTTATCATGGCGTGGAGCCTTGAACCGCGAGAGACCAAAAACAAGCGAAATCTGCGGTTTTGCATTCTTTATCCAAGTGTCAATAAGCTGTCATTACTGCGTGTTGACTTTCTCATTTCTTCAATTGAAGGTGATACAATAAATGTACATTTTTGCATTTTAGTTCATTATATTATGCCTAAAATAGGTATCACGTCTCCCATCCACTTATCAACCACACCTGTTGCTGCTTAGCTAGAGCATTGTCAGTAGCCAGCCTATGCACCTATTCTACGCCTGATCGAGTTGCCACTTAAACCACATTACTTTGTAGGCTTAATGATTTATAAATGTAGGTTTAATAACGTTATATCAAGACTGCCAACTGTAGACTTATTTAATAAATTAGCCACACCGTTTTGAAAATGCTTTGCTGAAATAATGACACGTGGTAGCCTACTATTTTATTTAAAGATTTACTTCATGGTCAGTGTGTAATTATTATTATTCATTTCATATTGTTGTGCATTTGTGACATCATGCTAAATGCAAATATGGTGACTTCCTGATTAGAAGTCGCTATTAGAGCAAGCATCCCATCAGAGAACACAAGTTTCAGAAAGTTTTGCAAGGCTACAACAATCCATAAAGCGCTGCGGTGGTTGGAGGAGTTGAATCAGGTTCCAATGCAGTCACGTGGTATGTTCAAAAATGAAGCTTCATTTGTCATCAGTCACGTGATTTTTTTGTAACAACACAAGCCTCAACACCGTGGCTTCATCTGGCACGCCCTCTTTGCTCGACGCAAGCTCCGACGCCTTACTTCAGATGTCCCATCACTATTTTGCACTGAATTTCACCGTTTTGCTGTTTTACTCGCACTACCACCAACCACCTCAGTGTGCCTTGGCGCTCCCATCCTATAGTGAAGAGTGGGCTGGATGGTCTACTTTCCACAAATAGCTACAGTTTTGATTTAAACAGATACTTACAAACTACAGACTTAAGTTATGCATTAAATGAGTGTTAAATGTGACTAAACAACATACATAACAATCCAGTAGAGCTCTGCCCCAGGTTAGTGTTATCACTGCCTGAATAGTCTTATGGGTACTGTGGTGCCTCTGCTACCTGCTACCAGCTTTTTAAAATATATATAGGTTCAAACATGACAAAGCTCCCCTTCGACCTTAAATTTACAGCATATTCAAATATCCAATAAAATAAAATTGCGTCCACTGCAACCCCTCTCAGTGAGATGCTGAGCATTTGACTAGTAAACATTACTATACTTCAATTAGGTAAGCTATTTCTTCTCTGAAGTGAACGATAATTGTCATCTTATTTAACAAAAAAACTGCTAATTACTAGGGGGGTTGAGTGCATTGTAGGCGGCTAAAGCCAACTGAAATACACCTAGTGACATCCCTGACTTGTAGTAAGATAAATACAACAGTACACTTTCCAGTGCATGCTTTACATCAATTTACTGGAAACACATGCATTGGCTATTGGCTATAGCAGTAAAAATAGTGTTCATTCCTACATTACATTACATTACACTTAGCAGATGCTTTTATCCAAATTTACCAAAGTGTGCACATTTAAAAGCCCATTTCATTTTAAATGTACCATGCACATTCAATGTTTAAACGCATAAAATATTGTCTTAATTTTGTCTTCCAAAGTCAGTGTCATCACCATAATTTTGTTTTAAAGGCAAAATGCTATATGTTGTCATAGAGACTTTGGCCCACCTGCGCAACGCTACAACACAGCTCTTCAACCCCATGAGGTAAGACTCTCAACATCAAACACTCAATTGTACATACACTGTATGCTATACACTTAGATAAACTCAGAGAAACTGTCACCTGAATTAGCTTAGACTTTTGCTGTCAGTTTCGTAACAAAAAAAAGATTTTGTTACGAGTGCTTTTTAAAATGCTGCTGTTTTTCAATTGGAATGTTACAGGAGCAAGACATCGACAGTAATGGGGATGACAAAGCAGTCATTGCCCAAACGGATCAGATAGAAGGACCTCTGACCCAGGTGAAGCGCGCCAACGGTGAAACTCCGCCAGAGAGACCATGGCCAAATGCACCACAAAGTTTTCTTCCAGAAACATACAAAGACCACAAAACACTTAAACTTCTGGAGGCATTGGCATGGGGCATTTTTATAGACCCAGACAATCTAGAAACACCTGTTTATAATCGGCTGAATGCAATTACATGGAAAGAAGATTATGAAAGTGCAGGACTGTCATGGAAAAGGAACACATTCACTAATAATGACAAAATCTATGAAATCAAAACCGTACCTGCTGTAGTTAGGGAAATTAGGAAGCATGCCAGATATAACCTAGAGGTGCAACATACATATATGTTTTATAAATGTAACGATTTCATATACCGTGTGACAACAAAAGGTATGTATGTTCTTCTTGTAGGCACAGTAGGTGGCGCTGATCGTGAGTTCCGGGCTTACAAAGCTGTTACTTACGATCAAATACTAGAACAAATAGGTCACCCCAGAGGTTTAAAATTTCATCGGTTTTCCAAGCAAACCTTTCAGGAACAAGCTTGTCATAACTACTGTCTGAGGCTGGGGCACTACTTCATGGCTGCAGTATTTGCTGAATCTGTAAGAAATTTCCGTCAGTTTAGTGTTTTTCTGCTCAGTATTGCGGCGTGTGGCCCTCATCCTAACACTGAGGTGTGTAACCCGTTTGTCAGCAACAATCCTATGGCGAGAGGGGGCTCCTGGGTTGACCCAACGCAGAGAGGATTTTACGGGTGGGACAAAATTGAAGGTAATCTAGTAGAAGTATTGAATGCTGAGGAGGATCTTGGTGAAACATTTAGCAATGGCATAAAACAACTATATGGACTCAAGAAGCTACTACCTCCAAAATTACTCGAAATCTTAAATGCTCTAGAACAGTTAGGCAACCCTGTTGTCATACAGAACAATCGCTTTTACGAGTATTGTGAATTCTTGAAAGGCTGTACTGTACCCTATTAAATGCAACATTCATTGTTTAAGCACTGACTGGTGACATAGGAAGCTCCAGGATCACCATGCTTAATGCCATGACTGCATATACCAGTGAGTCAGTGAGTTTAGTTTGAAAGTGGTGGTAATTACTAGTCTATGGTAATTACCTGATTATAATGTCTGTTTCTACACTGCACATACTGCATGCTTCACATGCCTCATATTTCCCCATTTCTTTTTGGACCCTGCTTATAGATGCTTTTGTGATGTTTTTTTATGTTGCTAGAGAGAAAATGTAATGTGGGACTGGCCTGCTGTATTTGATGGTGCAGTGCTGATTAAAAAAGGATGTTGCTAGAACATTCTG
The DNA here is from genome assembly GCA_027475355.1 of Coilia nasus. NCBI lineage: Eukaryota > Metazoa > Chordata > Actinopteri > Clupeiformes > Engraulidae > Coilia > Coilia nasus. The sequence goes on from CM050212.1 coordinate 21,254,703, forward strand.
TTTCTAAAACCTTTTACATAGAACATGTCATAGAAAAGTTTTAATTTATTGCAGGTCAGTCAAATGTCCTCCTGTTATGACCACTGCAGCGTACTGAAATGTGGGAATTGTTGGTATGATGAGTGTGTGGTAGAGCGGTGTTGTGAGGTGAGAATTTGTGTGAAAATGATTTCTTGGAAGTGGGCATGGATGTGGGTTTTGAATGAATAGCATTTTGTGTGTTTGTGTAGTGTCTAGGAGTTATTTGTGAAAGGGATAGGCTTTTAGAGGTCTTTTGCTGTGCTATTAGAGGTCTTTGTGCTGATCATGCATGACATATTTTGTGCAGTTCCCACCTTCTCGGTCCAAGATATTGACAATTCAAAATTCCAATTTTTGCATTTACCGATATCACTAGGTGGTGCTATGCTTCAAGTGAGTGTTTATGGGCTGGGTCGATACACCTCTGTAACACCAACATATCACAAAAAAATTCTTAATCTCGGGTGAAACATGAATTGAGTTATTCAGCAAAAACCTTTGGCTGTCTCCCCCTCTTTGACAGACACTGGCACAGCCGGGGGGAGCAAAAGCTCGTATCCACTCAGAAACTACTAGGGCTACATGCCTACAAAGCTCCAGTGTCCTGACAATCATTGACAAAAAGAAAAGAGAAAAAAGGGAAAAAGTCGCGGCAACACCAATACGAGCACTTTTGCTAGCTTTGCTAGAGGTGGTCATAATTATTAGTGCAGGACAGCATAAAGGATGCATGCTGACTTCAAATGAAAGCATCTTGAAGGGCACAAATTTCACACAACCGTTTTATCCAGACATGCCTTGATGGCTTGTTGCCATTGAATGCCTTTGTAGAGGGACTTTTTCTCATGATAGACAGACAGACAGACAAAAAATGTACCCTGGATTATTAAAGCACATGTTTTAAATTATATATTTGACCATTGCATTGTAACATGTTTCAGGCTGTGAGAAATATGTTGGCATGCAATAATAGAGGCCATTAAATATGCTATGCTCTATTTGTGCACATTATGATCTTTTCTTTGATCCTGTACTGCACTAAGCTAGCCTGCTTGTTGCGGCTGTTGCTAAGTAACAGTAGCCTACTTGCAAAACCTGGACTGCTAACAAAGTAGAGGGTTTTTTTTTGTCTTTTTAAAGTAAAAGTAGAACCACACATGCATTCGGGTGCAAAACTGTGATCTTTTGTATAGAGCAGCAGGAAAACTATATATTTTTTGAAACTCATACAGTCATTAGCCTACTGATTAGCTTCTAACAGACAACTACAGGATTGCTTTTGAAGCCATCCATAGCAAAACATAATTTAAGATATGAATTATGGACTCATGAACAATGTTTTACAACATGTTTTAGGTACGAAGAAATCTAAAACAATGTTGGCAACAACAAATTTATTGTAATCACTATACACACAATATCTTGAAGACAGACATGCAGCTTTCAATTGTATAGGCAGGTTGTGGCATTAAGCCCTGTTCACACCAAAAACTATAACTAAAACAATAACTGTAACTATATCTTTGTACTGTATCCCACCTTAGTGAATGTCACTGTTCACATATTAACTGTAACAACAATGACAGGCTGAACGATACTGATGGGATTACTTTCAGAGTGATTTTATGAACTACATAAACACGCTCAGCCAATCAGAACTCAATAGAACTTTAGTCACGTCTTTTAGTTGTTTACACTATGAAGAATCAGGTCATTAACATGTCATTCTTTAGTGTGGATGCTGATATTGTTATAGATACCATTGTCGTTATTGTTATAGTTATTGGTGTAAATGGGCCTCAAGTCTATGTTTTCCTCTGGTTGAACTAACCATGTACTGTAAGCATGTACATACAAGGTCTAGTAAATTAACTTTAAGTCTAATGCGGAAATCAATTTCCAAATGCCAGGAGCACTTCTAAAATGGCCATGGATTTCAACAGTAATGTGCCACCTTTCAGTCACACCCCGTGCAGCTGTGTAAAACAGTTACACAGAGCTTTCCATATGGACCTTGCACGAAAACAACATCCTCTGGGGCAAGAGAGAGGCAGCCTGCTCTCCATGGACCATTGCTGCAGGGACTCTTGTTTTGTTTTTTCTGCCTCACACCCTCTCAGCTTCTGCCTGATGTGAGCTGCCATCTGTGACCAGTGAACAGTACTGGGCTGCGCTCAGTCAGTTCCCCTTAACACACTTACAGTAATAGCCTTTATGTCAACACGACTGATGTCGAGGGCCTGATGGATAATTGACCAGAGCCACACGCGAGGCCGAGGGCATTTGCTGTGAAACGGGCAGCACGGTTCATCATAAAGTCCCTTTTTTTCACTCACTCACTCACATAGTGACAAAGGACAACATAGCAATTGTAATTGTGGAAGTGTAAAAAACTCCCTGGGAGGAAGAAAAAACAAAGATAAAAGATTAACTCTGCCACATCCGCTCCATATGGCCTGACGGGAGAGAACAGTGGAACAGTGGAATCACGTGTGAGCATGTGTGAGCTGAGCTGTGGCCGCAGAATTAGAAAGAGAGAGCGTGTTTGCTGGGAATTAGAGGTCGGACGACGCGGAGTTAAGCCGTGTAGCGGTGGGCTCACTCGCTGACTCCTTACAGCCGCCACTCTTGTCACACTGATGCCAAGACCCCAAATGAGGCCAGCGTGTCCTTATCCATGTCCCTGCCACAAGGGCTATCTCGGTGCATACTGGACAAGAGCGGGGATAAAATAAAAGAGGAGCTTTGATGATTCATTCACATTCTTTTTTTTCTCCCTTTGCTACCCCCCCCCCCCCCCCCACACACACACACACACTCCCCCCCAACCCCCCTCAGCACACCTGCAAAGCAGGCCCCTTTGTGATCCATCTCTTGAATGTGATACAAAAACAATATAAGCCCCGGATATTTCCATATCAGCCACGGCCAGGCAATGACAGGCTTTGGGATGCTTAAGGGAATAATTACGCGTTAGTTAAGCATCTCTCAGCTTCCCTGCTGCTCCTCACCCCCCTCATCCCCTCTCCCTCTCCTTCTCATTCTCTCTCTCCCTCTCCCCTGCTATCCTGCACTCCCTCGCACTATCACAGTGATGTGAGTGACGAGTGATTCTCACTCCTGGGCAACAGCAGATAGCTCCAACACAGGGAGGAGAACCATCTGAAAAAACTGCCTTCAGTTGAACAGCAGAACCCCTGCCTCTGCCTCTGCCTCTGCCTCTGCCTCTGCCTCTGCCTGCCCTGCCTGACTGTCTGCTCTCCCAGAGAGATCTGCTCGCACCTGCTCCCCTGGCTGTCCACGCTGAAGGTAAAGTCCCCATATTCATCTAACCCTGATAGTGTTGCGTAAGCTTTCCCAACAGGCAGGCTCGCACACTGCTCACTCGCTCGCTCGCTCACTTATTTGCCTGCTCTCGCTCGCTCTCTCGCTCTGTGTTGTTTATAATGCAAAGCTATCCTCACCATCTGCCTTGCAGGGTCTTTTTTTGGATGTATGTATGACAGGCTAGAGATATAGTATCCCTGAGATTGCAATGCCATGGGCAGCAAATGGGTTTTCATAGATTACATCTCTCATCCATCAAATTTCTCATGTGTGTTGTGTGCATTACATTACACAACATCATTATAGTTTGTTGTGCTTGGTTGATGTTGTCTCGTGTTGTTGTGATCACATCACAGCTGGAGGAGGTGGGACTATACAGCATCCAAGCAAATATATTGTCTTTTTATGTTTTTGTTATGTTTGTATGGTTTTGATATCTTGTTATGTTAGTCTCATTTGTATGTGTGTTTGTGGATATGTGCTTATGAGTCTATGTGCTATACACATGTACAGTGTGGGTGTGCCCAGGCATATGCGTGTTGTGTGTACATGAACACATGTGTCTGTAACCATGTGTTAGCATGCAGCTCTCACATAATGTGCATGGCCAGAAGTGTGCATGTGCATGCGTATTACGTTACATTACACTTAGCAGACGCTTTTATCCAAATCAGCTTACAAAAGCAAGATACAGCAAGCTAAAAGAGCACAGAGTAAACAAAGGCATGGCAAACACCCCTCTCCCCCAGGTAAAGAGTTGCTTAGCACAGGTTAGTTTTGTTAGGAAGGTAAGAACTGTGTATGCATACACTGTTGCACTGATATTGCACAGTATTGGATGTCTGTATTGGAGTTGGCATGTGTGCATGTGTTTGTGTGTATATGTGTGTGTGTGTGTGTGTGTGTGTGTGTGTGTGTGTGTGTGTGTGTGTGTGTGTGTGTGTGTGTGTGTGTGTGTGTGTGTGTGTGTGTGTGTGTGTGCATGCGTGCGTGCATACGAGCATGCGTGCATGCATGTGTCTGTGTGTGTGTGTGTGTGTGTGTGTGGGTGTGCGTGCATGAGTGGTTGCATGGTCTCACATAACGCTCCATGCACCCCCCTTAGTAATCACTCTGAAGGATTTTTGGGGCACTAAATGTCATCATGAGGAAGTGAGGAGAGATGTGAGGTGACTTTGAAGCCCCCTCACATGCCACCCACCTACTACTGCTTTTCATCACTGCCCGTCAGCCAGGTTGAGTACCTCTGGCTCCTCTTCAACCTTCACTTTCAATTGATAGCCATCCAATACCAATAGCCCCACACACACACACACACACACACACACACACACACACACACACACACACACACAGATAAGCTGCTACATAAAGAAATTGTATCCCAAGCAAAAATACTTTTAATCGAACATTTATTTAGCTTTACTGTGCAATTACATTTCATCCTTGAAGTTACACAGGTTGAGAAACAGAGCTTTGTCATGTTGCCATACCAATAATATTATTGACCAAATGGTGATTCCAGATCAAACTTCAAGATTATACTCTACGCCAGTCCTTGGGATATCCCAGTTAATTTGGTACACACGCAGAATAAGAAGACAAGACATATGCACATCCAGAAATCAGAAATTAGATGGTGGTATTTTATGACAGATTGATATGTGTAAAAGAATTTGTAAAATAAGCCATTTCATTACTTTTACTCCTTTAATATTGGGTCAGTTCTTACTTTCTATATTGTTGCTACAGTATAGAATATATACTTGTCAATTTGATAATAGGGTTTTAGTCTAGCTGGTGACTAAGGTGCCACTAATTTGGTATGAAGGCCAGAAACACAGCAAAAATAATAAAAGATTATTTACAGGAATCAAATGCTGAATCACATGGACATCAAGCAATGGAAGACGAACAGCTTATCAAATTAAAAGGACTGCAAGTTCTGTAATTCGAATAACCAAAATCTGTCCATACTGTAATATGTCACTTGCCAAACTGCAGCTATGCAAATGAACTGTTTTGCTAATGAATACTACACCATGTGAGAATCTATTAGCATGCAAGCATGCTAGTCCATGGTTCAGATGGTTCAGAAGTAGGCTACTCTTACCCCTGGGAGGCGCTAATTTTAAGCATACAATTTATATAGGAAGGGCAGTACAGAGGGGGACTAGGGGACCAGAACCCCTAGTGAACAGCCCACAAAGGGCCTCTCAAAGTGAACACTGAGGGACTGAGTGGTGTGCTGTCTGGGGTTTGTAGGAATACATTAGCTCAGATGAGGGTGAGGTAAAGCACATACAACAGGAGCATATAATGCATGCACACATGACAGTCAGGGCCGTGCTGAACATTTTTCAACATATCTAAATGAGTAGGGGTGAATTACAGATCACACAAGAAATCTGTTCATGAAATTACTTTTAATGGTGTTTGAACTGAAAATTATCAGTTTAACAAAAATCACGTATGTGGCTGGAGTAAGAGTAATTTAAACTTGCTTTGATTTGGCAAAAGCCATGAAGAAAAGGATCCTCACAGTTATGTGCGTATCTTTGGCAAACTAACATGCTGACACTTTCCACTCTATTGCTTTGGCTTATCAAAGGGTTTATTTTTAAAATCACAAACAAGGTACACTTGTGCTGCTTCGAAAAAATGTACATTTTAACAGCTTTATGAGAGTGTGCTGATGGTTACCATGACAAACCACTTGCAGTGTTTACTGGACTGCGTTCACTTCCTCTGAGTTGCGCACTCATTCGTTTCTGTGTTTTTGCTCTCACACACATACTCGAAACAGGCACAGACGACACTGAACAATGCACTTTTCACAGAGATGATTTTAATGTTAATCTTTGTTTTACTATCCAATTGAATATTTAATGTAAAAATTAAAAAATTACCCATGTCTGGACCTTGGTGGCCTCATAAATGGCTATGGCCATGATGACAGCACTATATGTATCATACAAAGTATTAGTGAGTATGGCAAGGAGACTGGCAACAAGGGAATGCACAGCAGTACAGTAGAGATGTGCTGCATGCAGCAGTGACGTACACAAATGACAGCAGTAACATACACAAGCTGTACACGGACCACTCTAAAATATGGAGATAATTTTGTCTCATAAAGATTTGTATAAATAAAAAAAGATATATATAAATATAAATACTTTTATAAATATTCAAACAAAAAACACAAATACAAAAACACGACATACAAATAAATGATAGAATGTATATAAATACTCAGGCATTTGTACAGTATATATATTTTCGAGATTTGTAAATAGCCTATATTTTCGAGATTTGAAAACAAATATAGTTAATATGTATGTGGAGTCTGCATTTGTGGATCCATTTTTTGCTTTTGTGTCTATTACGTAATTGTGAGACATTCCTACCGCACACCACGGTTTCACAAATAAATGTCACCGGATTTGATTACAAATACCCTTGACTGGACATCCAGCAGATGGCAGTGTTGAGCAAAGGTGTCGTGCAGCTCGTCGGTAGCTGCTAGCTTGGTGTTATATCCAGTTATCCAGTAAATGCAACTACATGACAACATGGAAGCGATGATCAGTGGTTTAAATGGAAGTAGTGTTATTTATTACTTGTGTTTTAGTGTGTCTTCCCCAACTGGAGTGTACTTCACTGTACAGATATACAGATGTTGACATGACGTCTGTGAGTGTTTGCCAGGTAGCCTATCGATAGCTGCTAACCCGAGACGGTGAAGAGGCACCTAGAAAATCACACCCCACGTCCCTAGAAAACTAAACAGATCAAACAGTTTGAGCCCTGGTGAGACTATATGGTAACAGAGTGAATAAGGACGCTACTCCCTGTTTTCATCTAAAACAAGTGTTGCCCACACAGTGCTATATACTGGCTAAACCATACATCTGACAGGGCGCTCTGTCAGAAAACGGGAGAGTGGTCACCCCATAAACTGGGCCATCCCAGGTATTGATAACCATGCAAGCAAAAATGTATGGTTTATCCAGTAACAATATAGTACTGTGTGGGCAACACTTGTTTTATATGTTTAATAAATAACACTACTTACCCCATCAATTTAAACCACTGATCGTTGCTTCCATGTTGTCATGTAGTTGCATTTACTGGATAACTGGATATAACACCAAACTAGCAGCTACCGACGAGCTGCACGACACCTTTGCTCAACACTGCCATCTGCTGGATGTCCAGTCAAGGGTATTTGTATTCAAATCCGGTGACATTATTTGTAAAACCGCTGCTTTAGAATCTTTGGTAGGAATGTCTAACAATTACGTAATAGACACAAAAGCAAAAAATGGATCCACAATTTTTTTTTTTTTTTTTTTTTAATGTGAAGGGTGTACACACTTTTTGGAACCACCGTATGTATCACAGAAAGTATGAGTGGATATGGCAAGGTGAATGGCATTGGGGTTATTATAGCAGTCCAGTAGAGGTGTGTAGCATTATAGCAGTAACACAGGCATAGTGTTTCATTTGTCACATACACAGTTAAAGTTGTTGTGAAATGTGCTACTGGTATTCCACAGACTGTGCAAAGTATGAAAAAACTGAATAGCAACAGTAACAGAGACATAGCAGTCTAGTGAGCCCAAACACCAGGGATTCAGTGCAGGGAAGACACAGGGTCCTGATGGCACTCAGAGCCAGATGAGCTCGAGCACAAGCGATGCATGTACAACCCCAATTCCGATGAAGCTGGGACGTTGTGTTAAATGTAAATAAAAAATAATTGTTATAATTCTCAAATCATACAAGTAATATTTGTGTTTGAGAATAGTCCAAGGACAACATATAAGTTATTGAAACTGGATTTTGTTGTTGTTGTATGGGATATTTATGATCATTTTAAATTTTAGGCCAGCAACGTGTCTCAAAAAAGTTGGGACGGTGTCAATAAAAAGCAGCAAAATTTCAATAAGACTAAAAAAACAATGGTGGATACTCCACATGTAAGTTAACTGAGAAGATAATTTTTGTATAAAAAAGGCTTTCTTTATTGTCCTTGACATGATTTCAGCAGCCCAACTGGTAGGTGTCTTCTTCATCATGTTTTCCTTTATATTATGCTTAAAATGTGACAGATCTGGACAGCACGCTGGCCATTTTAGCATCTGGTTGCCCTTATGATGGAGCCACACTGTTGGAATCTTGTATAGAATGCAGTTTGACCTCATTATCTGGTAATATTTAAGGTCTACCCTCAAAATAGAATGTGTGGGTGCCATCTTGTGCTGTTCAAAACATCATTCAGCATTAATTTTAACTCTCCAGATGAATAAACACACCATAACTACTGCACCCCCATACCATTATAGATGCTGACTTTTGAACTTACCACTAAAACAAGGAGGATGATTTGTCTCCTCTGTAACTTGGAAGATGCAAGACTCTATTATTTCAAAATGAATGACAAATGTGTAACACAGTAAAGTTCATTTTGAAATAATAGAATCTTGCATCTTCCAAGCTACAGAGGAGACAAGTCATCCTTCTTGTGTTAGTGGTAAGTTCAAAAGACAGCATCTATGATGGTATTTGGGTGCAGTAGTGCCTTGGTTATGGTGTGCTATCTGGAGAGTTAACATTAATGCTGAAAGATATACAGTAATGTGTAAATGTCTTAGGCAGACGTGAAAAAATGCTGTCAGCCAGGAATGCCTTCACAATTGGAAGTGTTAATCATTTATGTTCATCAATTAACAAAATGCAGTGACCTAAATCAAATCAATATTTGGTGTGACCACCCTGTGCCTTTAAAAGAGCATCGATTCTTCTAGGTCTATTGCATAGAGTTTTTGAAGGAACTTGGCTGGTAGCTTGTGTCAAACATCTTGAAGAACTACCACAGATCTTCTGTCGATGTTTGCTTCCTGACATATACAACCAATTTGGCATAATTGGTTGATCATACACCTGACTATAATCCTGCAAAATCTCTAGTTTCAATAGTTTGAAATCTCTAGTTTCAATAACTGATATGTTGTTCTTGGACTATTCTTAAACACATACTGTACATTGCTTGTATGATTTGAGAATTATAGCATTTATTTTTTATTTACATTTAGCACAACGTCCCAACTTCATCGGAATTGGGGTTGTAGAAACTAACAGCAGCGTACAGTAGCTGCAACACATACTGTATGCACACTAGACTGGTGGGAGTAGGCAGCGTAGCGTCAGTAATGTAGAGGCAGACTGTAGCGATGGCATTGTAGCACTGATGGAGCAGATGCATGGAGATGCAGTGGGAATGGGAGGCAGAAAAGAAAACAAACAAGCAGGGGACAGCAGATAGGAGAGAATGGGGCACTACTAGAAGAAGAAGGTGACTGCAATTGCAGCTGGCGATAGAGGGATTGGAACAACATCTAAAAGAAAGGACAATATAATATACAATAGGCTTGGAAAATCAGAGGTGGGTGAACTGTCAATGTAGCAATCAAGGTGAGGTGGATGCACAGTGCAACACCAGATGTTTTCAAGAGACATCAGAATCAGAATCAGCTTTATTGGCCAAGTATACTTACGTATACAAGGAATTTGACTCCGGCAGATGTTAGCTCTCTATACACATAATACAGAACGTAATACAATACAATAAATACAATAGACTAAACAAGTATGTGTACTTTACATGCAACACATTTTTGAACAGTGCCAGTGCATAATGGTCTCTAGTCCACATATAGATTGTGTTTGGTACATAAATTCTACTACAGGGTGAATAAACTGTATTGATAGGTTGACAAACTCTGGTGAGAGGTGGATGAACTAGAGGTTAGCTTTTCTGCACCTTGAAGGGATGGAATTGATCTTACTTCAGCAATATTGCATACGTACATACATACGTGTTTGACTTTACTTCAGCAATATTGCATACGTACATACATACGTGTTTGACTTTACTTCAGCAATATTGCATACGTACATACATACGTGTTTGACTTTACTTCAGCAATATTGCATACGTACATACATACGTGTTTGACTTTACTTCAGCAATATTGCATATGTACATACATACGTGTTTGACTTCTGAAATTGGTTTATGTGTGAGTAGAGGGGGAGATCAATGTGATGATTGATGTGCGTTTTTATTTGGCAAAGTCTATTTTTAACAAGTTCTCATAAAGTTCTCATTAATGTATTCTATATTCCTCTGCATTCCATGTGATATGAATCAAACTGTATTTGGGTTGTTTTAATTCTAACTATTTTAATGTTATCCAAAACAACCCAACTGCAGGTTGATTGATATAGCCCAGAATGCACAATTTTAAAACATGATTTATGAATATCCATTGAAATGTACTCAACTGTTACCCCTCATATAATTGTGTGTCGTCAGTGCAATAATTACAATTAATGTCATGTCTCCTGCAGCACATAAAGAAGAAGAAGGAGAAGAGGAAAGACAACACAATGAGGTCGTATTAATCTCTAGATAGATAGATAGATAGACAGACAGACAGACAGACAGCCAGACAGCCAGACAGACAGACAGACAGACAGACAGACAGACAGACAGACAGACAGACAGGCAGGCAGGCAGGCAGGCAGGCAGGCAGACAGACAGACAGACAGACATGTGTATAAGGGGTCATCAGAATGGGGACACCACAAGTAGAGTCATCAGGACTTAATATTTTTGTTCAAAAACATATATACTGTATAAATAAAGGATAATGCTTGTCAAATTTTGCCAGTTTTGAGACAAGAGGTCACTACAGCAGACAACTGAGGCCCTGCATTAGTTGATGTTGTATAAACCTGTCCTAGACAGCACACCGAACCAGAGCATGAGGGGAAAAAAAAAACAATAATCCTTCCCAGTCCTGGAAGCCGCTAAATGAAACACGGTGACCTTTGCCGACACAACGCGAGCATGAGGCAAATATTTTCACAGATAAAAGGGACAGAGTGCAGCGGGCTGCTCCAGACGCCTCAGCACGCAGAGGTCAGGTTAAATATAGAGCAGCGTGCAGCCCCACGGGGCAGGGCAGGGGGCGGATGTGGCCAGACTTTACCTCTCACGCTGTCACAGCCAGCTACGAGAGACGCCGCTGACTAACTGTGGACTGCTCTGCGGGGACAAACCGTGTAATAACTACAGGGAAAAGTTCAACACTAGCTATTTTTGGTTCATGTTTAAAAAAAGCCTGTTAAAATACTGTTTGTGCATACTTTGGACTGGAGGAGCCCCACAGGTGGAGGGGGATCTGACTTCGGCTTTCATGGAGGACACTAACTAAATGTGGACTGCCTTCCAGGGACAACCATGAAATCAGAATCAGAATCAGACCTATTGGCAAAGTATTACATACACAAAGAATCTGACACTGGCAGATGTTGCCTTTCTAGTATAAATTTAACATATAAACATGTCCTGAATCCATAGACAAAAGTGATGTATAAGACTAACTGCACAACAGGGACAACAGTTTGCAAGTTACATGCTGTAATATAGACACTGAGCAATATAAACATAATGTACAGGCAGTAATAGAAAAAAAAACAACAGGAAAAGTTCAGTGCTAGGTATTTTTGGTCAGCCTTAAAAAAAAGTGTTAAAAAAAACTGTGTGTATCTGATAGAGGAGCGGATGTCTCAGTCACACTGCAGCCTGCTGAGGGAGAGAGAGAGTAGATGGTTATGTGGCAGCTTTTGCGTGTAAAAATAGTCACGCCAAGAGTCAGAGATCAGATGGCTCAACACACTGATTGTGGGCTGAAGATATGTAGTGAGATGTAGTGTGTGTGTGTGTCTGTGTGTGTGTGTAATGATGGTGGTGATGGTGGGGGTTCTCTTTGGTGAAACAGCACAGTGCAGTTTTTGCAAATTTAATGAATTGATTATTTTATTGTTGACAGATTCATTGATGTGACAATACATCAATGGTACAATAACAGTCTTTAATAGCTCATTAGAAGCATGTGTTTACCTATGCATGACACTGCCATTTCATTTAGATTAACTCACCATGCAATGTGTCGCTACATATAAAGTGATTGCTCGCACTCGCATCGAGATTTTCATCACATTGATAAACAAAGTGTTTAAGTATTTTGTCCAACTGCTTAGGACCACGTGTGATTGTGTGCATCCAAATAACTGTTGAATTTCACTTAAATATTGGTTAATAATTAATATATTTATATAATTAATTAATTAAATCAATATATTTGTGTCCAGGACACACTCCGTGAATAGTTTCAGCCAAAAACCAAGACCAACTGAGCATCAGCAGCAAAGTAAAGCATCCGCAATGCGCAACTCCACATCAAAGAGACATATTCTAAGTTTTTCATGAGGCATCCCAGTTTCTTTTTTAAGGGTGAAAAATGTCATGGTCTTTTTTTAGCATCTCCTCCCAGACCTCTCTTTCTTTCCACATGGCTGCTCCGTACATGAACGGACATCTTCCTGACTGCGAGGAGGATTTGTCAGAGGATTTTATTAATAGTATGGCACGTGTCTGTGCCTGGTGCTCTGGCTTCAGTGCTGAGAGCGAAGAAAAGCAGCATAGATAGGTGGGATGTTGGTCGGATGTACTTTTTGCAGCTTAAGTGTCTTTCTGTGCTGAGTCAAGGCTTTAAAAATATATCTATCTGTACATACGTATATCTGCTACCATCCTTAGAAAAACATGATAACAACATGAAGGTTTCAGCAGTCTCTCACCATTTGAAATTGAATTTTGTCAGATTTAAGGCTGTACATGATAAAGGCTTAAATAGACTTTATGTTCTAATACAGTGACTATTACATTTTATGCATAATCTTCTTAGTAACATTTAATAAAACTCCATATATAGTATTAGGTGATTGAGTTTTACAAAGTTTTCTTTTTGTAACAGGGTGTTAAAGCTGTGTAACCTGCGTTTCTGCTATGAATTCTGTCTCTCTACAGAGGAGTTGAGCTGGAAGGACAATTTGTGAATCTGTCTTCCCATCACAAATTAATTTGTGCACCCTTCTGAATTCATTGGCTCTCTTTTTAGAAATCACAGCCTGCCAAATGCATAAAAAAACACTACTGCTTGGCAGTCTGATGTTTTGCCTTGAATGAACAGAATATTGATGGACAAGTCAGTGCCCAAGTAAAATCTTTGGTTAAAGTTAAGGAACTAAAATACCATTTAATCAGGTCTAACTGTTGCATAATCTGCCATTTTTTGCTTACATTAGTGTTTAATTTAACAGCCGTGATATAATCAGTGCTTGGGTGACCTACTAATTGAGGACTCTCTTTTGATACAGACTATGTAATATTTTTCCCCTGACATTCCAGCACAAGGTTGTAACATTCATGAATGTAATTTTAGCCACTGTGTGTATCACCTGGTAAGGGCAAAGTAGAAGAAATGCAAAGGAGAGAAAGAAAACAAATTTCAACCTACACAACATATAATAAACAGTTACTGTATCTATTACAAGCAAAGAGCATGGTTTCCAATGGTTCCCCAACCTGTATTATACTCGCACCTATTTCCACTTATCTAAGTTTCACAGTTCTTCACTCTGCAATGAAGACCTTTCAGTGTGGCAATTTCACCAGATAATGGTACATTTCATGCTGTGTTTCCTATGTGAGTGTACCCTTGAAAATGAATAGTTTAACATAGTGTGCACAGACTGTCCTGAAAGACAGACATGACATGCTGTAATTAAACTTGTTTGTAGACCCTGAGAGATAGTAGTACAGCAGGGTCTGACCCAGATATGACTGGCCCCTTACCTGTATCCCAGTTTGTCAGTGTTGATGTTTAAAAACCTAGAATTATTCAGTGCTTAAATTAAATAGAGATACCGTTTAAAATACTAGGCTATATAGAATACAATATACAGTCAATACAGTATACTGTACTACATATATAGAGTCAATAACCTGACAGTATAGTTCCATCTTATAGATACCTGGGTACAATAATTTATCATAGACTTTTCAACAAAACATTGGAACCATGTACAGAAAATATCAGCGGTGCCTCTTTTTCGTGTGGAAATTTTGTAAGCTTCAGGTGCACCAGTCAGTTCTAATTGCCTTCTACAAAACAATCTACTAAGCCAGTGATCATTCAACATTTTAACCTGGTTTACTACACTGTCTAACATAGAAAACATATGTAATAAATGACTATGTTCAGTTCAAAATAAAATACTTTCCATTTTCCCCATCTATACTCTAAACTAACTTAGAGTTTTTACAAATCGTCACCTTTATCAGTGTTTTTTAACAATCCTAATTTTTAGTGACTGAAAACATGGACGCAAGGCCGAAATACTGATAATATCAGTTTTTTTTATAAATAACCGGCTACGTGTGTGCAAGGCCTGAAAATGGTTTCCCAACAGTCCTGAAGCAGTTCCTATACATGTTCAGCACTTGGTTGCTTTTCATTTGCTCGTGTCATTTGAGAAGCATTCCAGTTCACGCTTATGATGCTGGCTAGGATACAATTGTCTTGTGGGGTGAAAGATGTGAACCAAATGAGCCATATGGGGGTGTCCTAAGGTCACAGACTCCCCTGGTAATGTGGAGCTCTCTCAGCCCAGATGTCACACAATAGTCACAGCTGAATACCCATTTATGTAAGCTTCCATTTATGTAAGCGCATAGCCTACTGTACATCAAATCATCCAGAAGGTGTGAATGTGTTTAAGAGAGAGCAACAGAGAGAAAGAATGAGAGAGGGGGGGAGAGAGGGAGAAAAAGAGAGGGAGAATGACAGCTGTGGCCTAGTGATTAGGGAGTTGGTCTTGCAATCGGAAGGTTGCCGGTTCGAATCCTGCCCTACCCATGGTTGAGATGCCCTTGAGCAAGGCATCTAACCCCACACTGCTCCAGGGACTGTAACTGAAACCCTGTAAATATCTGTAAGTCGCTCTGGATAAGAGCGTCAGCTAAGTGTAATGTAAAGAATGAGAAGGAGAAAGAGAGAGATAGAGACAGCATTAACCATTTCATGTTTCACAGGGAAAAAATAACCAACCGATGAATCTGTGTTCTTTGTAGAGCACTCACCATGAAAACCAGGCTAGGCTGCCTATCCAACAAGTCCGACTCCTATAATGACTTTTCTGAATTCCTGCCACCCGCCCAGGACAGGCCTGCTAAATGCTTAAAGTGAGTGCTTGTGGTGATCAGACAGGATTATCAGTATCTGAACGTTACATAACGTCTCACCATTTATTATTTATTTTTTAAGTCAGAGTGCTTTTAGACTGATGATCATCTTATTTATCTTCTTTCAGGTTAGCGACTGAAGAAGTCAAACAATGGGCAGATTCATTCGACATCCTTCTGTCCCACAAGTGTGAGTTGACACAAATACTACACCATGTTTGATAACAGATAGCACCCAAGGCTCTTCAGTGGTCGTATAACCTTTTTACATTAACACGGCATGTTACCTCAGGACACTTGTGCTAACCCTGTATGATGCCTCTTAACTCAACCTAAACAAGAAAAATACACACTTGTTTATTAATAAACAAAGATTTTAAGAGAAGGAGTAGATGCATCTTGAGTATGTTATGCAAGAGCTTTCCCTTCACTGTGGTTATTGATGTGGAGGACTCTTCACAGCCATGTGAGTCAGACGGTTTGGCTATGACCTCCTCTGCAGATTGCACACTCAATGGCAGGTTTAATTTGCTCCTGCTGCCAGTGGCATCCATGGGAACAGCTTGTATATGTCCCCTCTATCAAAATCACACCACCAGTACCCTGTGATAATGAATCACGGAGAAAAAAACTCTCCCTGGTGCCAGGAACATCGAGCACTCATTGAAGAGTCATTTTGGAAGGGGAACGTTATTATTGGGGCTTTTTATTCCGAATATGGATCTGTTATTCCAGATATGGAGTATAAATTGCTCCTGTTTTCAGGCTTGATTGGTTTGTCACGTTTACCAGTGTAATCTCACAACTAACATGGTGGTGGTAGCATACAGGGGGTCCTTTCAGAACACTTATTATATTGTATTATTACTTAATATAATATAATATAATATAATGTAATGTAATGTAATGTAATGTAATATAATATAATATAATATAATATAATATAATATAATATAATATAATATAATATTTCTATTTTAATAATAAGGTACACACAATTGCTCTTTATAGGGCCTAAAACTTCTAGCGATGCCCCTCACTCTCCGTAATCTGGTGGTGCAAATTATCAACAGCCTTTAAAACAGTAGTTTACTGTTGAGTTAGCTTACCATGTAAGCATGAAATTCCTATATGAATCACCATGCAGGTGATGTAATTATTAGAATTGTAAGGTAAAACGAGAAGTATTTTCTGCAGGTCAAACACATTGGGATTAGGTAAAGGTAAGGTTAGGTAAGGTAAATTGTATTATTGTGTGAGGCGCTGTTGGATAGAACTGTTTGTTCCAAAGGCACGGTGGGACACATAAGCTTTGTCCTCGCCTCTCAATTGGTCCCTTATTGAATTCTGCTAGGAGCGGCATCCTCACATTTAACTGCCCTTCCCCCCAGGCCAGCCAAAGCCATTTGTGTTTGATTTAATCATATTGAATCAGCCTGCTCTGCAAACACTGCCCCTGACATTGAATACATGTACTGTTTCAGGTACTCCATGCAAAGGAGCTGTGCAGATGTGTCTTTGTGCACAGGATCCCCTGGAAACATGAAATGCTTTCAGAAGGAATATTAGTATTAAAGACTGTCCGTGACATAAAACATGCCTGATGTACATGTATATTGATTATGTGTAACATTTTTATTTAAATTTATTTTTTGTTGTGGCTCTGGTGTATATAATCATGGACCAAGAACAGGGCTGTAGAAAGCAGCAAAAAACGTGGAAGGGTTTTTTTTTTTTTTATTATTTCCTCAGTATGCTCTTTAGTTGTTTTGAAAACAGTGTTTGTACCACTGAACCCTACAATGGGAAGTGATGAGTTAACCACAGATTAGGACGTTGTCACTATGTAAACATGCTAAGGGGGGAGGGACCATGTTGTCCTACCCACACACGACCTCCACAGGTCCTTAATCACTGCGGTAGGACAGGCTAATTTCTCATTGTGATGAATGAGGAAAACAGACTTGTTCAGGAACAGGGGGGAGAGCTTGTTTACGTGTAGTGTTTTAGCTGGTTTCCATGTTATTTTACAAGCCCACACATCCCCATCAATAAAGCAACTTATCTCTCACTTATCTGGTGATCTATGCCTATTTTAAAATGTCAAGCATTTCCTCTTTCAGGGCGGCATGTGACCAACTGCTTGTTTTATTGGTTTAATGATGTGTTTGTTTCTGCTTCAGATGGCTTGACGGCCTTCAGGTCATTCCTTAAAACCGAGTTCAGTGATGAGAACATTGAATTCTGGCTGGCGTGTGAGGACTACAAGAAGATCAAAACACCTGCAAAACTAATGTCAAAAGCTGAGAAAATTTACAAGGAATTCATTGATGTTCATGCACCTAGAGAGGTACAGTATGTTCTGATGTATAAAACAGTTCTCAGTAGAATATCATTTACTTCCAATAATTATTTTATTTTTGTATTAAAAACCACACGTTATGTTTATAAGGTATTCCACTAAACACTGTTTTCTCTGCCATTTTACAGATAAATATTGACCACACGACCAGAGAAGAGACCAAGGCTGGTCTTCAACAGCCAACTCCAAGCAGCCTCAATCTGGTGCAAGCCAGAGTGTACAGTCTGATGGAGAAAGACTCCTATCCTCGCTTTCTACGATCCAAGCTCTATCAGGATTTGCTTAACAAGACTCATACACACTGCCAAAGGAAGTCAGTTTGAGGAAGTGTTACAAGGTTATCGTGGATATCAATGAACAACAATATTCAGAATCCTTGTATCATGATTGTTTTGATACTGACAGAATATAGATATAAAAAGACAAATTGTGACTTTATATAATACTTTCAAAATTGAACTGGGTTGGACTGAATGCTTGGATGGTTTACACGTACAATACAACTGCAGTTACATTTAATTATTTTTGTAAGTTATGTGACCAAAATCTGTGGTATTTTTACATTAGTACTGTAGTTTATACTGTATGTGTTAGCTTCTCACCACATTGCGAGGAGTGATAATGTTTTTGCCTTACTCTTTGAATCAGCTTATTCATATAGAATGTGAACTCGCATAATGTAAGCGCTCAGAAGAAGATCACCACACAGAACCTTGGGCATTCCATTTAAATCGGCAGAAACTGATTTTAGTAGTTGCCACATCTTATCCCTGATTAGGTGGAAACTGACCTTATCTGACTTTTAACATTGCCAGGCATCTCATTTCATCACAATTTATATTTTCGGCAGCATTAATCTACTCTTACTTTAAATTACTAATACTTTAATCCCATGGTAGATGGATTTTGAAGAAATAATGGAAAGATAGGTTTCATGACAGAGCTTTCTGGGGATTTCCTAGACATTTAAAAGTACAACTAATCCCATGAAAACCATCGACCAATAAGCCATAGAATACTTGGAATGCTTGATGTTGAAGGCCGTGGGTATCAGGCCCGTAGCACATTACTCAGGCCCCAATAAAAGCAGTCTCTGTGGGCCAACTTGCTTTCTACATTTCTCATCCATCTGGCCTGCTAGGGCCCCTCCTACCATTGGAGCCCTGGATAACCAGCCCCACTTTTACCCCCTTTTAACATTGACCAATACACCACTGAAGAGCATTCCCTTGTGTATATAGCTGCTAGTCGATGGTTCAGAGCAGCGTCTTAAAACCAATGTATCTAAGGCACTCACTTACCTTAGAGACCAAGTGTGAACAGTTGAGAGTGTTAGAGCATAGAGGGTAAATGCTAGCCTGCTACTCAGCCTTTTTAGTTAGTACAGCATGTCTTTTACTAGCCTGGGAAGGGCTGTGGATCTACAACTAAGTTTGAAGTTCATGAAACCTTCAACCCATCCTCAGTGTACTGTAGTGTGCACTGCATCTGACCCTGTGACCTTAGGCTGTGGGACAGGATAAGAAGTGCAGGTGTTAAAGCCTACCGCTGCATACTCCAACTAGTCTTCTATGTACAGTAGACTAGCTGTATTTAAACCATTCCATTATCTTTGTGGCAATATTTTGGCAGGTGCGAATATTGTATCTAGTTTTGACACCATTTTTGGTTTTTGACTGCCATGACAGAGTATTGAGTTTTTTGAATAGTGATATTTACTATCCTTCATTTTTTCCTATTTGCATAATTTACATAAATCATAGTTGTTATTTATTAATGACATATATTGACATAATTGACATTCTTTATGTTTCCCAAGCATATTTATTTACTTGTATGAGTTATGTGAAATAGCATCTGGTGTGTATGTTTTTCAAGTGGGGTGTTACACTGCTTGTCAAATGTAAAATATTGATTTTAAATCATTATTAATAAAGAGATAAAAGACATTATTTTATCATGTGCAATAAGTGTTCGATTAACATTTTACATTATAGAACTTGAAGTGGTAGGTATTAATTGCTCACTTAATTTTTAGAGATGGACACACTGGCTTCAGAAAGTAAAAGTCATGCCACATTTTTTTTCCATCCAGTTCACTGAACCAGCTAATCCTAATGCTAAGTGTGTGCTTAGAGATGCTAAGTGTTCTCCCAAACAGTAGTAGGTTAGAATAAGGTTTGTTTTCAGGAAGGTTTGAATCTCTTCTCCCAAAAAATACTCTTCCTAAGTGCCCAAGTAGTCCTTGCAATTCAAAGAGCACCCTGTTACATTCATTCGTGTCCAATCATCTTTTAAACAGACACATAGACATTACAGAGTAAAAAGTTTTAAAGACGTTTTTGTACCACTGACATCCCAATTTTAGCTTGTCTGCCTAAGCTCTTGGAACTGATATTAGACCAGGCTGCGGAAATTGCCCGTCCTAGTATGCACTGTCTGAGTGATCTCTCAGACCATCGCTGATATTTCAGAAACTGGGACAACTCCTCATTCCACCACTTCTCTTTTTGTACATCATCTTTTCTTTTAAGGGATAAAAAAGAGCAACATGAAATGTGGGACATTGTCCTCACAGCAAGTGGTCATAAGTAGGTCACTGCATTTCAGATCTACTCTTTTTTGTGGTATCATGTATTTTTTAATGTTGGCGCCTGTCATTATGCAGGGTACATCAAACATCAAAACGTTTTAATTCACAGACAAGTTCTAAAAAGGTAAAAATGAATAACAACATCAGGCATCAGTCAGTCCCAAAACTAACCAAAAAAAAAGAGTCAATGAAGTATATTTATTTCTAATGAAATTTAGGTCAATGAAAACGTTCTAAGACCTCCTCTTAACATAGACCACAAACTAAAGAACAAGAAAATATCATATGACCATATAATAAAACAACTAAAGTGGGACAAAACCACAAAGGATGGGTGTGGGTGGGATGTTCTCTCAGGTGTGAGTGTTTTTGAGGCACTTCTTCAGAGGCAGACTCTGGAGATCAGTCAGGTGAGTGCTGCTCAGGGCATGGGCAACATCTGCTGCCTCCAGGCAAGGCGTCGCCCTGGGATGTGCTCCGCAGCCCAACAACATGAGGCTTGTCATGAACACACTGCGTGGCAAAGCTAAACCACGGAGCAGGCAGCCCAACAAATGTTTTTGCTTTTTTTTCCTTTTCATTCTGTTCTAAACTGATGCTTTGCATTTGGAAGAAAGGAGTGGAGTTTCTAGTTCCTATCTTAAAGGGCTTAACACTGTATACTGTATAGAAAGGAGTGGAGTTCCTAGTTCCTAGTTCCTATCTTAAAGGGCTTAACACTGTATACTGTATAGAAAGGAGTGGAGT
Organism: Coilia nasus; assembly: GCA_027475355.1. Taxonomy (NCBI): domain Eukaryota; kingdom Metazoa; phylum Chordata; class Actinopteri; order Clupeiformes; family Engraulidae; genus Coilia; species Coilia nasus. The sequence goes on from CM050212.1 coordinate 21,275,916, forward strand.
TCCTAGTTCCTATCTTAAAGGGCTTAACACTGTATACTGTATAGAAAGGAGTGGAGTTCCTAGTTCCTAGTTCCTATCTTAAAGGGCTTAACACTGTATACTGTATAGAAAGGAGTGGAGTTCCTAGTTCCTAGTTCCTAGTTCCTATCTTAAATGGCTTAACACTGTATACTGTATAGAAAGGAGTGGAGTTCCTAGTTCCTAGTTCCTATCTTAAAGGGTTTAACACTGTATGCACAGAGTAGTTGATATTACAGTTAATATAACTCTGTCAACAAATGCTGTTTATTACAATGACTTGTAGTTTTGTGAAAATAGTTTTCTTTTTTCTTGTTTTAGATATCTCCCCAGGTTTTATTTTTCTGTTATAACCAATCACAGATTAGTGTTAACATTGTTTAACAATAACAGTAATAAAACAGAATTAGTTTAGGCCCAATCAACTGGACATTTTACACAACTTACAGTAAGAATCTGCATCTGATTACAGGGAATAAAAGCCTTGTTTATCATTATCATTTTCTTTCCCGGACGAGGATGTTTATCAAGGCCTTTTCAAAATAGACACAGTTGAGTCATGCCGGGAACAGCCTTCACACTGCCTTTGAGCTGGCTGTATTTTCCAGGATATGCACTGCTGCTGCCTTGCTGCTGCCTTGCTGCCTAGACGCTAATACACGATATTTCTGCAGCCTGTATGGTCAACACTGACCTTGAAGAGTGGCTCATTACTTGCACTAAGCTCTGTTCTCATGTTGCTAGGGAGATCAAATGAGAGATGGAAAAAAAGAACATTCTGGAATATTGGCTCCCTTCCAAATACTCTTGCAAGGTGCAATTATAAATTAACAGCCCACACTGCTTTTCTTACTGTCACTGACAAACACATAACCTTTTTCTTTTTTTTGAGTTTTCGGGTTATTATAATGTTCTACATCAAATTGGTCACCTTTGGTAAAGGGCCGTGAAACATTACTTATCTAAAGTTTTGAGAATGTGATTATATTGTGTGGTCTGTTACATTTTGTTAATAGTTCCTATTTATCAATATCAGTTGTATGTTTTTAACTTTAGTTAAATAATGGCCACAGCTGAAAAAAGAGGATTGATGTTGGAATGACAAACAGAGTTTGTGTTCAGCAGACTCTTTTGTACTAAGTCATTTCAAAAACTGTAAAAGACAGATGTTCTGTAATATGGTCACAGAATGGTATAGTCATGTTTTAAAAAGTCAACAACACGTTTGATTTCAGTCATTGAGATGTGTGATGTTCTTGGTCCATGTCATAGATGTTTTTATACTGTCATGTGCATACAAAAACAAGCTAAAAGACTTTTGTGGCATTCATGGAACTCGATAACATGGCCAGTTCATGGAATACTCCACTATGCAGATTTGTTTGCATTTTCAGAGAAAACAACAAAAAAACAGAGAAATATAATTGATTTTCACCAGGGGGTTGCCAACTGACCTTTTAGTCATTTAATCTGAGACAAAATGATGGGATAACAGTCTTACAGCCCTTTCTCATGCAGGCAAAATGCCCTTGCGTGGCTACAGCCACATGCATTTCATTATTTCATAACTGTGCATTGTGGCTTTCAATGCCAAGGAGACAGACTTTTTTGATGCTGACCTATTATGTTCTCTGTAGAACACAGGGAGGAAGGGCTAGACTAGCCATATTCAATATGGACTGTGATACTGTATGTACTGAGGTGTGTGCTTGGATGAAGGTATACAGTGACCTTCAGACATAACCTAAATGTTTATAGTCGAGTAGTTAGGGTTACTAAGTGTCAGTGATAAATGAATTTAAATAATTAAATTAAGTAATTAAATTTAAGTAATTAAATAATTAAGAATAAGGATATCTCGTCTGTAATCACCATCCATATAAAATACTTGCCTCTGCTCAATGGTTTTAATAAACCTGTAACCCTGACAGCATGTGACATCCTCTGAGCTAAGCATTCTTTATTGCTTGTATTGCTTCGGTTACCATGGGTTTCTTAGAACTCTATGGCGCTGAACTCACACTGGATGGACTGAGGTGGCTCCTGGTTGGAGGTGGAACCAGGTGAGATGTTCTCCCAGCGTGGCTCCACCACTCTTTCCTTCCTGTTCCTGGAGGAAGCGGCGGGATGCTCTGTCCCCCTGAGCAGCATACATACACAGGATAAGAGCCATCAAAAGGTGGCCCCCTGCTAACACTCCTCTCTACGGATTTAATGGCTCCAGATCTGAGGGTGCAAGAGATGTCGTCTTCAGGTGACAGACAAAAGGATTGTGAAAAATAGAGCAAAACAACAGGGGCTATTTTCCTTACAAGAAATGCTCTGCTATGCTGCTATTTCTTTTTGACGAATGATATTCTGTGAAAAGGCACTGAGATCGCAGAGAGAGCTTACATCACAGCTGGGTCACTGATGCCTCAAGGCTAGACATCCACTGTGATCCTTTTCTCTCTCACAGCCTTATACAACTGGGTCTTCGTCATATTGATGATTAATACAGCCAGAGGCTCATGGGTCTCTATTGTCACTATAGTCAGTCCGTCTGGTGACATCATCAAGTTTAAGCTGGGGGGGGGGGGGGGGAACCACTGTCAGTTTTATTTATCACATTACACCTAATTAACTGTTCTTTGTCTTCAATGCACTCACAGCACACCAAGGGCGCCTTTGCCTACTCCCCTCTGAGTGACCAAGTAATGCTCCAAGATTGGGAACTTCTGAAGTCGCTGAGTCACAATGTTTTTATTATAATCGTTGTTGTTGTTGCTGCTTAAATTGCATATCCATTTATTGTTAAATTGCATGTTTTTTAATAAAATTCCCCACTGTCTACCTGCCTACACTGTCAGTGCCACCTGACTACAACTTCATTGCCATGGCTGCCCTATGACAACATGTAGTTATCCATACATTAGATAACCAAACCCTGGTTTTCCTGGAGTAGCCTCTATGCTGCCATATTGGAAAAGCTGACGCGCTTCCTGCCGATGCTAATCCGCCATCTCTGGAAGTAAATATGACACTGTTGTTCCATCATTAGTCTGGGTCCCCATGACTCATGCTGCTTCATTAGATTGTCTGTATTGTACACTAAAGGCTGTTGAGCCCGCATGATAAACCAGTTTCGCCTTGCCTTTTCAGTTTCGTCTGAGGGTGTAATTGTTATATACCTAATTTAGAATTTAGGTATGTAGCACAGTTTTCAGTGCAGACGAAAATAGGTAATATATTTTATTGGGTCCTTGTGCTCCATCCACTAGCACTTTTATTTTACTCTGTCTGCACGTATGCTCTAACATCCCTTGCTTGCTCTATTTTCTCTTTTGTCTTCTTCCTAAGAGCCTTAAAGAGCAGACTTCTGATAGTGTATCATGTGTACTGTGTTAAGTGTATTGTGTAGAGGATGCTGCCTTTATATCATATGTATATGTATATTTCTGCATGTTTGCAGCTATGTGTGTATTGTGTTACTAATATATGTAACATATGTCATATGAATATAATAGTGAGTATAATTAGCTTAGCTGCCTGTGCATGCACACCCATACGCAAAACTCCTGGTAAAATTCAAGGTAGCCCATCCTCTTTTGTTGATTACAGACACATTGAAACACACACATGCACCACCTACAGTGTGTTATGACTGTGGGAGGGCATTTTGGTCATTTTTCTTACCTCATGTTTTTTTTTTTTCACCTGAAAAACAAACAATTAAAGGACAAATGTTTGTCACTGGGGACACAGAAATGATCAGAGGAAAATAACTGGGCAGGGTCTTCAGGTCTTGGTAATTTCCCCACACTCTCACCTCTTATCCTCTCTCTCTCTCTCTCTTTCTTTCTCTCTCTCACCCCTATACACGCACACATTTACACACACACCAAAACAAACACACACACACACACACACACACACACACACACACACACACACACACACACACACACTCACACCAAAACAAACGCAAGCATAAACACACACTCTCACACACACACACACACTCCCATACAAACACACACAGCTGGAGGTCAGCAGTCATTGGCTGAGGGTCTGTGACGCCTCGCTGCCTGCTGTATTTAAGCTCTGAGTGCTCCATCTGAGAGCACATTATCCGTCTCTGTCTGTCTGACGCTAGCCACCTCCAGCTGAAAGGATTATAATCGCTGTCTATTTCTGAAGCCAGAATGTGCAGAGAACTAGCTGTCCTGCCAGCAACATACCTTGAAAGGTATATAATTCTTCCTTCTGCCATGTCCCTGGATTAACATGTCCATAGGAAAGTACAGTAGGTATTTTAAATGGAAGTACTAATAATGCATTTTAGTCAAAATAGTTAATAGTAACATTAAACATCAGTGAATATGCATTGAGAGTTTTTATGTCTTCTATTAGCAAATAACTATTCCGTATGGCACCTTGTATATTACACATGTTGCTGTTGTAATAGTATGGTGATGTTAAAATGTGCATTTGCTTCTGTTTACCACAGAGCGAAAGAACTTAAGGCTCGCTTTGGGAGCTTTCTCCGAAGACAAGACTGGAGTCTGCCCTGCTTGCCCTACAAAGGAGGAAAACCCAGGTACATCAACATAAGCTGTATGCAGTTTCAGTAAGGCTTTCAGAATTCTCTTCAGCAAGATTTTATGAAAAAAAGTTTATTAAAAAAACATTTCATTTTCTTTCATCCACAGACCTTCCTTGGAGGAGTGTTTACAGTGGAGAGAATCATTTGAAAGACTTCTGTCAAGTAAACGTAAGTAAACCATAATTAAATAATGTCATAATGTCATAAGGTGTCCACAGTTTTTATGCACATTGGAATCAGTAGTAAAGCCATACTGTAACACTAAAGATCTTTGATCATCATAGATCAGCACGTCATCTCTTGTAGAGAGTAACTTTAATCCTCAGTCAGTGTAAACATTTTTTAATGACTCTAAACTCTAAACTCTTTAGCTCTGTACAGAGACTGCATTGGTCCTCTAGTGATGCTTGCTTGAATAGATGTTTAACCAGACTGCCTATAATCAAACCTTTTTTCTATCTTTTTTCCCCAGATGGATTGTATGCCTTCAGGGCTTTCTTGATTTCAGAGTTCAGTGAGGAGAACATCGCCTTCTACCTCGCATGCGAAGACTTCAAAAGGACCAAATCAGCTGCCAAGCTACTATCCAAGGCAGAGAAAATATACAATGAGTTCATTGGCACTGAAGCACCTAGAGAGGTTAGTTTGCTACCTTATTCTCTTATAAATGATGCAGTTCAAGTTCTAGGTGTGCGTGTGTGTGTCTGTGTGTCTGTCTTTTATAGAAGACTTAATATTCCCCTGTACTTGCTTCCTATGTAGGTTAATATCGACCACGAGACTCAGGAGATCACCAGGGCCAACGTGAGCCGTCCAACGCCATCCTGCTTCGAGCTGGCCCAGCATCGTATATACATCCTGATGGAGAAGGACTGCTACCCACGCTTCCTGCGCTCCACCAGGTACCGAGACCTCGTCAGCCAGCTCACGCTAGCCCAACAGAAGTCAAAGTGTCAGAAGAAGGCATGAGCTGGGCGAATGACCGACACGGCCGACCACGGTTTCAAAATCACAAGGCAGAGAAGAAACTTCAACTAAGTCCAGGAGAGAAAGAGACACTTAAACAGAGTCAAAGACATAGAGAAAGAGGAAGCCCAAAAGAGAAGGTCACAGAGGTGTCTACCACAAGAGTGGTAAAGGGTCACCAGTGGACCTAAGGGGTTTGGTATGGTGGCCCTAGGACAGTGGCCGACCAAAGATGGGGACGGTAGAGATGGGGGACACTGCCTGAAGGGCGTCGGACTGAGAGAGGAAGAAGGAGCTCAGATGTGGAGAGCAGAGGACTGCTGCTCACCCGCCGGTGCATGTGCAGTCAGAGAGAATGTTCTGGAACAGGAAAAAGCACTTACACAACCAGACAGAAAGAGTGCTGAGGTAAACTGAATCAAAATGAAGGACAAACGCTGAGCGATGGAAGCTCAGTGCACACCATTTAGATACACACACCAACAATTTTTTTTATATGTCTTTATTTATTTATTTATTTATTTATTTATGATGTATTTATAAAGTCACACATAGGCTGTTTGAACATAGAAGGGGCATGTGTTTGTAGATAGGGAGAGATGTGCAATACTTTTTTATTTCTGTTCCTAATGTAAAACAAAATAAAGTATTTTTATTAAAACTGCTCTCTTTCTGTGTTGTGAGTGTTCATGCATTTTGAAAATTAAAACATACTGTACAATTGTCATATAATGCAAATGACCAATCTAATACAGAGTATGTTGACACCATCTGCAAAATAAAATTAACTCACGGTTTACCTGCATGCATAAAATACATGCATTTATGCATTGATAAACATACTGGAACAGCACAGTTTCACCACATTAATACTCAGACACCCTATTCCAAGCTTCTTAGAGAGCTGCATACACAGAGGTTTACTTTTGCATCCATTCAGTCTGAAAAATACAGCATTGCACCACACAATAGACTGCCTACACAGTGGTGATTCAAAGGCTTTTCTTCTTCTAATGCATCTGCTGCTTCAAGCAAAGCTCTGTCAAGCACATCAGGAGCCTTGGCAGATGGGCTAGGTTTACAAAGTTACCACGGCAACTACGGGAATTGTTCCCAAAAAGCTCACAGCACACGGTTAGCATTTCTGTCTTCCATAAAGACGCTCTCTATGGTGCTATGTTGCCACAGCACTGGCTGATAGACTGAAATGTACAGCAAATGTACTTTCTATTGTATACTGTTACTTCATATACCGCATGTTAAATGCTACCCTGAAATTGCAGCAAAATCAGCTTAAATGACCAAGGGTGTGAGATTGACAAACTATAGACCTACTTGTAAGTTGTGAGATTGACGAACTATACTGGTTGCTAAAATCTTACCTATCTATTATTTGTTAGCTCAGCTGTAAGGTGGTGGAACACAGTCAAACCAACCACATTAATAGTAGGCTATCTCAAAGTATCTCATAAAGGATGCTCACATTGCACCCTGCAGTATCTGAGGTGCATATTAAAACTGCTGTATCAACAAAGGATTCATTGAAATATTAACAATCCATTTGTACTTTTTCATCGCCGAGGACTAAGGCCTGATCTCTCTCATGCTTATGTAGCCGGTTTTATAACCACTGTTGCCATCATGAGACACACAGCTGCACTAATACAGGTGTATCTCAATTTATTAGACTACCCTGGAACTTTTCATTTATTTAATTATTTAAATTCACAGAGTGTAACTCAAACTATATTGATTCATAACAAATACAATAAATGTAAGCCTTCGGTTTTAATTTTAATGACTACAGCTTAAAGTTAATATATTGCACAGAATTATACACTTAGTTTTAACTTACTGAGATGCATCCGCAATCACAACTGCACGAGCCCTTGATGTGGCTGAGTCATGTTATCGCACATGCATGCTAAGAATTTAAACTAAATGACAGGCTTGTATGAAGGCAAATATCCTGTGCTCTTGAAACAGGCTGTTTCGGATGTTTTCTTTTAAAGATTAGGGCAACCCAATCATTTCCAGAGGTAACATAGCAACAGCCATCGTGTTGTGCCATGTACAGTATGAGTGGTTATATATGTCTCTGACAAGAATCTGTTGACAGAGATATCAAATTAAGCTGTTTGTATGCTTTTTTTTTTTATATATTAATATAAATTTGTTTCAGACATCTAATCCAACCTACATAGTCTTGGCTGAGTAATATTAGTGTCATTAGTGTTCTATAAGTAGAACATTCAGGTATGTAGTGATAACCAGTACATTTGTAAGTATTTTTAAAAATCAACTTTGGGTATTGTTCCCCTGAAACTACCTGCCTACTGCTACCTAAGTGGGGAAGGATATTACTGTGATCTCTGTTGGGCATGGGCAAACAGCTGCGAGCTAGGCAATCACATGATACAGGGCTCAACGAACACCAGCATCAGCAGCAAATACAAGCCTTTAAAAAGCTGTCTTGTGTAATTACACTGCCACCTAGTGGTATATATTTTTTACAACATCATATCCCAAGACTCAAGATTTTTTATGGATTGTTTGAGTAGTGTGTATATATATATATATATATACATACACACACACACACACACAGTTAAACAAGAACATATATATATATATATATATTTTAATCTTATTCTTCTTTCTTTTGTGTCACTTGTTATTTTCTTTCTTAGATGCTTTTTATTTTACTAGGCCTCTGCCTTTACCAAAACACTAACGCCTGGTCGTCACATATGCAATTAGCCTACCTACGCACTACAATTCAAATGTAGCACACAACATAGACATCCTATACATGTATAGGATGTCTATGGCACACAAGGTCAACGTCATGGCTAACGAACACACCCTCTGTTCACTGATTGGATTGGCATTGCTCAGACCGCTTACATGACTCTCAAGAGATTCCAGTCCAGACCCTCTGAACAAAATGAAATGGAGTACGAGGGGCGGGTTTACCAGGCTAGTCACAATATTCTTGAAGTGGAGGAATAACTGAAAATTTGCAACAATAATTTCTGCCCTCTAGAAGACGGTTCAGATCCATCCTCACAACATGTTTTAGAGACAGCTTCTTCCCTTCAGCCGTCAGACTCCTGAACTCAGCTAAACTGATCTGAATGATCTACTTCTTAATTATTTACAGTTGTGCTCATACGTTTACATACCCTAGCATAATTGATGATTTCTTAACCATTTTTCAGAGAATCATTTGGGTAGTTTCTGTTTTTGTATTTGACAATAATTGACTTCCGCAAACCACTAACCATGAGTGAAAAAGAGTTTTTGTGTTATCATTTATATTGTCTGAAAAATGGTAAAGCATTATCTATCTATCTATCTATCTGTCTGTCTGTCTGTCTGTCTGTCTGCCTGCCTGCCTGCCTGCCTGCCTGCCTGCCTGCCTGCCTGTCTGTCTGTCTATCTATCTATCTATCTATCTATCTATCTATCTATCTATCTATCTATCTATCTATCTATCTATCTATCTATCTATCTATCTATAAGCCCTTAACAGAGATTGTAAATTAAATTGAAAAAAGAACTAACCTAAAAAGCAAACTGTATTGAAATTCAGTTGAATTTCTATCCTGTATTGTGATTTGCTCAATCACATGGACAGAGCACACGGCTTAGTCCAGGGGTATCCAGGACGCACTTCTGCACTGCCCATCCCCATGTCAAGAGCACAACTCGTCTCTGGAATCCCTCATACTGACAGCAGATGGCACACTTCTGCCTTTGAGCCATAGAGCTAAAAATATTTTGCCCAAACATCCAAGTAAGGTTTAATGATATTACTGGTGTTAATCTATTTTAGATTTTCTATAGTTTAACTTGGTGCTTAACCAAAATATGTTTATATATTAGCTAGCTAGCCAATAAATCAAATGTGCTACATGTAAGCTACCTCACAACATTTTTCTGACATCATGGTGCTAGGTGTCGCATCAGTGATGTTAAGTCCTCTGGCTTAGCTTCCTATGAAAAGTTTCTTAAACAGAAATGCAACACTCTTGCAGACAAGCAAGGGGTTCTAGAAAGTTCAACTTCTTATAGAGGGAAAACATATAAAAATGTATATGTGAAATGCATAAATAGTAACATGCACACAACAAAAAAGGGGTTTCTCTCTACAGTGTGAGGGACAGCCAGCCGTTTGACAAATTACTGGAAATCTGTTACATTTCTTACAGTCAGTATCTAGAAATGAAACATTCATGTACAGAAAACCTTCTTTCTAAATGCACTGCATTATGCTGAAAGTCCAGGCCACCTCTGCATTGCTTCAGTGACATCTGCACAGCCTGGGTGTAAGATGAATATAGTAATCTGAGCCATGCCATGTCATGGCTGGTCGTTTAAACAGTTTCTAACAGTAAGCTAACGCGTGTTTTGACATCGTCTGTAAAGTGTTGAATGAAAAGCAGTTGCATAGTAATTGATGTTATTACTTATTTTGTCTGTTATGAATACTGAAATTCAACATGGGTCATGTTTTATATTGCACCTGTGCTACAAGATATGTCAGTAAAGAGAGTGAGGCATGATTCCCCTTTCCTCACACTGAGGCCCAGCTGAAGCTAACTAATGATGACTGTTACATTCTGATCAGTCAACGAATGTGTTTTTAAGGTCTATACTATCCATGCTGTCCAGCAGAAAGTCACACTGTTGCCTAGAATTAGCTGCTATTAGTTATGAGTTAGCTATAAGTTACACGGTCAGGATTAAGGCGAAATTGCTCAACAGTTCAGTAAGACTGGGGGAGGGGGGTATTTTAAAAGGTTGATTTAGTGACTAACCCTGATAAGTTAAGAGAGAGTAAGCAGTAAATCTTCAAATAAAACGGTGTATTAATACATGTATCGCTTGTTCTGAGTTACTGAACTGTACTGCACATAGTTATAAGTAACTAACCTTATTTTCTGGAACACCCCCCAGATAGCCTCTCTAAGATTTGACCACTAGATGATGCTGTTTCTCCTGTAATGGATTTTTTTGGAAACACAAGTTCTTACAAGGCCAGTGTCATCTGCTTGCTTTGCCACTAGATGTCTGTAATCGCAACAGTTCGGCCTGATGCATTACCATGCAAATAGGCAGCTGATCAGGTTTACTGACTCAAGAATCGACAAGACATTGTCTTTTTGTGACCTGATCCTCAATGATAATTTATTCATTACAAGGTTAACAAAATAATGTGTGTGTGTGTGTTTTGTTTTAATGACCAGGAATTTCATTTATGAGGTAAGGACAATCACTGACCTCCCAACTCACAGATGTAGAAAGAAAAGCAGTCCTTTATTTTTAGTCGGAGAACACTGCTCTGTGTGTGTTAAAATTAATTGGTTAAATTAAGTAGGATCATCCCTCGCTGTTTTCATGAATCTCCTGACTACCTTTTTGTTCCAAGAATGCCTTTTATCCTAAAGAATTTAACACACTCCCCGATTGTAAGTCATCCCGGATAAAACCGTCTGTTTAATGTAATGTAATGTAACGTAACGTTGACATAGATGATGCATTTGGGGCAGGTAGTACTGCCAGCATTGACAGAGGGGCCCTTGAGCATGCTATTAATAATTTAAGAATTGTGTTTTACATTTTAATCTTTAAATGTCCCAAAATAAGTAGTCACATGTGATTTGGGGGGATTGCTTTGAAAATAAAACTTTTTAAAATAGTGATGTAGTTAAATGGCTCCAAAGTTTTAAAGGAAATACTTTCACAAGCATATATACTACAAAACATCAACCTGAAATTGGGTGATCGTTTTATTAAACTTCTTTCCTATGTGTTCTTTTTATTTTATGTTTTTAATGTTGTGTTTGTATAGTCTGTGTGTTCTTAAAACTGTCTGACAATAAAGGTCATGATGATGATGACGACCATAGTCAGAGTTCCTGTAAGATCTTGTATAAGTTCAGTGGGTGGTCAAGTCGATTATCCTACCGAGTGCAGAGAAACAGCGTCAGATTCACAGATTGCTCTTCCCAAACTGCCTCAGATGACCTCAGAGGACGGGGTGGGGAGTGGGGGGTTGGTGGGGATGGGGCGGTGGGGGGTGGAGTGGAGGGGCCCAGACACAGTACAAACTGTTTGAAAAGAGGAGAAGACATTCCCCACCGATGTCAGCAGAAGGCCGAACAGGAGGCAGAACATTCCGGGCTGACCCGGGGACCCAAGACACAAGACGCTATCTCTTGTCCCCGTCACCTTGTGTGTGACGCTGCCAAGAAGATTCCTTCCATTTTTATTGCTCTTCTTCTTCTTCGTCTTCTTCTTCTGCTTGACTTAATATCTTGACCATATGCACCATGGTATGTTGTCATAACAAGCACGCACAGGTCCCACCGGGGGTCCCATGTGCTGGAACTATTGATGGTGAGCCCTGGACAACACAACACTGCCTCCATCAAAACAGTGACGGTCTCTGGTGGAGAGACTTGTGGTTCTTACACTCACAGCGTGGGAAAAGCTTGGCAGCCTGTCCCCCTGTGGAAAGGAAAACCGTGCTATCCTGTGACCCTGGCCCACAGGGGGTTCAACTTCCTCCTGTGGATTCACAGTCGACCTCCCCCAGACGTCAGCCTCATTTTTAAAAATGCGTTATGTCATCTTTAGCGAAGATTCTGCCTGTCAGCTGTATATGTTTCTGTGTAGGTTAATGATGCGGATGGGAAGAATTCTTGGTATTGTTTATCAGCAGTAGATTGTGCAGTGTAGACATTCGATTTCAATTTCAGTTTCGGTCTTGACCTGCTTGCAAAGCTAAATCATCATTGTATATTTTATTACAAAATAAGAATTAAAAATTATTTCTTTTGGTTAACATGTTGAAAGGGAGAGTTTGAAACAGCATAGTTTAGATAGATAGATGTTTATTTGTCGCTGTGGAAACTTGTTTTGTGCTATACAGTTCATCTGATATGGTTACTAGCCAAAAAAAAGAGGCCAGACAAAAAAACACAGGCAGCTCATCACAGGACAGGATAAACACATTTTAGTTCCCCACCCCAAAAAAACACAAGACCATCCATATAAACCCCCACCACACATCATTAATAGAATAGTAAAGTGCCATTGTGCATGTTATGATATTAATAAAGACGTGTTCATCAGTGCTATGCTAGTGGGGATGGATGCATAATCATTCATACTAGGGCAGTTGTACATCCTCAAGTGGACAGTATACAGCTGCTATAGCATAGCATACTTCATGGATGTTGGAAGTGAATTAATGTCATAGGCTACTTGAATTTAAATTCAGATACAAAATTTCAGCAGTGCTTCCTTTTACAAATCGCTATTTATCTAGTAATGTCATGGTAAATGTAAATGCATTTTTCTAGCTAGTACCCTTTCATATGTTTGAATGTACCAGTTTGATACTAGGTAGACACCTACCATTTTATTTAACCTTTATTTTACCAGAGAATAAAATCACATTGCGATCAAAATCTCTTTTACGACTGAGCACTGGCCAAGAACGCAGCACACTAAAGACAAACAGACAATGTAGTGTGTATAGTGCACTGTAATAGGAAGTGTTACCCACACACAAACTATGCTTCCAATGGTTATAGTCCTCAACAGATTGGACTGCTATATCCTTGACGTACACATCCAGTCATGTTGGTCTTCAAAAGTGTCAATCTTTCAGTGCAGGACAATTACTACAATAAGCAGTTTTCTTTGACGAGCATTGGTAAATAGAGAGTATTGGTGTCCATGACAGTAATTCTTTCAAAAAGTGATAGTAGTGATAGTGAAAAGTAACTTTATCTTCATTGGTAAAGACTTTAAAGTTACAGTACATACCACCATGATGTGTTTTGAAGCTTGATCCAGTAGAGTTCTGATACTGAGGAATTGTTGGCATTTTTTAGAATGTGACTTCATAATAAGGACCATATGCCTCTAGAAAGGAAAGCTCCAAGATCTTGTGTGCTTTCCCCTAAAAGGCTTCAGAATACCTGAAGAACTGTTTTCTATTTCTGAGACACAAACAGTGGAATGGATAACATCTCTCCTGCAAGAAAATAGTGTGTGTATGTCTGTGTGTGTGTGTGTGTGTGTGTGTGTGTGTGTGTGTGTGTGTGTGTGTGTGTGTGTGTGTGTGTGTGTGTGCGTGCGTGCGTGCGTGCGTGCGTGCGTGCGTGCGTGCGTGTGTGTGTGTATGTGTACTGTACATGCATGCACACATGTACTTGTGCAAGAGAAGCCTGTAGTCAAGGGACCTGTTCCTAATTTGCTTTCTGCTTTTCAGCTTCTGGGGAAATTCTTTGGCCTTTGGACCGAAGTCTTCCATCAAAGATATCTGTAGCTCCTGTCTCATTTGAGTGAATGCATCAGTATATTGTAATCAACTGGCTGCAGTATATAAATCAACAATGACAGTTTCACTTCACATCGCATTGTCTGCAAAGTCTACTCTGATCCATGTAATGCCACAATTATATGTTGTAGTGTTGCCAAACCATACTTAAGTGCTGCCAAGGACTACAGGATGGCAGGTTTCCCACTGTAGGGACCACAACACAAGCAACACAGTCTTCCGTTTCTTGCTAGACATCTTCATGATCTGACAAACGATCACCTCATTCGGGTGTAATTTTCCGTAAGGGCTCAACTTGAGATTTCAGCATCAGGTTTGGCTTGGCACACAGCTATGTCAATGAAGTCATGAAGTTTAATTGAAGTGTTATCATATCATCGAAGGCGGTATCGGGATGGAATGAGGGTGTAATTATATCATCTTAACAAAACAAAAAAAACACAAAATAAACTACTTTTTCATTGTTGAGCTGTAGAGGCACTGTCTCAATCTGATATTACTTTATTCTGGCTAGATTTATGATTGCATAAGCCCTGAGAGTTTATTATGACCGCCGCTAGCAAAGCTAGCGAAAGCGGTCATATTGGAGTTGCCGTGAAATTTTTCCCTTTTTTTTTTTTTATTTATTTATTTTTTCACAGATTTTTCGTCAACGATTCCAGGGACACTGAAACTCGGGGGGACATGAATGTTTGTAGACATGTAACCCTAGAAGTTTGTGAGTGAATAACGCCTTTTGGTCCCCCAGGGCCACCCCCCCACTGTGCCAGTGTCCGTTAAAGAGGGGGAGACCGGCAAAAGTTTTTGCTGAATAACTCAGTGAACGTTTCACCCAACAACATGACATTTTTGTGATATGTCGGTGTTAAAGAGACGTATCGACCCAGCCCATGAACGCTCACTTGAACCATAGCGCCACCTAGTGATATGGGGGTAAATGCAAAAATTGGGATTTTGAGTTGCCAATATCTTGGACCGAGAAGGTGGAAACTGCGCAAAATATGTCATGCACGATCACCACAAAGACCTCTAACACCACAGCACATGTCATAAAATTTAGTCCATAGGGGGCGCTGTAATTGTAGAAAATGTCATTTTGCCTATTATCTAGAGAATGCTTACGTTTACAACATTTTTTTTTTTTTATCGTGAAATCTATTGACCGTCTCGCATTGAAAACACTGGTCGACGCCCACTTCCAACGAGAACAATTTCCGTGAAATTTTAATATTGCGAAAACAAATCTCAATGAACTCGTCATAGGCCGTTCATGTGAATCTCACCAAATTTGGTATATGTCATCTACAGACAATGCTGACAAAAAGTTATCAAAGGATTTATCTTGAGATAAACCGTTCCGAAGTTACACGTCAATGAACATTTAACACCTAGCTTAAAATTCTTCAAATGGCCGTATCTTGGCTTTTAATGGCTCAAATTTGGTCAAAGTTGACATGCCATCTCTAAACAGCTTTCTTTTCATGTGTACTAAATTTTGTGACATTTCGTCATAGGGGGCAATGTTTATTGGCGAAGCTAGGTTAAAAAAAACATTTTTTGTTAAATAACTCGTCTACAATTTTGCCCAAGATAACGATTTTGTGTTAGTATGTCGGTGTTACAGAGACGTATCGACCCAGCCCATGAACTCTCACTTGAAGCATAGCGCCACCTAGTGATATGGGTAAATGCAAAAATTGGTATTTTGAGTTGCCAATATCTTGGACCGAGAAGGTGGGAACTGCGCAAAATACGTCATGCACGATCACCACAAAGACCTCTAACACCACAGAACATGCCATAAAATTTGGTCCATAGGGGGCACTGTAATTGTAGAAAATGTCATTTTGCCTATTATCTAGAGAATGCTTACGTTTACAACAATTTTTTTTTTATCGTGAAATCTATTGACCATCACGCATTGAAAACACTGGTCGACGCCCACTTCCAACAAGAACAATTTCCGTGAAATTTTAATATTGTGAAAACGAATCTGAACGAACTCGTCATAGGCCGTTCATGTGAATCTCACCAAAGTTGGTATATGCCATCTACAGACAATGCTGACAAAAAGTTATCAAAGGATTTATCTTGGACCGAGAAAGTGGGAACTGCACAAAATACGTCATGCACGATCAGCACAAAGACCTTCTATGGGGGTCCATAGGGGGCGCTGTAATTCTCATTTTGCCCATTTCTTTGCCTTGACAAATCACTCCTACACACTACACAAACACACACAATGTCATTCATTCAAAACCCACATCCATGCCCACTTCCAGGAAATCATTTCCACAGAAATTCTCACCTTACAACACTGCTCTACCACACACTCATCATACCACATTTCAATATACTGCGGCGGTCATACCATGTACCGCTATGCGGTACATCTAGTTAAACCATTGACTTGCTGCCTACTGCTCATAACTTATATATAACCATGTATTCCTCAGGCCTGGGTTTAGACAAAGTGGTCTCCATGTGAGGGAAATAAACACTGTTGATGACACAATGCATCAAAACCAACTTACAGTTTTTCTCAATTGGTTTGGTACATTTCTCACATCAGAATTGAAATTCTCAAAAGTTCTTGTTCAATTGTCACATCATCATGCCATTTGTGCAGATGAAAAAGGCAATTTCTCATTGCATTGAACAAATTGCAAATGCTTTTGTCCATCCATGCAAATGATTGTGTACAATTCTCAGTTTTTTTGTACATTATCAATCGCCGTTGTCATGCTAATCAAAATGCTTTGTTATGGGGATCTATCGAATAGTCTCACTCCCCAAAACATTTAGGCTATAGTTCATCATATGAGTCTTAACATGCAAAATGATTTACCAAGCTATCATAACATGTCAAGCACATTTCTATACATTTCCATAAGACATTTGTAAATATGATCTAAATTGGTAAATTGCTTGAATCTAGACTTTTTCTAATGAAGAGAGTTGAGAAACCAATGATCAACAGTTTTCTCAATGAGCTCAAGGGAGCATCTCATGAACAATCTACTGGAAAGTATATAACCAGAGCACAATACAAAGTTACAATGGCTGACAATGGAAGGACAAGAAAATGGACAACAACAGGGAGAAAGAGAGGAAGAGGGGTGAGGATGCATGGTGGAGGATTTGGAAGAGGATGGATTAGGCACTCCAGAAGATGCTATCCACGCTGCCGGTGTCACGTGGGTGAAAATTTGTTGCCTGACAGACAAGAATGTGACGAAGCTGAAGATCAGGATAAGGACTTAGAATTTAGGGAGATGTTCATATTTTTTGTTTACTTACTGTATGACCTATGTTTATATTTTTGACCTATGTTTACTTACTGTATTTTACCTTTGTTCTGTCCATTGCTGTCTTTTTTTTCTTTACGCACTGCACTGTCAATGTCTGCCAATAAAGAAGTCATTCTGTAAATGTGAATCTTGTCTTTTACAATGAATCTCACACATATACATTATATGAGGTCACATGTATAACACTTGTCATCACACCTAAACCACATTTTACATCAAAATGTCCCTTCGAAGTGCACTATTCAATTGCCAACATGACTAATGAATTTGACTGTCTTATCCGTACACAGTGACACAATGACTAAACATTCTGATGGCACTGACACATATATTGACACAAAAACTTGCTTTTGAGGGATGAACTAAGCATTTTGAGCAAGAGACTAGCTTTTGCAGGTGATCCACGGTGTTTTGCTATTTGTCCAAACTGTTTTGAGAAATGCACTCGATCTTCTGCAAATTGCAAGAAAGATTTGAAAAATGTACCAAAGCGATAGAGAAAAACTGTAATACTCCAAAGGTGTACAGTACATTGACCTTGCGACCGTCTGAAGAGTTGAGTTGACTAGAAATCAGAAGGTTGCATGTTTCATGCTTTTTCCATCACACGCCAAACTCCAGCATGCCCCACGCTTGTTAAAGGTTTTTTTGAGTCCTGTGAGGTTATAGTTACCTAAGCTAGCAGAGGCTATGTAATCATCAGCGTTTGTTTGTTTGTTGGTTGGTTAGTTAGCAAGATAACTCAAAAAGTTATGATGGATTTTGATTACATTTTCAGGGTAGGTCAGAAATGGGCTAACTTAAAAGTGATTAAATATTGGTGGTGATCCAGATCACCATCTGGATCCGGGAATTTTTTAGCGGATTCTTCACCATTGTGAGATAGGGCCAGTCGCCCTCTTGTGGTGACATGCGTTCGCTCACTAAACCACCTTCCTGGTCATCACCATGTAGTCGTCATTTGTTTGTTAATTTGTTTGTTAGTTAGCAACAGAGCTCAAAAAGTTCTGATGGATTTTGATGAAATTTTCAGTGTAGATCAAAAATGGGCTAACTTAAAAGTGATTAGATTTTGGTGGTGATCTGAGCTGCCCTGCGCAGGTCTGCGCTACCTGAGTGCTTTTGTAGTTGAAGCTGCATTGATATCAAAGGCTGAATGACTAATGACATTAGAAAGATCTGGTAAAGATCTAAAAAAAATGTTGCTATGTTATGTCTTTGTCCTAGTCCATCTTTCTGTTTTGCAAGAAGTTCGTTCAATTTCCCTTTGGGTTTATTTGGAGTGATCTGTAACATGACTTCAGTGGTGTGACTGAGGAGGCTGATAGCTCTGTTGCTTTGGCATAGCTTTAGGTTGCCTTTTTTAGGGAAAAGAGATACAACCTGATTGGGACCACACATCACTGTCATCACATTGGCCAATTAAGTCCCTCCGTGCGTCAGCAGTGTCACAGTATATTGTCTATTCCAGACCATTTCCCTCAGGTCTTTTGTTGCTTCTTCAACCCTTCTTGTATCACTGGGGTATCTCCAAGTCTGTGTTTAAATTTCAGTGGTGGTTAAGTGTACTGCCATTTGATTCCAGCTCATAAAGCACAATTGCACAATTGTTTATAGTATATATAGTGTGTTCATCTGCTTTATCAGTGCGGAGAGTGCCATTTTGGCTCAGGTTTAACCTTTTGGAAATTTAAATGTTTTGTTAATTGTATTGATGAGTGAAAAACAACTGCGTGCTTTTACAAGCAGATTGGAGAGTTGTTTTACAATAGCATGAAATGGAGAAAAGTGCTGCAAGGAGCAAAATACTCATTAACTCCCCCTACCATGAAGCTGTAGCAAACATCCAACTGAATAGCCACAGTACATGTAGAAGTCAAAAGTACTTGTAGAAGTCATAGAAGTTAAAATATCCAATCACGGATGTCAACTCTAGTATGAAAACCAAATACAATGACATGTTTTAGGCATTATCAGCCATGTCCAAACAGTCTGTAATGGCAAAAATATAAGTTCACCATGTAAATTCAAACTGTCCATGGTCTTGCAGGTGTTCCTATCTAACGCTGTAGAAATTGGACATTACTGGTAACCTTAGAGAGCTAAAGAACAATTGGTAACACTAACAAATAATGGTGCATGAATCATTGTCATTAATGAATGATCTAAGCAATGTATACAAGTAATTGAGGCTAATTACTTAAGTAATGAAACATTTAATTATGCTGTAATGTTTGATGCATCAGTTATGAATAAAAAGTCAGTACTTAGTCATGAACTATTTGCTATTACCTGAAGGCAGGCCTATGTCATGATACAGTATATGATATCAGTGATATACTGCATTTAATTATTAGCAAATGCTACATGACTCAGTACTGATTTCTTATCAATAGCTGATGTGTCAAACATGCATACCAACCAACCAACCAACCCAACTCGTAATGGAAGCCAAAGGAATCTCGGCCTCCTCAAAATCCCCAGATCTCCTTCAATCCACCTATTGTGCAATATTTAACTTAAATGGTATGGGATACAGTGCAATATCTATACTGAGTTTTGCAGTCTCAAGTGTCCCTGCTCTGGGAAACTTAAGACACATCTCTGTACTTGCAGTATATAGGCTGAGCAATACAATCTATGGGCAATAATTTGTATAACTGACGTGCAATATGTAAACATCTGTATAAAGAACGTCTTTGCTCTCTTTTACCCTTAAACTGAGTACACCACCCCCTCTTCTACTTGCATGTCTTGCACTAATACTTACTTATATGCTTACTCACCCATTTCGTTTCACTACCTGCTTTTTGGGAAAGCATGGAGAGAATCAACCAATCAAATGTGGCTGTTGTGTCGCTCTGGACTTCCGTTTTAGAAACACCATGAAAATGTTCTGTTACTACAAGAGCAGACTGCCTTTGCTTTTGTGATTGCTGCTGACCTTTGTCCATGATGCAGCTTTCATGTCATTAGATGTCTTTGCCAGGGGCTACAAGGCAATTTTACACATTTTTTGCATGTTTGGCTGAAGACAGAAAGGCATGGAGCACCTGTAATTTATCTTGGCACACCAATGTCAATCCCATCCAGGAAATGGACCGACTAAGTAAAGATGCAGCGTGTTCCTCTTCTTTCTTTGTTTCTTAAGTCCATGTGGTAGAAAAAGGTGCCATTTTATTGTAAAGGTCACAAATGCACGTGTCTGCTGTTTCCATTAAGCTACTGTCTTTCAGGTGGCTTTCCACTTACATGACTCATGTGTCACTCATGTTATAATCACTGTGTTAGTGATTTCAGAGACTCACAAATTGCCGACTGTACTGATTGAGCCAACACTTACCAGACACTTCAAGAGAGAAAGGTCTTCCTTTTTCCGTTGTTTGTAGGCCTCATCGTTAATTCGTCACGTTCTTTTAGCTTTACATAGAATGGATATAATGACACTTCAGAGGGAAAGGACCAAATGAAGTGTCATCAAAAGACTTGGTGCTGCTCTGTGATCTGATCAGTTTTGAATCATTGAATTGCAGAAACATCCCATCCAGAACCTCTAGTAAGGTCTTCACCAGGGTGGATATAAGGTGTTTTTCCCTTGCATGAACTGGCCCCTTAAACCTCTGTGTCTGCACAGATTGGGTGCCCAGCTGAAGTGAAATGACCACAATATGAATTCTAGCCCTGGGGGCACAATGTGTTCGCCAATATAGTTTATTGTATTGTCACACAAATTGTCACCTCAGGGGCAAACACAGAGCCAAAACTCATCCAGATGCTCCACACACACCTACAGCCAGCCGTGTCATTAAAGGACCCGCAGCAGGAATCAGCACAAAACCCAAAACGGCCCATGCATGCATCCACATTTGCAGAGGGAGGCATACTGGGGTGCATTTCTTAAGCCATCTTGCACTCCATGTTGCCAGTCTGCTTTAATAACACTTTGACCCTAGTCAATAGCAAAATAGGTAGATTATTTTGGTATGTTGTGAAATGATGTGCTGAGGCGAAATATACTCCCTCACTTCTCTTCTCATGTTACAACAGGAAAATGTACAATGATCTAAAATTATTTACCATATAACATGTAATAGTTCACTGAAACATAATGGGATAGACTGGGACTATGACAGCCCTGGACTCTTTTGCCTAAATAGGCCTACGAATAGGGGGGATGGGGAGGTGAAAAGTGCATCTCATTAAAATATGTTTATGATTGTCATGTTAAAGTGACTTTTTGTGTAATCAGCCTTTTAACCTGCTTTAAAATGTATTCTTAAAAACCAGGTAACTTTGGTTAATTATGAGGGGCTAGTATTTTCCTATGTTCCATCACATATACTGTAATAGCCTGTCTATTACGTGTAAGAGTCAGCCTGCGTGACACATTTTATAGTTTTAATATTGTGCTGCACTTTTGTTAGGTTATCGTATATGCAGAAATAAATTTGTTGTGAAGAAGGAGATGAGATCCTGGCCATGGTTATTTATTTATTTATTTATTTATTTATTTTGCTGTTGTCAAGTTAGCTTGGTAGTTACGTTTTTGTTTTGACAGCAAAAACCCACATGATATTTATCATCATCTAAGCTGACTATGAGAGGGGTCAATAGCCTAAACGTAACTTGCTGTTTTATGTCCTTCTCACTTACCGGTACCTCTTCCTCCAGTGAAATTCCCCTTGCTGTCTGTCCCTCGCCATGACCGCCAGCATGATGTTGCTCATCGGGCTCAATTTCCACCTGGTTCTCAGTCTCACTAGGTGATTCAGTGGGTATTAACTAAGACATTACTGTTGCTGCTGGCAGTTGGACTACAGCCAAAAACCTCTATGAGCTTTTTTACATTTTGATGCATCATTTTCAGTTTGGCTTTCTTTTCTGTTAACATTTCTCATCCACCTTTCTCCTTACGTTTTCTGCTTGTCATATTTATGTTGAAACTACTCTCACTCACTCTTTTTTGTTGGCTTTTAGGCCTATGGAATTTATGCTGCCCAAATGGACAAATTATCTTATGATTGCCCCCTGCTGTTGTTAGTTGTCAGAATTTTGTTCATTAAACAGGGCCTGCCAACGGCCGTAGACTGGACGGCCGTTCTGGACTTTTCCAGAATGCACAGATTGGGTCTCTTGACCAAAGCAGTCTTGTGAGCTTACCAAAAACAACTGGGGAATATTACAATAAGTGGCTGCATTTCAACATGGAAAGTGTTTCTGAAGTGATGCCAGTTCATTTACTTTTTAAAGGACAAAACATTCAAAAGGCCTCATTATTTACAGTATGCTGCTGAGCCATTTACTCAGCTTCATCTGGGGTTATATAATGACTGTCCTCTAGTTCAAAGCAAATAATGATCCCACACATTCTTTCCTTATTAAAAAGAGGGCCACTCCGGAAAAGCCTCTGCAAATAAACGGCTTAATGTAAGCAATTAATAGTGTTGTGGGAAAAAATCTGTTTAATGTCCTCTTGACTCTTTTGTGGAATCTTACAGTGCAGGAATAGACATGCTGGGCCACGTGCAATGTGATTATACATCTAGAGCACTTGACTTGTTGGACTTCATTCAAGTTTCTCTTTAAGTGGAATTGGATTTTCCAGTTTCCAGGCTGTGATTTTTCCCCAATTTTGTGATTTGGGGTAAAAAAGTTTGTGATTTTTTTGTCCCCAATACAACTTCACATTGGTCATTGGTGAGGTTTGGATTGTGGTGTATATAATTTAAGGCCTAGACCACTTGCTTTTCAATCAAGCATCCTTCCTTCGGGCAGGGGTTGCTGCAGGGACACATAATGGTCATTTTAAAAAATATGCCATAAGCATAGAGAATGCTGCAGCACTTTAAAAGCAGCACTCGCAGAAGTTGTGGGTGTGGGAGGAAGTCAAGGGCAGTAGCCAGAAAGACAAATAAGCAAAGACATAAAAACATATGCAGCGCTGTTGTCATAGTGGTGATTTTCTTTCCCTCAAGTCCTCAAGTCTGTCCTTGCACTCATCACAATAGAGCAGGTTTATCGTATCTCTAGCACTGTTGACATTTGGCAAGGGAGGAAGTGGGGTCTTAATAGGTCGGCCCTGAAACCAAACAAAGACTGGAGCCACAACAAGAAATCTGTGAAAAAGCAGTGGATATCTGGATCTGGCAAAGAAACACATGTCTCTTATGATAATGACTGACTGTGGGAAAGGCCAGTACTCACTGAACATTTGTGTAATCATGATTAAATGACATCACCGTGCACACAGCCTAGGATCTTCACCAGAATATTACCTTAGGAAACTGCCAACTTGTGTGTATGCTATTCACCTCATATGTCTAGCCATGTAGCATCATAATATCTGATTTACATCGTATGCATGCATGGCAATTAGCCATGGAGTACTTCTTTCAAGGTGGCTTAAGCAAGGTACACTGTAGAGGGCCGTTCACCTGTAGCTGTTTTCAGTCTGCCCTCCACAAAACACTCAGCTTGTGCTGGAGCTTTGACGATGAACATCAGTGAAACTGCAACTGCACTGACAGATCGCTCTTAATGGATCCGGATGGGTGTGTGGCAGCTGCTTAGATGTCTTCTACACTTTAGCTTGACAGTTGCCAGTGTTGTCATGACACCAGTCAGACATACAGTAAAAGACTTCAAGACAGTCACTTGGGTATCCTTTTTTTTGAAAATCCTCAAGATCTGTTAATGCATAACAACACAACAAATCAGTTTTTGATTTCTTTTAAATGTCATTGAACTGCCATCAACTGTGAAATCTAAATGTGAAATGTTTTTTTATGAAAACCAGGAAACCAAAGACACAAAGTGCTACTGCATCCATACTGTTGCTGCCTTTCTATCTGTTTCTGTATCTGAGTTGAGTTTAATTGCTGAATGTAGAATATACTTAAAGCCTGTGCTTTGTAGAGCACCTATTAACCACACACCCTCTAGCAACACACCAATTTAGCCAAGCTCTGAATGAGAGACATTTTCAAGAAAAAAACGTTATTCATTGTGTAGAAAATGTAGATAATGTTTTTAGGTAGAAGTCATTATTATTGTAAAGGGTTTGCTTTTTCTTCCAGATAGACCTTTCACTGATGAGCCAGATGGTCAATATCAGTAAATGCAAAAGTGCCCTCGAGGGTGATTCACCCTATTGGCTGGATCGGGAGCATCTTGTAAACACGCTGAGGTAGTGTTTGTTCTATTGTGCTTCTGTAGACAGACAGTGGCAGTCTGCAGATGTTTCCAGTGAAATGAGGAAAGCCGGTCAAATACAAACATGCTGCTCTTTGTCACGTCTCTCAATGGCTAAAACAGTGTTATCATGAATGAACTTTATGAACAATATACGAGTCCCTGGGCTTGTGTTGATATAACTTGTGTGACCCAGTTTAATTTGATAGACATTTGGTAGACATCGCATGGTATACTATATGTGTTTAGTCAGCTGGTAAGTGAGCAGTTAATAAATAAAGTTGGCTCCACCTCAAGGCACCATCATAATAAACAAACCATCTGTCACTGACAATGGGGGAATGCAAACAGAGGTTGACTTTGGCATATGGGTCATAGGGTTTGACGTGAGGCATATGCCCCTGTGTGCCTGACCAATAGTCAAAGTTACTTTGATACACATTTTAAAGCAACTCAAAGTAGTTTTCATCGACCTTAAAATAATGTTTCCAAAATTGTTTCAGTGGTTCGTCAACTTCTAACTGGGTGAAAGGCACTTCTGAATTCACTTTGCCACCCTCCAGATGAAATTTGACTTAGAGTTACAGTATCTTCTCCATCTTGTTTGTTTTACATTATGGAATCAAAGATGAGAACAAGGACATTTCATTAAAAATGTCCAAGGGTAGAACGGGCCTGACTATAAAGGCTTCCCTGGACAACCACAATCTAACACTTTAATAACTTAATAAGGTGCAGTCTTGTACATTTGATCACACACACACATCCCTACATCAGAAAACAAGCAACATGATGTCCTCAGTATCTGAAGGAACATTTAAAGTAGGTTATGATGCACATTTAATTGTTTAAGCATTACTTCTTTTTCTAGAAAACATCACTGTACACAATTGTGATGATGTAAAACCAGCAGATTTAATTAATCTCTCACTATAAAAAAACATCACATAGCATCCTTATGAAAAATATATCACATAGCATCCTTTAGTATTTAAAGCTAAATGCATCCACAAAATACTGTAAAAATGTTTTATAAGCTATTCATTATAATAATATTATTAATGATTACTGATAATTACAGCTTATACAGCAAGTCATATCCTCAATGGTACAGTTTTTGCAGGGTTATATTAATGTCTCCTGAGAGATCATATTTTTTTGCAGCACCTCAGATCTGGTTTAAGAAAAGACTACAATGACCTGACCCTCTTCATTGGTTCGTGCACAGGTGTTAGGAGATACACAAAATACCTCTGGGGTTAGGGGTCAAGTGGGAACACCAAGGGAGGCTTTATTAATCCCCTTAAATAAAACATCTCATCAAGTCTGTCCAACCGCCAGAACTGCAGCCATTGCAAGTGAACTGGTTTATCATCTCATCATGCTCTGCTTTGTGAAATGGCTATCACCCTCGCAATCACACCTCTGCTTGTATGGAACAGGAACACAAAGGCCCCTCGGATAAAAGCAGTCTGTTATCACCTGTGCTCGCTGGCACAGAAGCACAGCCCCTCATATTGTGTCTGCCATCTTTCTACCAGAGGGCCTCCTGGTCTACGCGGATAGATTTCATCAACTGTGTGTCCCTGCAACTGTGTTTGACTATAGTATCAGACAAAAAAAATGTCTTTGTTTTCCACCCTTTGAAGACAGCGTTTTTAAATGGTAATGTATATTTACATGGATTTGTCAGGCAAACATGTTGAAATAATGCATGTAAAATATTATTTCTGAAGCCCATACATTAAAGATACCGCAGTCTGAAACATCACTGAAATGATGTGAAATTTCAGACTAAATGCTTTGACATGAGTTGACCCACAAAAGCTACAGATTCTGGTGGATTGAGTTTGGTGTAGAGGGGGTTTCATTTACCTAGGTCAAGTGGGATAAGTCATTTTACAGCCTGGCCTTCCTAATTCATGACAAAGGGCCATCACTAAATCATCATTATAGTAATTTAGGCATTACATTCAACTGTGATTATTGCTGTACTTATCTTTATTGGCTTTTGTAAGTGGAGATCATTCTTTGTGCACTGTGTTCATGCAGGAAGCCCACAATTACCACTGTGGAATACCACATGTAGGGTGAGATCTCACCTTTGAAGTGTGGCACATTTTGCCACAAGGCAAAGGTAATGCGGTAATACTGTGATGCAGCTGTATGGGTGAATGTTTTAGGAGAATCCAAACTCAGCACTCAAGATTCTTATCATGTACCCTTTTAATATATTATTTTAGTCTTTCCACAGATACTTTTCTTTATAAGTAGAAAGTCTGTACATATGGTAGTGTGCTTTAAAACTTTTTAATTGACTATTTTCACACCACTTAACCTCAGTCTGAATCAGCTCAGTCTGTTATGTTGTGAAGCTGCTTTTGATTGGTCTACAGTTTCTGGACTACAGCCAATAGACTCTCTCTATATAAACACAGAGAAGCAGAGCTGCACTAGGAATTTGAAAAGGACGTGGGGAAAGGAACTTATGTTGGTGGATTTGTTATCTCACACCAAAACTGAAGACAGAAAATGTGTAAAGGATTAGCTGCCCTGCCCCAGACATGTCTGGTGAGGTAAGATCTCTGCCTGGTGACTTTTTTCATTTCACTTCATCTTTATTTATTTTATTTTGCCTTTTAAATGTTTTTTTTTTTTTTTTTTTCGTTTTATCTCCGATACCATTCCCCTCTACTCAAGAGAGAAAGCTTATATGAAGTATAATCTCTATTCAGAATCAAAGTTTACAGTAAAAAGAGAAGCTGAGAGTTGCTGAATAGATGGAGACCTTTAATTGTCATGAGTTTTTGTCCTGGACTATTGAATATTGGGCTTTTGAGCCTAGGAAATCAGAGCATGAAGACTCTTTTAAGTCTATCAAAGTTGTTAATCACTCTTTTGACCTCAGCAGAGTATCTGTGTAGGTGAAATATTTATATCCTAAATTAAAGTAAAACTTCTATGAGAAACGAAAAATAAAAATATGATTGAAGGACTGGCTGCTTACAGGACATGTTTAATAATCTACATCACCTTTATTCCTCTTACCTTTTCTCTATCAGATTGTAATGATTGTGTTTGCCTTCTAAAAGTAGCTTGCATATGAGATCCCTTACTGAACCACCTTCAATTACACATCTGTTTATGTGTCATGTAATGGAAACTGAAGTGGTTTTGTTCACAAAAAATGAACTTAGTTCAAAGCAACATATTTGTTTGAAGTGGAGTTACATTTATTTGGTTCTCATAAAATAATTAATCTCGTAATACAAGAGGCCTCTCCATCCTTTGTGATGTGAACACATTCATGCTGATGACATATTCCATTGCGCACATATTTGTTTGGAATGGGGATATTTCTGGTCTTTAATTCAGTATTCTATGTAACACTATAATTAATCTCGACTTCATCCGTTGTGATGTGAACATGTTGCTGCACCATTGCGCACATGTTATTGTACTGATGTGTGTGATAAGTCTGATGTGTGACGCACTCCTGAGGTTATCAGGCTCTAGGCATTTGCTAATTTGAATCAGCTGTGTTCGCCAGAAGTGGTCACAAAACAGAAGAGCTGGTGCTAACCTCACCAAGACAAACACTGAGCTCAGGCACATGATGGCTTACATACTGCCCATGTGATTCTGGCGAGTAAATACCAGCCAGGACAACACTGTCAGGATCCATAATAGAAATCCTTATGCAATGGAACAAATGTTTTGGATTTGTTTTGAATGCCTGAATGGCTTTTAATGTCTCAGAAAGGCTTCCTGTGGTAATGACTGATGATGATTCAACTACTCTCCTGGATGCAGGCTGGGAGGGAAGAGGGGTATTACCAGCTTAGCATGTGTGTGAAAGCAGGTCCAGTTACATTAAAATTAGTATATAATGCTATGTGAGAATCCATATCATGCAATATCCAAATATCATTGAGTCCCTTAGTGACACTTTATAAAAGTAATGATGTCACCAGGTAGGGGAATGATGTCGCTCCTCTTGCACCTACCTTTACCTATCGACCTCACTTCTTTCTTGTCATATACTTTTAGAGGGAAAAAAACGAATTTTCATACACTCCCAACTTATGCAAACAGTGATACAAATATATGCACAAAACAGTTTTTTTTCTTCTCTTTTTTTCTTTTGATCCAAAGGTAAAAATGGCAGTGATATGTATGAGACATGAGAATGATAGTCACTGTATGAGCGTTTTTAGACATGTGTTTATTTGGAATATTAGCTGTTTTTTTTTTTACAAGAATACACTATATGCCGGTGTTTGACGTACCAATGCAACATATTTTGAACATTTACTGAACTGTTTTCTCCCTTCTAGGGCTAAAGAGATCAAGACTAAACTTGGAACCCTCCTCCAGAAACCAGACAATGCCATTGACCTGATCATCCCCTATCCTGAGAAACAGGAGAAGAAGCCAGAGAAGCTTCAGAAGTAAGCAGTGGTCCCACCGCACCGCTAAAGTGCCACTAAAGTACTGATACCTAGGTCAAGGTCACGTTTATTACCTCTGCCTCCGTCAGCGTTTTTTTTGTTTGTTTGTTTGTTTGTTTGTTAGTTTACAACATAACTCAAAAAGTTATGAATAGATTTTGCTGAAATTTTCAGGGTCAAAAGTTCAAAAATAGGCTAACTTAAAAGTGATTAGATTTTGGTGGTGATCTGAGCTGCACTGGCGGAGGTCTGTGCTCTCTGAGTGCTTTTCTAGTTGCCATATGTACAGTTACAACACATGGTTCCCTGCACAATTAAATTCTTTTTTTGCTGTCTACTTGAATGCCACATGAAATAAAACACATTAAGACATAACATGAGCTATTCTAAAACGCTGCCGGACCCTTTACTACCATGTGTAAAAAGGAAAAAGAAAATCAGCTGAAATGGTATCAGATTGTCCTTAATCCATAACAGCCTATGCACTGCCTGGCTAATAACAGCTAACAGGAGCTCATAGTTTTGAAATAAAACATCATTAGCCAGAAATGTAAAAGACAACCTGATCCTAAAGGAAAACAGTTGTAAAATCATGAGATTGTCATTGTGATTTATGTGATGTAATGTTATTCCATGCTGTTGTCAAGTCAGTATCTCACTGCCACCACTAAGAGTTGTCTTTGTCTACGTACTTTCTGCCTAATATCCCATAATATTCTGCTGAGTTTGCCAGTGAAATAAGTGCTTATTTAATAGAAGTTCAATAACAGAAAAAAATGTGCACCAATATATTTTCATCTGCATTTCAAGGTTATTGATGTACCTTTTTAACTGTAAGTCAATTTAATAGGTACAGATGACAAAACATAATGTACCATTGAACAGCTATCCCCTTAAAAGTGATTCAGGACCCCTCCGCTCCACTCTGTTGGGGCTTACTCCACGAGAATGACCAACTCGCAAAACATTATCCCTTACTTATACGATCTTACATGACCGATATGATCGATCCCTGGCTCTGGTTCACCCCCATACTCACTTAAGATTCCTGAGATAAGTTTTAAGTACATTCCACCATATGGTAACAATTGTGAAAACGGTAACGCCGACAATTGCAGTATTATAGTTGCAGATGAGATGAGATGAGATCACGCTTTAAAACTCCCTGTCTATTTAAATGTCCAACACCATGTAAAAACAAGAGGGGGTGAGGCAGAGGGGCAGAGGGTGAAGGTGGGGGTGGGGGTGGCGGTAGGGTGGTGTGGGCATGGGGCATTGGGGGCTTTTGCACATAGAGGAAGAGCTTGTAATGGAAAAGTGTGAGGGGAATGTTGACACGGTAAATTGCCAGAAAAGCACTGCTTACTGGCTGATGCTCAGTTGGCCTGCACAACAGCTTACATAAGTCTCCCTCAGTCAAACACATATTTCTGAAGTGCATCCACTTTAAGCACCAATTACGTGTATATCTAACGATCTTCCCCAGAAGGGCACTTGTCATGGTATGAGTCACAGCTGAGAATAAACAGGATCACAACTGCATTTTCTATAACACCTACAGAGAAATGAGTAAATATTTTGTAGACAAAAACTGACTAAAGTCAGTGCCATAATAAAGTAGCTGTGTGCATATGTACTTCCTCGAGGGCTAAAATACCACAAGGGACATTTTAAAATGCTAAAAGTGACATTTTTGATGTAGTAGTTTAATTTTTTGTTTTTGATATTTTACCCTTCAGACCAACCCCTGAGGAAGCAAGTCAGTGGCGCGAGTCTCTGGATCGAGTCCTGGCCAATGACTGTGAGTAACATCAGAGAGGCACGCGTAGCTGTCTGACACCCAGTGTAATTTTAGTTTTGAGAGAACAAAATATTTGTGCACTTAGCACCTAACCTGGTACTGTTTGGGAGAATGTTTAGCATTTTGAAGATTCATCCTGTCTTTTACTCCTAGCTTTCTTTAAAGTGTATTAAATTAAACTGAAGTCTGCTTCTGTTTACCATTAGTACCAACTGGAAGTTATGTAAGATAAACATTCTCAGCTATTTTGTTGTTCGATAATATGACATCTCTCACTAATTTGCTGTATGCTGAAGAAGACATTGATGTGAAACTGAATGTGAGAACTGAAAAAAAAAAACCTTGTCAGAACAAGAATACTCTGTGAGGATGTCCTGCAAATGTTCGCATACATTTCATAGCTGTTGTCATTCTGCCTCATCCCTGCTATAGTTCACTTGAGCAACTCAGCTCACTAAATCCACCAGGCAAAATGTGTATATGTGCTGGAAGCCTTACAAACAGTGATCCAGGTAGACTGATGAGCATGCACTGGTATGCATAAACAATTTTGCTCATCGTGGCTTGAGTGCGTGCAAAGGCAGACAGGGGCTTTAAACTCTGCTGCCCTGCGTAGATATTTAGTCATTATGTAACAAATTGCTAAGCCTTTATGTTAGGCTACTCTCACTATGAGGTTAAGCTGCAGATGAATTAAACATAATCATTTTATTACCAGCAGTAATATTACATCATGAGAAATACATTAAATCCTGCAGAAAGTCATGGTTTGCTATGTTGCTACTGTAATCTGTATCAACCAGTGCAATCTCTTAAATTGTGCACAACAACAAGGCATGAATACCTGCACTAATAAGCATTACAGTTTGTGTCACAAGTGTCTATAACACAAGAAAGAATATCACAAATCTGTTTAATAAATATGGATTCTTTAGGCAACAGAAAACCTTTTTCTTCACTTAATCACACCCGTCCATTTGGCGCAATCAGAGATGAAATTTGCTGTCATTCTGTGTAAGAAAACAATGGCCTTGTGATTAAAACAAAAACAAAAGGAAAGAGCAGCTATTTTTCAGCCCACTTGTTTACCAAAGTGGCATATGGCAGCAGCTATTCTGACAAGCAGAAAAAGCATGAAGTCAGAGAACAAAACAAGGGTCAATTCATTGTTTTGCCCAAGGCCAGTCTCCACTGATGGGTAATTACTATTCACAAGGCTTTTGCTTTTAAAGCAATCAGCTTTAGACAAACCAGCCTGGTCTGGTAAATTGGCACTGTTCACAATTCAGAAATGTTTTATTTTTAACCTCTGTGAAATTTCCAGAGAACAAAAAAAAAAAAGCTGGAAAAATTAATAATTGATCAGGCTCACAATATCATACCGTCCACCAGATGTTGGTTTCAGAAGAGGGTGTTTACTTTCACTGTACCTTGTGGCCTATAGATGGCGTGGCCACATTCAGGAGCTTCCTGAGATCTGAGTTCAGTGAGGAGAACATTGAGTTCTGGGCTGCTTGTGAGGACTTCAAGAAGACCAAGAATCCCATGAAGATGTCTACCAAGGCCAAAAAGATCTATGAGGACTTCATTCAGACTGGTGGACCCAAGGAGGTGGGTTGGTGGTCATGAAAAGATTGCTAATGACACGCTGGTCATTTCATTTTGATCCCTACTGATAGTTTGCCATAGCACGTCAGATAATTTCATTTTTCCTTTTAAGTTTTAAGTTGTGTTTTCTTTCCCTTGTGTGCTTCCCTCTCGGGATTAACAAAAAAAACATATTTACAAAGAATGAAAAAGCAACTTTTTTTACCAGTTTTGGTGTGGAGGGTTGTTGCAGAAGTAATTGTTATTTTTGTGTGCTAAAAAAATGTGTGTGTGTGTGTATAGATGTGTGTGTGTTATATTAATGTGTGTGTGTGTTCATATTTGTATTTGTAAATGTGTGTGTGTGTGTGTGTGTGTGTGTGTGTGTGTGTGTGTGTGTGTGTGTGTGTGTGTGTGTGTGTGTGTGTGTGTGTGTGTGTGTGTGTGTGTTATGAATGTATTTGTATATGTATATATATATGTGTGTGTGTGTAAAAATAGTAAAAAAAAAAAAAGAAACCCAAGCATATTTACAAAGAATGAAAAACCAGCAGTCAACACAGCGCACAGTTGCATGATTGTCCTTACATTTAATTTTAGCCTGACACTTCTCTGACACTGGCTCTTTTTCCTAGTTGTGGTGTGGAGGGTTTGTTGCCGAAATAATTCTTCCTTTTGGGCCTTTTACATACCCACATTTTAGAATAGAATGTGTTTTTATTCTTCATTCTCACATTCACACAGAAGTAGCCAACATGACTTCACCACTATAAGGTCTGACCCCCTCACTCCACACACTGCCACTAACAGCGTCATTACCATAACAAAATGAGTGATTAGTGTAGTCGGGAAAAGCGGTCGGGCCAAATGGCCCCTATGTGGGTCTTCTAGGTAGACAGAAAAATGCTGGGACTTCTAGTGTTAAATGCTCTAGTTTCTACAGACAAGCATTAGGAATAGAGAAAAACAGAATGTGAAACAATTGGGGGGTGCTCTGATGACACTGAAAAAAAAAACAGTGAGCCAGCAAACCACATAAAAATTGACTCAGCACCACTATAAAATAGCCAAAACCCACCATTTTTCAAATTAAGACTTGAAATATATCATCACATTGTCTGACACTTCTTTTGTTCTAAAAACATCTTTCTCAAGCCCAGAGTAATGCTTACCATATTTCTTAAAGAGCCATCTCCCCACAGGTCTGTAGCCAATGTCAGTGTGCTATAAGTTCTGGAAACAACCAGACAACCAGAGGCACTTACCAGACAACTAATTTCCTTAATATTTGTAATTATCTCTGATAATTAAAATTAGTCATGACACTTTGTTATGAGTATGCAAAATATATGTACCAATTTCTTTATAACCATTATCAAATAGCACAGGCTATATAGTCCACTTTGTTTCGGGGTTGGCAATTGCTCTCTCATCTCTCTGTCCCCTTTCTGTCCTCTCTGCCCCTCCTTCAAGGTGAACATTGACCATGTGACCAAAGACATGACCCTGAGGAACCTGGTTGACCTCTCCTCTGCCACCTTTGACCTGGCCCAGAGTCGCATCTTCACGCTGATGGAGAAGGACTCCTTCGGACGCTTCCTGAGATCTGACATGTACCAGGAGCTCATTAAGTAAAACTCCGGCAAGGGCTGCAGGGAGACCCACTCACAGTCAGGTCATCTACCTATCACGGCAGATCCACCCCGATGACTTTAAAAAGGCCCCTTTAGGAAACATTGATTTTGAAACATGTTCACTCTATTCCTCCGTGAAATGGTCGGCTATATGAATTTGTCTAACAGGTACAATTTGCAATTGGAAACTGACCGTGGCAGGGGGTATTGCATGCTCACCAAATTGTCCCTCTAAAATATACTAAAGCTGAATTCAGCACTAAAATTATTTTTTGTATACCTGCAGCCTAAGTACATAAGCTTGGAACATTCATAGGAGAACAGAGGCAACACCAAATTACTATTATTGTATAAACCTATTATGTTTGCCCAATTACATGGAATATTTATAATTATCCAGTATAATTACATTAACTTCAAGTAATTCCGTTTTGTTACAGCAATATTTTATTTTATGTCAGATTTGTCATAAACTACCCTTATTTCCATAAAGGAATACAACAGTTTAGTAAACTCTGCAAACTTATTAGAACTGTCCAGTTTTTGTCTTAAAAAGGTTACACCTCAGATAACATTATACATACACAGACATTTACATTTGGCCAGGAAGTTAAATTGTGATAGAACCAACTAAATATAAAAATATATTGGCAAGAAGCAGACACCAAGAGCACAGACACACTCACACACACACACACACTCTCACACACACACACACACACTCACACACACACACACACACACATGCACGCACACACACACACAAGCACGCACACACACACACAGACACACTCACACGCACAGTTGATGACATGAGTAAAAGGAAACCTTGAAGAAAGCCTCTGGCTTTCGGAGAGTCTCCCTGGGAACAGAGAGGACAGATTTGTGTGTAGCGCCTGGCGCTGCACTGCAGGTGGCTGAGATGGGAATATCAAGTAGGGACAGATCTTAACCGAGCACTGGGTAGATGTTAAGCACGACAAACATGCGGAGGTGTTGGTCCTCAGGACACATTCATTTCTACTGCTGTAGTAAAACCAACTGAGACTACAGTATGATTATTCTTATCCCCCTGATTCATCAGTACCATATTGTAACAGTTACTAATATTATTATAGCTATGCGTTTTGAAACATCATTACATCCTAACCTGAATTCTCACACATTTGTATCAACAAGAGTACGTATAATTCTGTTGTTGAACGTGTCTCGTGGCGTAAGCAAGCATTATAAAACTATATTCCCTCCTCAGTAGGCTTTGTTTACCATGATATGTGTGTCATGTCTTCATACATATAATATAATATAATATCATAGTGTATCTCACAATATATAACTTTACACCCATAACACTTGACACTATCATACGTCCTTATTATTTGCCTGCTTGCTTTGGATACTTTGAACTCTGCCGGTCAGGAGTTCATAATTATTTAAGACTTAAGATTCAAGATTCAAGACCTTTGTTGCCAGTGGCCTGTTTAACAAAACTAAAAGCTGGCAGTTAAACTCCATGAAAATTAATACAGTTTTTTTGTATCTTTTGTCAGATAAGCATAAAAGCCATGCAAAGACAAAGGACATCCAATCCAAAAGACCACCAGGAAATCCCACCAGGATTTCAATTTGAAAGTTTGGGGAATAAATTTGTGAATGTGATTTCACCATACAGTATCAAGTCCAGTATCAAGGCACGTGATTTAACCTGTGATATTAATTTTCAGTGACATCTGTGAATCAACAGGTTTTTCACATCAATTTGATGAATTAATAGCGTGCAAATGATAAGGACTTAATTTTTGATGATCACACTATATTTGACATAGCGTATGCATGTATTTTGTGTAGTCAATCATATATATATAAAATGCATCAATACATTAAATATCTGAGGATGTATTTATTTTTCTATGTAAATATCGACGGCATGCCGGTATTTAATTTTTAAGTTATTCAAGAATGCAACACTGGAACCACTACTGTCTATGGATAAGTCCATCCCAGAAGAACATGGCAACATCATGTCATTCTTTCACTGTCATAAATGAAAACAATACTATCAATTTGATTTGTGATTTGTTATGTGTCAAGGACTATGGGTATCTAAAATTCATTATTTGGGGATATGGCTTTAGACTACTGGCTCACAATACTGGGCTTAATCAGTTTGGAGAGAGAGCGAGATAGATAGATAGATAGATAGATAGATAGATAGATAGATAGATAGATAGATAGATAGATAGATAGATAGATAGATAGATAGATAGATAGATAGATAGATAGATAGATACATAGATAGATAGATAGATAGATAGATAGATAGATAGAGAGAGAGAGAGAGAGAGAGAGAGAGAGAGAGACACACACAAAGAGAGAGAGAAAATGAAAAACCTTCCCTGTTTGTTTTGTTGGGTGGCGTGGTACTCTTAAGAGCGTGACACACTAGACCTTGTGGAAAACACAGCTCCTTATTCTCCATGTCCTCTTTCACTCACTGCCTTTCACTTACCTCCTGTGACCACTTCAGGTGCTTTTCAGAAATGAGTGACAGGAAGGACAAGCTTGTTAGCATGCAGGGTGAGAGGAAATTGAGAATGAATGTACAGGGATGTGTGAGGAGGAGGAGGAGGAGGAGGAGGAGGAGGAGGAGGAGTGAGAGCAGAAGCAGATGGAAGAGGAAGACGTTGCCAACACAAATACTGTCAGACGCGAACATGCTCACACGCATTACTCCGCTCCTTCCTAGAAATAGCCCATAAAAAGCCACCGCAGGGCTACCCGAGGGAGCTAGCAGGGGCTGATTGAGGCACCCTCGGTTCTCTAGTGAGAATTTTAGATGATGTATGTTAACGTTTTTCCACATCGAGCAGCTGTGTGGCCCTGATGTGGACAGAGAGGCTTCACTATTTGGTCATGTCCAATAATCCAGGATGACAATTCACCCCGAATAGACGCGTAGTATGGAAGAAATTTATGTACCAATAAATAGTACATAAATATGTCCTGATATGTTGAATAAAAATACCAAGTTCCCTGACAAGAATTGTACAGCCAGAAAACTTGCATTTTAAAACCTAATTCACAGTCTGCAAATTCTGTTTATGTTTTAATTTGTGTTTTGCCTCTTGCCTCTAGAGGGGAAACAAAACTTCCCGGTAGTTTGAATTTAACTGCAGTACCAGTTTTGTCCACCATCCTACACATGTATAGTAGCATAGACATTCTATACATCCTATATAGCCTATTATAGGATGTCTATATATAGTAGCACTTTTAATGTTTAGCCCATTTCTGTTTTTTTCTGTTGTGATCAAACGCTACCTGGAGAAAGAGTAGCTCTCTCAAACATGCACTGGTGTCCATATGTTTTCACTTCGACAGCCACTGGCTGCCAGAGACCATTCAGTCATGCACTTTGAAGTGTGGGCTCTAATACCTGTGTTTAATAACCCAGATAATGGGCTCTGTCTTGCTCCATTTTTGCCATGGCTCATGTCTTATTCCCACCAAACATCCGTCGCACCGGGAGGTTACATGGTTGAGTAATGTCCTCACCAAACAAGCTCCAAACATTCAGACAGCTCTTTAACATTCCCGGTGAGGATAAAAAAAATGTCTCCCGTTATTTCCCAAGAACACAAACACGTCTAAACAGTAGATTGCGATCACACACAGCGATAAAGCGATGGGAAGGATAAGTGCTCGTACACATGCCTGGTTAGTTTGGTCACTGGTGTTGAGCAAGCATCTGGGACATCTACCCATCTACTCATCTCCTCCTCCAAAGTCCAGACTCTACTTAGTGTAATTTACGCTGTTGGAGACACTAACACTTGGAATTGGGTTCTTCAGAATCTAAGTATAGATCTCTGGAATAGATAGTTTCAGTAAAAACGGTATCAACACTTTTGGGTTCCGCTTCCTGAAAGCCTGGGGATATTGGCCCGTATTTCTTCATAAGGGCAGCCAAAGGGGGTTAATGCACTTGGGCTCTAAGTACTTATTTGGCTGGCTTTGAAAGATTATATGATGCAGTACATTCGGTCTCACACTGACTGTAGTTCTAAGGTCACACTTAATTATGCTTGTTTGGAATTTTCTCATGACAGCATAAAAGAGCTCTGGGTAACTTAAAAAAAGGAAGATGCACATCACACAGACCATTGGGACCAACATCATCATCATTATCGTAGAGGTCTACATTAGTAAAAGAAAATCAACATGGTGGGATAATCTTGAAAGAACTGTTAATATTTGGGCTATGTGGGCAGTTGTTGTCTAGTGGTTAGGGAGTTGGTCTTGGGATTGGTGAGTTGCAGGGTTGAATCCATCCCTACCCATGGCTGAAATGCCCTTGAGCTAGGCATCTGACCCCATGCTGCTCCAGGGACTGTAACTGAAACCCTGTAAATAACTGCAAGTTGCTCTGGACAAGAGTGTCAGGTCAGTGTAATATTTTCCATTCAATATACCTAATATTTTACTGACAATTCCAGTTAACACCATATGTGTCATCTTGTACATCTTGAACACCAGTGTGTGTCTGTGTGTGCGTATACACGCCTTCATGTGTCAGTGTTGTGTGTGTGTGTGTGTCTGTGTGTGTGTACAGCAAAGATGTCCACTCTCTCTGAAAAAAAAAAAAAAAAAACGTAGCAGCTTAGGAGGCCGCAGGACAGTACTTAATAAGATCAGGCCTTTTTGTTGATGCCTAATGACCCAGCCCTGCTCCCCCAGCGAAACGCTGATGAGACCAGATAAGAAGAGCAAAGGCACAGATAAAGTGGTTAGGTGACGCCAGGGAGGAACAGCGTGTTCTGGCCAAGCTTCGTTTTAACTCTGTCTTTCAGATTCAAAGGATTGTTTTTATCTATCCTTTACAGCCAGTCATGAACATACATAGACCAGCCTAATTATTATGTTGTAGGCTTTTTTTCCTCGTTTTACAACCCCACACTGGTGAGTGCTTGGAAAACATTTTTAACCCAAAATAATGTTATGATTGTAACATAACACATCTACAACTGACTACACTACTACTGATATTCACACAAATTTACTTAGAGTATGTAATTTAGATATTCTGCATGTAGAGTGATAGCTAAGTCATAATTACAGCACAGTTCTCCATGAAAAAACATGCACAGCCTGTTGCTTACAGAAATTGCTCATAATATATTTACGGTATATAGATGTAGCAACTGAGGAACCTTTGTGTGCCTTCTTCCAAGGCACACACTATTTATGACAGCTGCTAGCGTAGCATTAGCGTGGTCTGAGGTTTAGTGTTACGCCCCACTAATGGATGGCCCTACTGGGGCGAACAACAAAGCCACCACTGACCCAAGTAAAACCAAAACACCTTTAAAATGTAACCCAACCAGTGGGATTTATTACATTAACACATAAGACAAAGACATAACACAAAGTCCAAATCATAATGACACAATCCCAGGCTGAGAGGCAACAGCCAGCAGTCCCACACCAAAAGCCTCTCCCATTGCAGCAGAAAGCAGGTGGTTTTACGCAGTAGTTAATCACATGACCAGGTGCTCCTAATCAGGTCAGTCAGCTGGATCTCTGGAGCAGGTAGAATGTACAGAAGAGCAAGAGGGACAAACAGCACAAGAGACAAAACACAACAAACAGCCGTAACTGAAGTCTGAAGTCTGAAGTTTTTTTTTGTTTTTTTTTTTGCTTTTTGTTTTTTTTTCTACTTCTTTTTTCACTGATGTTCTGTCGAGGATTCCCGAAGCACTGAAATACTGGGGAACACGAACCTGTTGGGGATGTAGCCCCATCCGGTTGATACGGAATAACTCGGCAACCGTTGCAATTAAGAACACCAAAATGTATTTGTCCGTTGGGGTCAACAAGGCATATACACTCAGTCCATAAATGGGGAAAAACCTAGGGAATATTGTACATGTAAAAATTGAGGTTTTGAATCGTCAGTATCTTGGCTGGAGAAAGTCATTATTGCATCATATTTACCATGTAGCACCACTACTCTAACTACAGAACGAACATTCATTCCATGGGGGAACTATAATTACCCGGTCCCCCGGAGGCGATTGACCAGGTATTGCAATGACCATGTGTCTGTCTGTTTGTCTGTCTTGCAATGACCCTGTCCGTTCACATGGCAGAGCAGGTTGCCATTTCTGATTGCGCTTGTTCCCTTTGTGCTAAACCTCACAGCACACTGCAGCGGTCATTCCATGTACTGCTATGCGGTGCATCTAGTTTTGATATGGATAAACACTTTATTTAGATAGTCTACCCACCAAGACTTTACAGATAGTTTGTTGAAATTCAGTTTAATTTTAAGTTTATTGTTACTGACTTATCACCTTAAAGGAGAACTTCGGTGTAAAATGAAAATTGGCATGTTAAAACATCATACCGAGTTGGTATGTGTACTGAGGAGCACAATTGATTTAGCCTGTTGCATTCAGAGTTTAACTATTTTTTATAGTTTGACACAGAAGGCTAACAATGGAAGTGGTAGGTGCCCTTAGACGAAGCATGATGACTATGCTATTTTTAAACCATTAAAACAGCTCGAAGAAACTCCACATTCCATTGGTAGTACAACAAAGGCTCTGGCATTCAAAACGAACCACTGAGAATATTGTAAATGTACACAACATTTATTTAAAAAGCTGTTCTTACATGCAGTCGTTTGCAGTTGTTTCTCGTTGCTGCCATGATGAAAGTCCAAACAAGTTGATTGTACTACCTCTCATCCTATTCTTCCTGCTGGTTCGTGTTCGTCAATCGACCTGTGCAGACTTTCATCATGGCGGCGACGAGAAACTACAGCAAGGTACTGCTTGTCAAAACTGTTTTATCGATAAATGTTACAAAGTTGAAAACTTACAAAGTTCTCAGTGCCTTGTTTTTAATGTCAGGGCCTTTGTTGTACTACCGATGGAGTGTGAAGTTTCTTCGAGCTGTTTTAATGGTTTAAAAATAGCGTAGCCATCATGCTTCGTCTAAGGGCACCTACCACTTCCATTGTTAGCCTTCTGGGACAAACGATAAAAAATAGTTAAACTCTGAATGCAACAGGCTAAATCAATTTTGCTCCTCAGTACACATACCAACTCGGTATGATGTTTTAACATGCCAATTTTCATTTTACACCGAAGTTCTCCTTTAATCAAACCCAATCCCTAACCCTAACCTTAACACTGGTGCATCTACTTTTGAAGAACACTCTATACATCAGGCTATCATAGGTTTTTAACTAAAATTTAAATGAATGGTAAAGCTTTATTTGGATTGATTGTCTATAAAATGGCTTTTGCTGTTCAGGTGTTATGAGCAATGTTTCAGTGTTATGTGTAATTGTCACCTGTGATAAAAAGGATAAAAAGCTTTGTTTTGGTTTTTTTTATTATTATTTTTCTAAAGCCATTTATAATTGTATGCATTACCCTATTATGAGTGGGTAATTCAAATGTTATTGTTGTATGAGTGGGTGCATTCAAATGTTCATGTTGTGTTATTAGTTTGTTCACAAACAATAGAAACAATAGAGCAGATTGGAATCTCTCTTCTACTGACACGCCACATTGTCACACCACCAGAGTCACTGGCCTCTCCTATGCCTCCCTGAGTGTACTGAGTGATTTTGAGAGGGCTTCTCACCTTGGCTATTATTGTAACGCATTCAAAAACACCTCACAGGTAGGAAGCATATTCCTCCTCATCAGCCATATTATGGCTTTTGCTTTTGAAACACTTTTGTATACCTACTGATCAGTTAACACTTATAATCAGGAGCCATTTTATACTCTAGCTGGTTGAGGGCATACAAACTGAAGCATTGTATAAAAATATTAGGGTTTCATTATGTGAAACATTAAAAGTAAGACAAAGAATACATATTCTTAATGTGGACCAAAAGTACCCATTTTTGTAGTCTTTATTATTGTATTTAAAACAGCGCTTGGAGACAGAGGAAAACCAAATATGCAACAGTATAAAGTTACATGTCTTGTTGATACTGTCAACATGTTGCAAGTGTCTGATTCCTATTCATAATTTTCTATATTGAGAGAAGACAACGTTTGGTTGATAGATAGGTTGCTAGTTAAGGAAACTAGTTAGAACGTTTGGGGCTTCATAAAACTGCCAAAAACCCATGCTGATTTGCATATACAAAGGTCAGAATTGTCTAGGGACTTCTTTCATACTAAACCCCTTTTTATGACTAGTGAACCTCAATACCACATTAGCGTGTGCCGATGGGGAATCTGAAGGATATGTAAGGGATAATGTTCAGGGAGGCAGTCATTATTATGGAATAAGCCCTGGCAGAGTGGTGCTGAACTTGCTCGGGTCTCCAAAAGCAAACTGACTACTAGTAAAGTGATATACAAAACATGAATCAGAAGCAAAACGTCAGTTTTTGTGTAATGGCTGCTGAAAAAGTACAATGACTGCTGTCAATGGCAACAACTTTAGTGCTTCTTTTCTATTATTCTGCAGGTAGCCCA
Source organism: Coilia nasus (assembly GCA_027475355.1). Lineage (NCBI taxonomy): Eukaryota > Metazoa > Chordata > Actinopteri > Clupeiformes > Engraulidae > Coilia > Coilia nasus. The sequence continues at coordinate 21,318,326 of CM050212.1, forward strand.
TTCATCTATAACAACAGAATTTCAATAATTATAATAATGTAGGATGCACTTTTAGTAGCAGTATACCTACTGATCAGTTAACACTTATAATCAGGAGCCATTGTATACTCTAGCTGGTTGAGGGCATACAAACTGAAGCACTGTATAAAATTATTAGGATTTCATTATGTGAAACATTTAAAGCAAGACAAAGAATACATATTCTTAATGTGGACCAATATTATATATATATTTTTTTTTTGCAGGTAGCCTATTCATCTATAACAACATAATTTCAATACTTAATAATGTATAGTAATAATAATAATGTAAGTATCAATACTTATAATAATGTAAGATGCACTTAATTACTTAGCAACTATTTTTGCAGCATCAAGTCTTTCAAAATTCAAATCTAAAATTGTTATATTAGTATATAAATAGTTTACAACTTTATATTATCATGTTTTGCAGGTAGCTGTATAATAAGTGGGATCATGCTGAGGAATGCAGTCACTGTGGAACAACATCAACATTGATCCATTGATGCAGAAGCATACATTACATTTAATCTCATTCAAAGTGGTTCAAGACCCCTATACTTTGCATTGGGGTCATTCATCACTCTGTCTGGGCTTATTCCATGATAATGATCACCTTGCTGAACTTATGTATTACAAATTGTGCAATACAAAATCACAAACTATAGATGTATAATTTTATTACTGCATAAATACAACAATAACACAGTAAGTAAACATATATTGGGTAAAAACTTATATAATAACACAATAAATACAATATCAGCACAAATGTATTAACTTAAGAAGAAGCCAGGGGCAAACATGTGAATGAGACAGCACATAACATTCATTTGTCAAAAGTGATTGAGATCTCAAGCTGGTCCTCAACACATTTTAAACACAGTAACACTAATGAATTCAGATTAGGTGACACAGTCGTAATCACTAAAGTTCATATTTGTCACAGATTAACTGGCATGGCAACAAAATGCACACACTATTTGTAAGATCACTTATTCAATCACATTAACACTACATGATTGTCAGAATCCAAGTATTAGCTGCAAAATGATGTCATCAGTTCCACTATGTGTCACAGACAGACTGTTTGTAAAGGTATAAAATCAAGCTTAACAGAAGGCTTACTTTACAATATTGTTTTCGGTGACAAAATATTTGGTTTGACTGAATTCTCCGATAATGTCAACAATAAACATCTATTTTTTTCATGTCAGCCACATGTAACAGTAATTCTTTTGTAAATGCCAGTTTTGTCCTCAACATTCATTCAAGCTAGTTAGTTGCTAACGTTTTTGCACATCTAGGGAAACTAGACATCAAATGTTTGGACTGACTCTTCTAAAATCTAGGTGGGTTTCAGGGAAAGGAAGTCATCGAGGTAGTTTAAAAGTTAGTGGGTCCTTTGGCCGTATGTTTTGTAAAAGGTCAGTAATACTCATGTAATGTGTCTGAACAGCTTTCATGTCAATGCCGTCCGATCCTGTAATGTGACAGTTGCCACAATGTATTTAATCACAGAGAAGTTGTACTTAGCATGTTAGCCGCACAGAAGTTGTACTCAGAATGTTAGCCAGCAGATACAGATAACAGCAAGGATGGATGAGCTTTTACAACTGAATCACTTGCTTAAAGATTTAGATGTGTTAATCTATACTCGTACCTTTCCTACTCTGCTAAACTCTTTGTTTTACTCTGCTTTTTATTTTTCCTTCAGTTTAGATGAAAGAAATGTGATTTCCACAAATGAATGACTTACTAGCTGCATACCATGCCAATAGTCAATGCTCAGGGCACATTGCTGTCTAACACAAGACGTTGCTAGTTTGTTAGCCAATTATTTCTCTAACCTAAGCACAGAGAGGAAGAAAATGGCTGCTGTGTGTCAGGTTTCTCTTCGCACCTTTGTCCAGGCCACAGCAAGTGCCACTAACAGGGCTCTGACACAGCTCCAGGAACAGTTTTGACTTCAGGAAGCGCCTGTAGGAGTCCTTCTCCATCAGAGTGACAATCTTACTTTGTGCCTCGTCAAAACAGGTGACATCTGGAGCAGACAGGTTTCGTCTGGTCTCTTCTCGAGTGGCTGAGTCTAAATTGACCTGAGGAACAGTAAGGGCAAATTCAGATACCTTTTTGCAACATCTATATACTTTAATTAGTTCTTCTTTAAACAATAAGAATAGGAATTAGGAACAACAGGGAGTATGATGAAACACAAATACACAATGTTACATATTTTTAAAACATCTAATATTTAATAATTCATATAATGTAGTTTATAAAATAACATTAAATCCCATTCTAAAAGACATCTAAAACTAAAACTGCTTTGAAGATATTATTATTGTTGTACCTCACTAGGGGAGTCCATGTCCACATACTGGTCAAATATCTGTTTGGCTTTGGCAGGCATCTTGTCTGGAGAGGTCTTCTTGTATTCCTCACATGCCAACCAGAACTCAATGTTCTCCTGGCTGAATTCGGACTTCAGGAAGGCTGTGAAAGTTGCCTGGCCAACTGAAAAAGACAAACAATTTCATTCCATTGATATAATGTTGAAGGACATTTGTGTATTAAACTACATGTAGTGTAAGTTTGTGATGTACTAGCTAAATTATTGCTGAAATTGAGCGAAAATGGTCATTGTTCCTCTTGGGAAATGTATTTATTTTATTTCTCCCATGGTAATTAGGCTCTGTCTACACAGTGAAATTCCTGAGACATCATGTGATCCCACCCCACCACCATGCTCTCCCCCCCAACAGTTCCCCATTTGTGTGTATGGCCCAGGGTTAGGACCCTGAGGAATTGTTGCATGGGCTGTGTGGGGGTTGGGCTGATTTTAGAGGATGCTGTAAAAGCATCATCATAGCCACGTCTTTCGGAGGGTGCGGGGGGGGATTCTCTGAAGGCCATTGCTCTGCAGCTCTGAACCCCTGTTTGGCTCAGTCTTGAGGGGCCACCAGTGTCGGGGCCACCCAGGGCAGTCGGACGACACGTAGTGCACGTCCATGAGAACGCAAGCAAAGAGTGCGGATGTGTGTGTGTGTGTGTGTGTGTGTGGGGGGGGGGGGGGGGCAGAGGGTCGCTTCAACCCATAGACTAGATTACTACAGACAGTAGAGAGGCACACAGCTCCCACACTGGCTGCCAAAACAGAAGTGTCTGTTTCATCAGAAAGTAAATGACTCAGATTAAATATTTACTTTTCAGTTTAGATGTGATAAAGATATGTTAAAGGAAATATGTCCTTAAAGAAAATACTTCCGTGGTTACCAATTGTGCATTGCTACCTGCAGACAGACCTTAGACGCCCCTCATTGATTATCCCTCTTTCGTCAATAGTATGCTATCTGCCATCTCTTCATGGTTGATTTTTTTCCTCTACAAACCACTCTAAAATATTGTGTTTGTTCCCCCACTTCAAGTCCTTACCTTTGTCATTAATCACATTACTGAAGGATGACTTCCATTTTTCAACGTCGACAGGATCAATTCTGAAGAAACAGAATCAATCATAATTATTCAATAGTGCCTAATGTGTGCTTCAGTTACAGACTCCTCAGGTAAACAGCCATTTTATATCTGACAATAAAACAGCAGTATTATACTTTTAAAATGGATTTAAATATATACAAACAGATGGTAATTAAAAGTGTATATATATATATATATATATATATATATATATATATATATATACATTCATTCATTCATTTATTTGTTTTATTTATTTATTTTTACCCTTTCACCGCTGGAGTCTTCTCCTTCACTGCTCTCTGTTCCGGTGGAGGGTCTGGCTTTTGAAGCAGGAATCCAATGCGGTGTTTAATGTCCTTGGCACTGTAGGCAGAGACAGGGAAAACATCATTAGTCTTTATGTTTCCAAACTAACTATAAAAAGGAGTATAAAAGAGATTAATGTCATTTCTAGAGAGGAAAATGTCACTTTCACATTAAGTAAACTGGATTATTTTTAATATCAGCATGTAAAATATACAGCAATGTTTTAAAATATTTAAAAATCCCATCCCATATTTAAAACATGCCAAACATAGTGGTTTAGGAAGCTAGCGTCCACTATGCTTTATTACCATGTAGATATGCATGCGTATTCACAGTCTGGTGAGAAGACTACTCTAATCTGATTGCCCTGTGTCATATGTTCAGTGTACTAAATGTACTGGCTATTCTATCTACCAAACAGATATGAATAATAATAGTAAATAACTATGTTTCATCGATGCTTATGCTCACATTCCCTGTGATAATTAACATTAGCTTCACCAGAAACATGCCGTGATAACCTTTGTTGTCCAGGGACTGAATTGTTTGTCAGTATCTTACAAAGAAACTCTCAGTATTAACAAACAATCCTTTGATCTGATCAACAGTCTTATTTTGAAACACACACACAAGATTGTGTCCCTACCTTTTCAAGCAGGTTGCTGGTAAGGCGGCGAGACCTTTACACATGGTTGCAGTGGGTACAGATCCAACAGTACAGACACAGAGATAAAGTGTTCTGGAGAGAGAGCGCAATCCTCACACAGTCAGTGACACAGCTGCCTTCCACGCGCACTCTGTTTTTATATGACCACAGTTGTGATAGCAGGGGAACTGGCCAATCACAGCTTAGCAAGGAAGTCCAATAGGCTGAGAGCCAAGGAGAATGTGTGGAGAGAGAGGAAACCATAATAAGGATAAGAAACCTTTATTAAGTATTTACCTGACCTTCCTCTCCAGCTCAGGTCACATGAATATCTGTAAGCCTATGGCCTCAGTCCTTAAACATTACTCAGCATTTGTCTGGGAATTTGTCCAAGCTACCCAAGTCACAATTGTGTTATGGCTAAATACACATGTTTACATACATACATTTTGCTTATAATACGGAAAAGTATTAAAAACAAAAACAGTTCAGTTACAGTTAAGACGGGCCTGACTCAGTTTAAAAACTGGTTTACGGGTTTACGGCAGGTTCCTGTTCTGTAGAACACAGAAACAAAAACAAAAAAAAAGAGCAAACAAAACGTACACAGGACATTAACATAAACCTGATAGAGATAAGTTAGGCAGCAATAGACATTACATAGGTTACATAAACACATAGATACATATACCAATCAGTGCGTGCAGGTATAATTGTTAGCAAGGTGTAATCTGTAAGCCTTAAACAAATAAAACGGCTTGAGTCTCAGTGCCGTATGCCGTTCAGTATTAGGCTGCAATTTTGCTTAAGAATGACTGTCCTTCTCCACTTGTTAATGTGAATGACATTCAAAGAGGAGACACAAGAAAAGCAGAACCAGTCAAATGAACACTTAATCTGACTCGCACAGTATCTTGGAAACCATCCAAGTTTACATTGTAGAGCTCATATGAACTTCATTTTGTGGAGAATAAGGGTTTTTGTTTGTGTCGTTTTGAAGATACTCTGCACAGATGCTCTGCCACAAGACTGGCATTAACATGAATATGGGCCCTTGAGTGCACATTAATATGTATTAGTGTATGTGTGAATAAATATGGGGTGATCATTTGAGTGCAGAAGCTGCAGAAGTTGTAAGCATGCAGGCCCAGCTTTGGAACATAGCATGAGGCAAGTAGCATACAGAGAAGCCACACTGCATCGCTCCAAAACTCTAGCTCGGAAATCAAAATGCTCAATAAGAAAAGGAAATCTCATCAGTAGTTTTAGCTTATTTGGATCTCACAAACGGCCCTCCCAAATAACACCCCTGCTGTTATTTGAACACGAGCAGCACTTCTGCAAATGTATGACTTTCTGATTTCTTTGGCTTAGCCTATTTAGTGTCATAAATATTGTTTCTGGATAGCTCCCAAATGGGAAGGAAAAATGTCACATCCTAGCCAGTGACATTTTGACAGCGAAAGAAAATCATTGCAAAGTTTATCAGAGGCTTTAGGGGTAATATTTTACATGCGCAGTCTCTCGCTTCTTGACAGTTGAGAGGAACCGATGGTCTTATATTCCTTGTGGCGCTCATGCCTTTATACATATTAGGCCACTAATCATAACACCTGCCCCGCATTAAGGGACAAGCAGCGGGATCATGGGTAATTCGATCTTTTGGAGCCATAAGCACCTTAAGCGACAGTCCTCCAGAAATGAAATGTTTTTTTCATAGCCTGGTTACCAAGCAACTGAGCCTAGAATGCTCTGTATGATTCTTTACCAGCAGTGACAGGATTTTGTTTTTGTTCTTGTCACACCCTGGTTAATTAATTTAACAACTCATTTGCTTGTTATCAGCTGTGTGAGATTTTGTGTGAATATAAAATGAAGTTAAATGCATGTAGTTGTGCATTAAGGTTTTGAAGCTCCTATATTCTTACCTCTGTGTTACCTAGCACCAGGGACCATTATAGATTCAATAGAAAACAAACAGTGTTGTGTGTGACCAAGGCAACACTCCAGACAGCAGAGCTTTGAAATGCTTTTCAATCAGAGTACTCAATATCAAGAGTTGTTCCTTTTATGTCATACTTTGTTGAGCGACATTGTCATTTGGACTGTAAATTGGTCTTCAAAAGCTGAGAACCCAGGACAAAGAAGGTAGCCGAGGATAGAACACGGGCCAAGAATAATGTCACGCGTGCCCAAGGCAGCACTCCAGAAAGCAGAACTCTGAGTTGCTATCCAATCAGACTACGCAACAAGGTCTGTGCTATTCATTCAATATCTCAACAGGTAGACATTTTGTCCCTTTTACATCAGATTTTGTGAAGCCACTTGTCATTTGGGCTATTAATTGGCCTGTAAAAGCTTCGAACCCAGGATTACTGTTTCTGGGGAAGGTATCCCTGTACTACCTAATGACTTGTATGGGACACTAATGGCCGTGGATGTATGCTGTGACTGGTTCTGCTAATCTTACTCAAAATGTAAACGGGTCAAGTGAAATCCGTGACTATACATTGAATCATATTATGTATCATTAACAGTTAACTGAAGTGTTGTCTGTTGACCATATCAGTCTGCAAATGACACCAATAACATGGGTATGAAAGGCTTGGACTGACTGACCTCTGTTCTAAACCCCTGGAGAACAGATAAATCTGACATCTTCAACTATCATGACTTATAGAGAGGAAGGGCACCCGTACACATTTGCGTATTGTGAACTACGTATAGGTACTGGACCATTCTTTTCAATGGAGTCTGGCAATCTGTACTGTACGTCACACCTGCAAAGCATTCTGGGCATACGATCCAACGGTTCGCAGAGTTTTTTTCAGTTAAAAATGGCAGATGCAGCGCAAACACCAGAGGGAAGGCCTCTGGCCATGTGAGGCTGGTGAATCCAACGTAAAACTACTGTAGGAGAGGAGTAGAGAGTTGTCGGAGAATATTTGGGGTTTAATGAATGTGCACAGTGTAAATACTGTAAAGTCATGTCACTGATGTTTGCCCCAACGCTACAGTTTCTGACCACGTACTAACGCGTTTGCTAAGCGGTTGACAACCGTGAGTGGGCAATATGGACAATGGCATCTGAAAAACGTGCATGTTTGATGTACGACCGGTTGCTAGTGCACCTAGGTGCAGTATGCCAAAGTGGATGGGCACTCTATGGCCAGTGTCAAGGCCCAAGGTTGAAGGGCTATCTCATCACAAATCACACAAATCAGGAGTAGTAGGTGGTGTACTTTCCCATACATAGCTCAACAAAAAGCATTATTTTGTCAACAGTAGTCAGAAACACATTTCAAAGTAAGGGGCCAAGTGTATCTCAAAAAAGCTAGACTGTGTGGGCAGTACCAAGAATGCCTCACCTTACGAGGTGTGAGGATATGTTATGACAACAAAAGATGAGTCTCCGAGCCTCCATGGCCTAGGGGGTTTTCGGGCGGATGTCTACCTAATTGATATTTCCATTAAGCCCAGAACTCCCCATATCTGTTCACAACCACTCTGATATACAGTGACAGTTAGACTGTACTTCACTTAACCCACAATCTTAGTTTGATATGTAGCAGAAGCGATCCTATTATTGGCATAGTGCTATTTTCAGCCATTTGTGCTGCTGTTCCACTTAAAATGAGGCTTTAGAAACTTAAAAAGAAGTTATCCCCGTGAAAATAGACAAATTTAGCTCCCATAGACCTTTGGTTTGAGTTAGTGAACTTATAACCTTTATTTTAAACTGATTTCATATCGAAATGTCTCTCACCACCCAGCTGATAATAGACTTGCTTACACTAACTTTATTTGTGGGATCAAGGTGCAGATATACAGGACATCATAACCACACTATTTTTATGATTAAATTCATGTAATACTGCTTTCCACTCAACTCTGAAGCCCCAATCTTTAACATACACAGTGTCCCAGTCACAGGCTGATAAGGTAATCTGCAGGCTCAAAAGTTCTAGAACTAAAGACACATTTGGCATGGACACATTATTCCTCAAACAATGTCTCCTTACACCAATAACAAATATTATTAATGATTCTATAACTGAAGGGGTCTTCAGTTGGAAAAGTGTTGTCATCCCACCAATACTTAAATCTGGAAACCCAAAGACCAATTAGTATACTTCCCTCTATATCAAAATAACAGAGAAATTGGTTGAATAGCAACTCATACAGCATCTAAACACTAGTCATGTGCTTAACTAGATGCACCGCATTGTATGAGCACTGCAGTGTGCTTTGAAGTTCAGCTCAAAGGGAATTATAGTGCCCCTATGGAATCAATGTTCTTTCTGTAGTTAGGAGCCTAAAGGTATTTTTTTGTAATTATAGCGCCCCCAATATATGTAGAAGTATATGGGAAAAAGTCTATGAAACACAATGTGCTTCAGGAGGTTGGAGTAGTGATCCTATATGGCAAATTTAATGCGATAATGACTTTCTCCAGCCAAGACACTGGCGATTTAAAACCTCAGTTTTTACATGTACAATATTCCCTAGGAGGCACTATAAGGCAAATGACTATTTATGGACTGAGTGTATACACCTTGTCGAGCCCAAGGTTTGCATTTTTAAAGGTTTATTAATATATGCTGTCCCTGTTTTAAGGTATCTTTAATGTCCTCAGGGGTGCAACTTTTTATTCAGCCAGCAGAGAAATACATACATTAACAATAAATACAAAATTACAGTCACAAATAAAAAAATACACACAACAACACTGAAACATAAATACTGACGGGCATTTAAAAACACTCAACAAGAAGCATTTAAAAGGGTACAAAATGGTAACAGCAGGTAAAATATTAGTTCTTGAATCTGTTCTACAGGTTTTTATTCACACCCCTCCCACATTTTTTCTACAGTTACAGGATTTAAACCTATGACCCTCCAATCCTAAGACCAACCCCCTAACCATGATTAGACCACAGCTGCCATGATGGGGATAGCAGTGATGCAAAACCCATAGTAAATATCGGGAAATCCCTGGTCAGAGGCTTTGGACACATCTACAAAACACATAACCACAGAAGTTTAGACTGAACACTTTGCACTTATGCTTAGTTGCCATGGTAAAAACACTTCACATCACATTTGTCTTAGGGTCATCATCAATTTATTTGACATTTCTAAAATGGATATTGATTGTGTTGCCTACTTCATTCAACCACGACAAATACCATGGGCACTTAACGGAGACACTAAAATGAAGAACGTTTTTTAGAAACTGACGTTTGACCCTTGACCCTATTCTGTAGGCCTATAGTATAGTGTTTAGCAACGAAGGTTGCAAAATAGCTTTAATGGCATTGCGATATTGTTTAAAAATTGTTGTGTAATAATAATGACATAATAAAATAAGTATTGGATTACCACACAGTACATTATGAACACAAGGTTATGGTCTCTCATAATGAAATATAAGCTATATAAAATAAATTGTGCAGTGCTTTAACCTATACTTTAACGTGCCATCTCATTTACACTAGATTGATTGCGCAAACTGTGTCTCTCTACATGTCTCTTTCAATGACTCACCGAACCCTGGGCATCATAATATAGTTTGAAACATCCTCATAAGCCAACCTTACCCATTACTAGCATCGATAGTGAACTCAAATGCCCTCCTTCACCTCGTCTGTGAAACCTGTGCCCCCGATAATCAACATGTCACAAATGGTGAGTGCTAATTTGACAATCCATTCTTCCACTCACACCTCCCACATCTCTCTCTCCCTTTCTCTCTCCATTCTCCTCCTGTGAGCTAATTGCTGATTCTGCTGGGCGGGCAGTAGCCATAGAGGTTGTAATGAATTGCGAGCCTGCTTGCCTCTCTCTGCAGCACCACAGCCCTGTCCAGCAGGAGGGAAAGGGCCCAGCAGGGATGCATGAGCTGCCCTTAAACACCTTATAATTGGCTAAAGTTTCCAAAGGAGGACGTGACATCATCTGTGCAACTTTGATGGTGCTGTTTTTCTTTTTGTGTTTTTTTTTGTCATGCTCTTGTAAGACTTGTAATGTAATAAATAATGTTTTATTTGAATATTTGCACTTATTTAAGTGATTGTCTTTGCTTATGATCATGTCATGTTTATTTTAACCTGTCTGTGCAACCTTGCTGGGGTACACTTTATTTTACAGTCTTGTTACAGTGTAACCTTTTGCTGGTACTATTTTTCTTTCCATGTGTTTTTTGTCATGTTCTTTATGGAAGTAGTAACACTTGTAATGTGGTGAGTGAAGTTTTTATTTCAATATTTGTGCTTATCTACGTGGTGGTCACTGCTTATGAACAGTCACTTCATGTACTTATTCAGACATCCCAACCTCCACAAACTCAGTTCCGGGAGATGTCTCCCCCCCCCCCCCGAGGCGATGTACAACAGCACACCACGGAGCGCACCATCTACCAACCCCCCCCCAAGGCGATGTACAACAGCACACCACACCATTTTAAAAACACTCTCTTTAAAAATAGTACAAAGCAAAGCACCCCATTTCTTCCCAGTTCTCCTACATTTGAATAATAGCTCTAAGCTCATATTGAATCTTTTGCCAAGTGGGTGTGATCGGACATCACTCACCTGAAAGCTTTTTAGTATGTTTATTCACGACCACATACATCACAGGCAAGTAAGCGATGTATTCAGTTACTTTTTTTCAGTTACGTAACTAACTTGAAGAGACGGATTGCATAAACTGTTCATTTGTTCTTAGCTTTCCCTCCAAATCACCTCATTGCCGTCTCTAACCATTTTCCTTCCCCAAATTTAGTCAACTGCATGGAAAATCTCGACCGTCTCCAGAGCCTTTGATCTATGTGAAGGCTAACCAAATCAGTGCACATACCTTTTGCATTTTTAGCCTACACGTGTAGACACTTAAGGCTTGGACCATGCACTATACACACTAACTGCATCCAGTCATGGGGGCTGTTCAGAACTGTGCCCAATTTTAAAAATTGCCAGCTGATGTCATCAATCACGTCTCAACTCGGCGGGAGAAATGCACGCTCTCTCGGAAGTGAAGTGCAGTGGGCTGGAGTAACGAGCAGAGAGGAGGCTTGACTGCCGTAGCACGGCCATTTCTGGCTGAACACACCTCCAAGTGCATTCATCTCCCCAGATACCCAGGTGCAGAATAAAAGAGGGAGTTAGTGAGTGAGAGAAAGAGAGAGAAAGGGAGAGAGAGAGTGAGTGAGAGAGTGAGGGGGAGAGAAAGAGTGAGAGAGAGGAGGGAAAGAAAGAGAGCGGGGGAGAGTGAGGGAGAGAAAGAGAGTGAAAGAGAGAGAGAGCGAGCGAGGGAGAGAGAGAGTGAGTGAGTGGGAGAGAGAGGGGGGGGGGGAGAGAGGGAGCGAGGGAGAGAGAGTGAGTGAGTGAGTGTGAGGGGGAGAGAGAGAGAGAAAGAGAGTGAGAGAGAGGGGGGAGAGAGAGAGCGAGGGAGGGAGGGAGAGAGTGAGTGAGTGAGTGAGAGTGAGGGGGAGAGAGAGAGAGAGGGGGGGGGGAGAGAGCGAGGGAGAGAGAGTGAGTGAGTGAGGGGGAGAGAGAGAGAGAAAGAGAGTGAGAGAGAGGGGGGAGAGAGAGAGCGAGGGAGGGAGAGAGTGAGTGAGTGAGTGAGAGTGAGGGGGAGAGAGAGAGAGAAAGAGAGTGAGAGAGAGGGGGGAGAGAGAGAGCGAGGGAGAGAGAGTGAGTGAGTGAGAGTGAAGGAAATGGCCATGAAAGAGCAAACAAAGTAACTGGGCTGGGGTCACCTGGCGTTAAATCCTGAGGTAAGGCTTGAGGCATGAGAGCAGATGTGCAGGGCTTTTATGTGGGGCGCAAGAGGAGTTAGTCCGAACGCACCGCACACGACCCGTCAGACCCATGCAGGGGATTACGGCCTAATTGATCCAGGCCAGGCGAAACGATCAAAGCCCAGAGCAGGGGGCAGATGGAGGGTGAGGTCACAGGCTCTGGCAAGCATTACACATTTAATGTCAGTCCATCCCTTTTGTTAAAGGACTGGGAAACATCCCACATATAACAAGGCCATGTTAGGTTTTAGAGATTTTTTTAAATTTACTAAAGTGATACATCAGTGCTGTTTGTCAGAGTTTGCATAAGTAGTAGAACTTCAGGAATGAAGATTAATGTATGACAAATGTCGACGTGCTCTACAGCACGACTAGCTGACTCTATGTAGACATATAACCACATTTGTAAACACAGTAGATATGTTATGATTGTTTAGCATCACTGTTTTACAGAGTGGCTAGTACAATCTCTATTACAGAAGATAGAGATTTCTGATGTTTGCTTTTCTGGTCCCACACCTTCTACGAGAAGTGACCAAAATCTATACACCCTTCATTCTGATGAATTTACACATGGTTTCAAACATGTTGCACAATGATCTCAATTAACCTATGCTAAAATCTGACGATCCGGTCTTAAAAGGACGCAGACACAAATTAAATACACACCCAGGGGATGACTTTAGTTAGGACTGTTTTAAGGCACATAACAGAAGGCCTCCTCTGTAGTCATTAACATCCTTGTGAACTGTCAATGAAGCCTCTCTGCTTGTGTTGCTCTCTGCCTTGTCTGTCAGTACTCCTATTCAGTGTAACTAATTCAGCACCTTGCAAGCAGGTGTGTGATATGACTGGAAAACAGGTGCAGTCTAGTGTCTGTGTTTTTATCAGCTATAGATAAGAGAGTCTCCTTTCTGACAGAAAGAAACACCATGTTCAACAGTGTTTCAACAGTGGGGACCTTGATTGGTTCTTCAAATGCCGCTACTCTGGTGATAGAAATTGTAATCTTTTATAGCTCACAGACAACATACTATCAACCCAAGATGTTTTTCCCCTCAATCAGTGTACTCCTCACATGTTCCTGAAAGAGTTGGGTATAGGCATATGTCAAATGTCAAATTCATGTTAAAATAGGATGAGAATTAAAATAAGATACATTTTAGCCTTTGAAATGTATTAATTACCCGAACCATTATCAGATACAAAAAAAGGTTTAATAGTCACTTGCTATTTTTATGCCAGCCTGCTTACCCCTGCTGATGTCATCAGAGTAACAACACTCTTGTGTTTTCCCTTCAAACACGAGATATTCACACTGGCAACATTATTATGACTTCATTGCAAGGCCATTTCCTTTCCTACTCATACAGTCATGAAGAAAATATTGATTTAGGAAATCTGAACCCTAACGGTGTGACAAAGTAGGAGTGTCAAATCTATCTAAGGCTTTGGAAAGTTTGGGAAATCCCACATCTAGGCTTACAAGTTCAGGGTTCACTGGTACAGGATGTCTCACAAAAGGTTATGGTGGTTCATCTCATAGTCATTTAGATAAGAGAGCAATGAAAAAGGTCAGGTGACACAGGAGAGAGAGGTGAACTACATCTCCCCCCTCTGATGCATCATGCAATAATCAAACACTGCTGACATTTATTATGTTTTACTTCCATGGGTTTCAAGTGCCATATATACAGCTCTATCTCACAAGGGAGAGTTATTTATGTTTTTCCATACTCTGTTGGTTTCGCTTCCAGGAGAGCAACAGCAGTGACAACTGTAAATAACTGTTACGTCCGATGTCTACATCAGATTTAAGTGTAATGTAAGGTTTCTCTGTCAATCCAGTGAACTGGAGGCTACATCGAACTTTACAAAGTAGGTAATAAATATAATATTGAGTCTCAAAATGCTATCATATATTCAAATAGCATAATGGAGGCGTAAGTAGTATAATAATAAGATAGTGCTCAAGTAGCAAATGCGATGCACGTCAGGGGTGGTAATGCTGCCACAAACGTAAGAGCGTAAGTTAGACATGTGAAACCTGTTGCTGATCTGTGTACGTCCGGCCCATCATTTGGCAGACCTATCACAACAGCAGTTAATTTCAACTTCATAAGCTTTTCCGACTACTATTTCGCTTGCAAATCTCAAAAAGAATCGACGTTCAAAAACATAAACAATAGAACGAGTCTGCCTTAGCATCGATCAGCACTGAAGGCAAAATAAGAAGGATAGAGGAGAGAGCTACGTGCAGGTCAGCACAGTGCGCCAGATAGCCATCAAACCAGATGGTGGCAATTGGCCAGCCTTCACTCTGCGGTCTTTCAAGTGACTGGCCACAGTGTAGACACACGGATGTGATTGGGACGACAAACTACCCATAACGAGGACATACGTCCAACACCGTGCTCGATTTAAACTGGAAACTAATTGTGTGTGTGTGTGTATGAGAGAGAGAGAGAGAGAGAGAGAGAGAGAGAGAGAGAGAGAGAGAGAGAGAAAATCTGTTCAGGCTGTGTTTGACTCAGGTGTAGCCTAATTTCTCTGTCATGTTGTATGCCACACTGACCAATTTAGTCAACTGGAAAGTAAACCTATTACAGATCTGACCATCTGAAAACCCATCAATATCCTCTGCTCTTCTCAAAAGGATTAAATAAAAAGAATAAGAAAATCAATAGTTTTTTTTTTTTTAAAGAAACATTATTACATTACATTGTAGAGTAGAGAGATGGTTAGTAGAAATTAGTTTTGTTAGGAAGGAAAGCAGTCTCGGAAGAGAAGGGTCTCCATGAGCTTTTTGAAGGTCGAGAGGTAAGAAACAAGACAAGAACTACTGTGCAGTCTTTTGCATGAGTAGCAGAAGAGATAAGGCATCCTTACTGATGACATTATTGATCCAATGCAAATTATTACAAACAGAAATAAAGAGAAAAAAAATCAAGAACTACTTTTTTGTATCATACATCAGTGTTCTGCTAACAGAAACACAACCTTAATGAAAATCCTTCAGTCAAAAGCAGTTTGGAAAATAAATCATGTGAGGTCTGTAGTTTTCCATCCATAAACATATCAAACACGTACAATCTGATTTAAACAAACAAACCAATGAATAGAACTATGAGCCTACAACATAAGTGAAAAAAAGATATCTGATGCCTCACTGGAGGTCTGCCGATTTGAATGCACTTCCATTAAGAAAGTCTTTCAGCTTGTAAAAGGGCAATTTTCTGTGAAAAGTATAATTATATGCTGTCTGTCTGTATATCATCTTTCATTTACTAAAAGTATTTGGATTTTGATGCATTCAGAAATAATTATCCACAACAATAATGAGTGCATTAGACATTTTTTACAAAAAAAAAAAAAAAAAAACAAGATTGTTTTTAGCTGGAGTAGTACTTTCTTCCTAGCAATTTGCTGTGGCTCCAAAACTGTCTTGGTCTGGGGTGAAAAGTGATAAATGATTTCGATTTAATCTTGTATCCTTCTTTGGCAAAACACTAAGGCATTTCTTGACGTTGTTTCTGGCTGGCTGGGAATGTGTTACATCTATGCCTATAGACATTCCCGCAGGACCTATAAGACTGCATATAGTCCTCATGGGTGAAATATACACAGTTTAACATGCCCCTCATAACTCTCTCTACATCTCTTTAAGCAGCTACTGTACATTTTATCCAGCGCCTATGGGACTACAACTGGTTGACTTTGATAGCTAAATTCTTCTACTTCATGAAGTTTTTGCATGTTTTTGAACATCTTTCTCCTTCATGTTTCACTTGTAAATGGCTGCAAATATTATTAATGTACCATAATCATCTTAGCAGAGAAATTACTCATTCTTTGTATTACAAATAATACTTAATTTATAATTTATAAGTAATTTATACTTAATAAACCAGGTATTTTTAAGAAACAGGCTGTGCTTAACACATGCTTTTTTTAGACTTCATTAGGACCTTTAACAGGGTTTGGTGAAAAACTATTGAACGCAGCACTTAAAGTAAACAACATCCTTGTACTTTATGTAACACACAGCTTGTTTACAGTACATGTGTTGCACATCATAACTGGAACATTCATATCTGATGGTCAAAGAGGGAAAAAGAGAGAGAGAGAGAGAGAGAGAGAGAGAGCCTCATCTCTCCAGGGGCCCTGATCCACCCATTCCAGGGCCCCTGAGAGACTTAGAGAGGACGCAGAGCAATGGAGGACTTTGGGGATGAGAACAGCTATGTCATGATAGGAGATGGAGCACATCCATATCCTTAGCCTCACTCGGCCCCCTGAGACACAAGGACTGAAGGGGGGGGGGGCTTAATAGCAGCTTCTTTCTTTCCTTCTTTCCTTCTTTCTTTCTTTCTTTCTTTCTTTCTTTCTTTCTTTCTTTCTTTCTTTCTTTCTGTCTGTCTGTCTGTCTTTCTTTCTTTTCTTGTTCTTTTTTTTCTCTCAGACATGCACAGGGCAATGGTCTTTCTTACATCCATCTCAAGTGCTGTTTCCCACAGCCAAAGCAGCAAGCAGAATAAGATGATGTTTTTAACACTAAGGGCAAATGTATGTCCACCAACATCTAAGTCAGGGCCCACAATCTACATTTGTGTTTGTGCTTGGAGAACAGCTATGTGATGCTAGGAGATGGAGCACATCCTCATTTGGCTACCTGAGATCCAAGGACTGAAGGGGAGGGAGGCTTAATAGCTGCTCCTCTGCTGCAAAATGGCACCTTAAAAGGTTCACATAGGAGTCACACTTGCACTTAATTCATGGCACTGTGGCCTGATTTGACCGCTCCACAGACGCACGCTTTTAGTAACTCTTCGTAAATCAATGGTGTGGTGACATCACTGGTTTGAAGTCAGTGTGTTCCCATGTGCCCAGACAGCACTTAATCTTGGTGGATTGGGAAATGTGTGCCACAGTGCCATTGCTCAATGGCGCGAGGGAGTCAAGAGAACTCTGGTGACTCCAAGTGTTAGCTGGGCAACATGCACTCATATACCACAAAGGAGTCCTGTGTATTCATCTGAGTGTGTGTGTGTGTGTGTGTGTGTGTGTGTGTGTGTGTGTGTGTGTGTGTGTGTGTGTGTGTGTGTGTGTGTGTGTGTGTGTGTGTGTGTGTGTGTGTGTGTGTGTGTGTTTCTATGCGCACCCATGCATGCCTTTGTGTGTGTATGTGAGGTTGTGCTTGTGTGAAAAAGACAAAACAGAATTGGGGAAGAGAGAGAGAGAGAGAGACAGAGAGAGACAGAGAGAGATAGAGAGAGAGAGAGACAGATAGAGAGAGAGAGAGAGATAGAGAGAGACAGAGAGACAGAGAGAGAGAGATAGACAGAGAGACAGAGAGAGTGTGTGTACAGTATGTATGTATGTGTGGACATGTTTAAAATTGCAGGACAGGAACAATGATGAGCGGTTATTTGACTGCTCGTGTTCGATAATTGAGCAATAAGCCACGCGAGGCTGTGGGTTTACGCTGGATTTAACACAGCTAAGGAGTGTTGGTAGGCACAACGCGACACTGAGTGCCGTTAACCCCTCCTAGCTGTTCTAAATACAGCCCAAACTCACGAATTTGAGTGGTTTATTGCTTTTCTAAAACTGTTACAACTACTGTTTGAACAAACTTCATTAAATAAAGTCACACAAATTAAAGAATAAAATCGAGCATAAATAAATAATTATTCTTCTGCCAGTAGTTCCTTTGGGGAAGTGGTTGCCATGCAACACTTAACACTATACTGTCATTGGCGACAACACGCAGACAGAACATAAGTGCACGACCGCAACACAGTGTCCTCGCAAGCCATGCAAACATTTAGGAATGCTTATTAATATCTACTTAAATATTGCCTTGAATCTTACTGAAATAAGGCTCATTTTACAAGTTCACAACAAAGTCAGCATGCAACAATTTCACTACTTTCTACTACTTTGTAACAGTTTTTATTGTTTAGTTTTTTTAACTAAGGTTCTCTGTGAAATAATAAGGAATTTTGTAATAGAATGTTACGAGGATAACCTGTAGGGTTATGCTGGTTTTACAACTGCTTGGAACATGTTTCAGCCCATCATAATCAAGGAAACAAATAAGCAGCTTTAGAAATCATATACTGACCTTGACTTAACAACAACACAAAGAAATGAATCAGTGTGGTTTTCCAAAACAAATGTCATGGAGGGCTATAGTCTGAGGCTTGGCATAGGGTCACTTTTTCTCACCTACTGTACTCCGGTTGGTAGTGCACCTGAATTTTGAATGTCTTTTTGTTTGATGTTAATAGCATTAAGTGTTGAATGCCATGCAAGCAGATGTAGCATTTTCAAGGACCGAGTCTTTCCTCTCCTTTACATTCACCAAGGAAACAGCCCAGAAATCTTGACCCCCTTTCTCTCTGGCTATCGCTTTCCTTCTCTCTCTCTCTCTCTCTCTCTCTCTCTCTCTCTCTCCCATTACAGGTCTTCTCAAGACTGTCCTTAGATAAAGCTGTCTTAGTTAGAGTGGTGGTGCTAATGATTAACCTTAACAAATCTAAAGAACAAAGAGCCAGTCTATTCAGTGGTCTTGAGTTAGGTGACAAGGTATTGAACACTGCTTTAGCTAGACACACAAAAGAAGGCACTGCAATTTAGCTTCTTGGGAATTTAAGTTAAGGTGCATTGTGCGGTAATCTAAAAAACACCCATTCTTTCTTCTTTCTTTCTTCTTGTTCTTGTTCTTTTGTTTCTCAGACACAAACAGGGCAATGGTCTTTCTTATATCCATCTCAAGTGCTGTTTCCCACAACCAAAGCAGCAAGCAGAATAACATGATGGTTTCCAACCCTCAGGGCAAATGTATGTCCACTAACATCTAAGTCAGGGCCCACAATCTACTTTCAATCTAATTTTTGTTTGTGCTTGGCAAAACTTCCACAACAAATCCCTCAAGGTATATTTAAAATACTTCTCTTTGTCCCATTTTCTTTGTCTGTGATTTATTTTAACCGGTTTCTTTAAGCAGAAGTGTGAACTTTTGGTGTGAAACCAAGGGACCAGCTACATTAAAGGCCTGCAGAAATCTTGCAGGCAACACCAGCACAGCTGGCTCGTATTACGTAAAGCTTGTTAGCGAGATGTCTTTTGGGGATACTCTTGGCAATGTTGTGTGCTGTGAAAGCTCCTCTTACACATTCACAGGGCGCTTTGACCTGAACCACAGAACAACACAATGCTTAAGCCTAGTAGAGGTGGCTAAGAGGAATGAAAGATCTGTTTAACTGTGCCTCATACAGTATCACAACTTGTTGCTTAAATAATATAATAATATGTATACACTGGTGTAGTGGAGGTTAGATGCGTGATAACACCTGTTTAAATGACAAAACAGCACATTTGTTCAGGATATGCACAATTTACCCTTTCCGCCCTCTTCACGTGTAGTGTTACCCCACTTTTTTTATTTTTACCACCACCACTGAATGTATAGCCTATACATTTTATACATTGTTCAATACTTTACAATCTATTACTTTTTGTTATTGTTTACACATTCAATTCATCCAAAGCCTTTTCCAAGGCCAAATCCAAGATAAAGAAGATGTTCTAGTAATTTAAAATGATAACTGAAGGAGGCAGGGATGGCGGCACAAATGTCTAGACAAATCTCTATCGCCCCCATGTGGTTATGCGTCACATCACAGTACACCAGATACACGGGAGGAGTTGGAAAAATACAGCACAGAAAATCCACAAATATGTTTAATGACACGGTAAGCACATAACTGTATTAATCAGAAATGCAGCACACTTATCAAAAACTCTCACCTTAAATAACATTTCCAGAAAGATGCAACAAAAAAAGGGATTTGATTGTACATTTGCGACCAATGGCCAATTGTGGCCAATGAGTAAAGCTTTTTAATGGAAGAGAACTGTCATGTTCAGAGTGTTGTATCATGAAAACAATTCCATGCATTTGGGAAAGTTTCAAAAACTATGACCATTTGCTCTCCCTGTCCTATTAAAAGGTAACTCAGTTCTGCTCATGTAGGTTAATATGCTCACGCTATCATAGACTAAGATACATTAAGAAGAGGAGGTTATTGGTATCACAGATCAAATATACACAGCCTGAAAATGATAGAGCTCTACTGTGCTATATTATGATCTGACACAAGCTATGCACACTCAATAACTACACTAGCTACAGTCAATGAAGCAATCGGTCAAGACAGCAGAACAAACCTGGTCATCTGCAGTGAATGCAGACTTGTATGTGTCAGATAGACAAAGATGTTGACTGTGAAAAGAAAGGAGGTGAGGGCAAATCTTCTAAGAAGATGCAAACGTGTTGCGGAGAGGTAGCTGATAATGGATATAGAGGTATAAACACATGGATTGCCTCCAGTCCTATCATAGCCTAATTTACCTTAAGGAATAATGGAAAGGAACAAACACTAAGGAAAAGAAAAGAAAAAACTATGTTTGCTATTGCTTGCCTGTCAGGGCACCCCTCTTTATAGCATTGTAGATTTCTGCATTAGAGCCTGATGCATCTTTTGTGTGGCAGTACTGTTAGCATTGGAATAGAGCCCGTTGATGGCTGTTTGTCAGATGGAAATGTATCCTTTTCATCATTCAGGTGAGCAGGTCAGAGTTTGTTTATCCAATTCAATATACATGGTTTTCCTACTTTCATGTGGCTTAGATTACCGCTTTAAAAACTGCAGGAGGCACGGTTAGAAACTGTACGCAAAAACAAGTGTTTTAGTTTTCTGCTTATCATTCAGGTCCATGTACTTGTAGAGTGAGGTAAGGAGGAGAACCTGAAGACATGAAAGACTTACATTTCAGGGAGTGTTTTTGGTTTTAGGGTGCTATTTTATATCACTGCAAGTCACTTTCGGAAAAAACGTGTTTGCTAAATAATAGAACTCCCTGTATTTCAAGTAAGTGGTGGACAGAAATTAAGACTTCTTACAGCACAAATCTCGACAAACAAACCAAAAAAAATGGCCAAACGAATGAACAGTTGAACACTTATTTTCTCCACAAATCGCACCTCCTTTATTCATATCACTCTCTGCGTGCATTAGTAGAGGTAAGATGATGAAAAAAACATGACGTGGCATAAAAGTGCACTCTGTGCTTTCATCCGTGTGAGAAGATTACAATACTGGTGCTCTACTGCCTGACAATAGCCCTTTTCAGACATGACCTTTGTAGTTGTATAATTGCAACTGGATATCATACAGACCTGAGAGTTCACATATGGTGCTTGCAAATGGGGGCAATCCAACGCTAGCTGTTTATACTGCAGGAAAAATACTCTGGTGGTTTAAGTGAGGGGTGGGATCAGGGCTGAACTTGCAGGCCGCAGGAGATGATGCAAAATATATGTGGCGATGTACAAGGGAGCATCTGGTGTGTGTATGTGTCTGTCACCCAACCCACTACATGCCCATAGGAGAAGACAGAACCTCTGTTACTGCATGTCTCTGCCATTTCCTCCTTTTTCTGAGTTATTTTTTATGATGTGCTTACATAAAAAACAGCACAAATTCAAAAATACTAGACTAAAACTAATATTCCTTTAAGCACTGTTTTCCCCATTTCAGAGCACTTTCTAATGTGAGAACAAGACTTTAGAATATATGACAATGAGGACTGTACTACAAACACAACCGTGATTATAGCTGTGGCTATAATATTCGGGCATTCCTTTATATCCTGCTAGTTAGACTTCAAAGGCAATCCCTGCTAGATGTACCAGAGCGTCTGCACTATATCAACATTAAACTGAGAACAAAGTGCCTGTAATGCAAACAGCTTCATACTCCCAGATTCGTTTTGGGCTTTATTTTAATGTGACACAGATGGAGCACAGCACACTCTGCTTTTAAGGGCTAAACACGCACGCTGTGGAACTTCAATCAATCTACTACTCCCAGCTCAGAGCAGACCGCTGAAAGGATTGTTTTTATTCATTCCCCTAATATTGTTTCAACTGCTGGTTTTTCAACTGAGAAAACGATGTAATGGAAACTCGACACTCTACACAGTAATATGGCCTCCATGCTCACTTATGGCAGAACTACACACACCAGTGCCATCCCTGTGTGTGTGTGTGTGCGTGTGTGTGTGTGTGTGTGTGTGTGTGTGTGTGTGTGTGTGTGTGTGTGTGTGTGCGCATGTGTGTGTGCGTGTGTCTGTGTGTGTGTGTGTGTGTGTTCAAGTGTGTGTGTGTGTGTGTGTGTGTGTGTGTGGGTGTGTGTGTGTGTGTGTGTGTGTGCGTCTGTGTCTGTGTGTGTGTGCACGCATGTTTTTTCTCAGCCCCAGGGGAGAAGAGCATCTTGTCTCTGCAGTGCTGTGTGCATGCCCCACATTCGTTGGGCACCTTCATGACTTATTGAGATGAAGCCAGCTGTCTGTGGTAAGGAGGCTTATTATGGGGCTTTTAAGGACGGGGCCTCAGAGTGCCAGTGGGGACCACCAGGGCAGCCTGACTCCTGTACTGACCCACTGCCCTCCATTTAAACTCCCCTACTTTACTGCACACATGTCAGTGTTTTCTTCCTTTCTGATATTGATCTGATTGTAATGCCATTATTCATCCTGCACATTACATTGTACTTTATCCTTGCCCAAAACCGTACACTGTAAAAAAAAATTTGTTGACTCAACTTGAATATTGGTGTAACCTAGTTGCCTTCAAATTTGAAGTCCTATGGAAATGACTTGTGAAGTTGGCACAAAAAGCCAACAAGTTCCCTCAGCTTAATGTTCAGAGTTCGATAAACTAATGACAAGTCAGAGGAACTGATGTTTGTTGTACATACAACTTCCAATTACATATTGTATGAACAAATGGTTTGTGGACTCAACTTCAGTCTCAATCAGTCCAACTTCTAATTGGGCATTGGATGAACAAATGGTCATGTGGACCCCACTTAAACAACATCAGTCCAACTTCTAATTCGCCATTGTATGAACAAAGGTTTACGTGGACTCCACTTAATCTACATTACTTCCACTTGTAATTGTGCATTGCGTGAACAAAGGGTTATGTGGGCTCTACTCTAATCCGCATCAGTTCAACACGTTTATACAGTCAGCTTAATTTGGGTTTTGCAATTATAAGTACTTCATTTTCTTTTGTTAGGTGTAGACATAAGACAAGAGACTCAGATAACATGAACAAAGCCAATCATTTATTTCTCACTTAAAAAAAAACATGACATAAACAGCACCATCTGCACATGTCTGAGATCAGTTAGCCAGTGTCTTTGCATCAGTCTGTGTGCGCGTCCGTCTGTGTGTGCGTACGTCCGTCTGGGTGTTTGTGGTCATCATGTATGTCAAGGTGTTTAAGACAGTCGTAGTAAAACAGAAGGGGGTAGTCGCATATTGTGAGACAATAAAACGGGATAAGAGACGAGTGTATGTGTCCATTTGCGAGCGTCTTTGTGTCCATGTCTGTGTGTGCAAATGTCTTTGTGTCTGTGAGCAAGCGTCTTTGAGTCTCTGTCGGCGTGTGCGAGCATGTTTGTCTGTCCGAGCGTCTTTGCATCTGTCTGTATGTGTGTGCAAGCGTGTTTGCATGTAAGCATGTTTGCGTCTATCTGTGTGTGTGTGTGTGCAACAGTCTTTCCGTCTGTCTATGTGCATGATCGTCTTTGCGTCTGTCTGTGTGTGTGTGTGTGTGTGCGCGCGCGCATGAGCGTCTGCGTATGTGTGCGTGTGCATGAGCGTCTTTGCATCTGTGTGTGTGCGTGCGAGCATCTTTGCGTCTGTGTACGCGCATGTGAGAGTGTTTGTGCGTCTGTGTGTGATCATCTTTAAGTCCATCTGTCTGTGTGCGCGCGTGTGAGCGTCTTTACGTCTGCATGCAAGTGTGGTGGTTGTCATGTATGCCAGTGTTTACGACAGTTGTACTTAAACAGAACAGGGTAGTCATATATCGAATAAAAGGCATTAAGAGATACCAATAAAACGTAAAAAAGTTTTTGCTGTCTCGTAGATGCAAGACTACCACGTAACATGGAAAGTCATTTGAACAGTGTAAGCAATAAAACTTGCTTAAACGTAAAAGCAAAAAATCTGCTTAAAAAGAGAGTTGAAACATAAAACTTTTTCCAGAACATAAAACTAAACTTCAAGATTTTCTCCGGAATCACATGTTAGTGGACATGAGCTTGTTCCTGACACCATTAACTCTAGAGGAGCAAGTGTTTTCGCCAATCTTCATTATCACCTTCTGTATGACCTCAAACATGTACCTGAGCCCTTTTGGGTACTGGATGTTGAGAACATAAAGCAGACCCATCAGCAGTGCAAATGCGTGGGGCACATCTTTCAGTTTCCGAAGAACGACACTCTCCTCCACTGCAAGAACAACATCAACCACTTCCTTGGGGACAGGGCGTTCGGCGTCCTCTGTAACGATCAGGATTCCCACATCCATTCCCTTGATAGCTTCAGTGTCTTCATTTGGCTGGTGAAAGAGCAAAGTAACAATTGGCCTCAACACATGAACATTCAAGATACACAGCAAACATGGGTATAAAAGATGCATTTCTAAATGGGTATAAAATATCTGATAAAAAACAATGGTAACAGATGCACTGTGTAATACTAGTTCATTCAAAACATTCATACTCCTCATTCATTCACAAATGTAACCTTTTTCACAAATACTTGCACAAATAAATCAATTAGGGAATAGGCAGCACAGTGGGGAGCATAGTTACAATACCTACAGTAGCCACCATCCTACACAGTGCACATTTAAAGGTGCAGTGTGTAAGATTGTGGACAAAGTATGTATTGCAACTACTGATTGAAACTGTGCTGCCTATTGCCAAATTTGATCTTTTCATCGATATTTATCAAATAATAAACTAATATTTACTAGCATGACCAAAATTTCCAACTAAAAATGCCAGTTTCTGGAAATGTAAAATGGTGGACAATGGAGAAGACCCCACTTCTCATGTACAAAAAGTGTAATTTTCATAATGAATACATACAATTTGATGGTGGTGGCAATTATTCATGAAACAGGTAACATTTCTGAATGGGTGGCATGAATTCAGGAAATAACACTATACCTTTAAGGAAGAAAAGGAATACTAAATAAGGTTAATAGAGCAAGGAATTAAGTTACTTCGAGGGAAGCAGAAGAAATGAGTTTGCACATTTAGACTAACCTGGTGCCACCAGATGGCAGTGTTCACGTGGTGATCGATGCTAACCTGGTGCCACTTCAGGTTACAGGTAACCACTACCACCACCACCACCACCACTGTCTCGGCAATCACTATCAATAAGCATTTAGCCCCGTGTTCATGGCCATTCAACCAGTCTATGTTAGCAACGATCACCCCGTGCTCTGATAAGCTCAATGAATCGGAGACACCCCCCGATTGGGAGTGTATCCCAGCCCCTCAGCCACCTGGTGGCACCAGGTTACACTTAGACAGCAAATTCATGCAATCTTTCAACTGGTCTTAAGATCTTGTTCAGGAGTGTGCATTTAACACAAATCCAATAACAATGGGTAATGGTTTTCTTGTGTATGAAAAAGAGAGATCAGCAAGTGATTTTCCCTCACATACCTTGCAGATTTTGAAGAAATGGGAAGGGTCCTCCTTAAGGAAATGGGGTAGGGCAAGGAGAACAACCGCTCTCTTCTGTTGATTCGAGTTCTGTAAAACAGAAAAGGAACCCAGAACAGAAAGGAAATCAGTCCTGCACAAATAACTACCTTTTAAAAAATGAGAGGTCAATTTGAAATTTGATGTTTTCTATTGAAATACAAGTCAAACTGCAAATATACCAAAAAGGAATAGTTTAGGGCAACACTTATGTATGTCAGACTACAAGTATTTCTAAATGAATTCCACGTGTTTTAGTTGTAGTAGGGTGATAATATTTTAAAAAATAATAGTGTTAATGGTCATGGTGTATCCTTCATGTATTGTAACACAATGTCTATCTAGGAAGGCTTCTCGAATATACAGCACATGACAAATCCAAAGTTTCCACCTTGCCAAATATTCTGCTTACTTACATCAGCATCTAGAGAAGCAAGAAAAGCTGGAAGTTCCTTCACAGTCTCTCTGTGTCTGTACAGACGCAGAAATCTTGGGACCAACTCATCCAGGCCATGAAAAAAGGACTGTTTCAGGTTCTTGGAGACAATCCGTGTGAATTCGGCGTCAATCTGCATAAAAACAAGAACAGACATACACAAGAGAGCCCAAATTATGCCTTTTTCTGGTAGGCTCAATGACACCTAAGCACTGATATCTTGAAAGTACATGAGAAAAAAACGTTACATCTATTCTTATTCAGTATACTTAAGATCAGTGGTCCCATAAACAGGAGTGGACTTTACTTTGTCACACTCAATATTAACATAACTTATGACCAAAGGATGTACAATAAAGAAATATGGCACCAACCTGCCTCTCTGTGAATAACGCTGACCATCTGGCTTGGAGATCTTTGACCAAAGGCTCCTCCTTGATGATCTCCTTCCTCCTCAGAGAAAAGGTGCTGTCCATAAGGGCATCGACTTTCTTCCAGTCAACATTCTTTTTCGTCATTTCGCTCTGTAAATTGCTTCTGTCTTGTTCAAGCATTTCCATAGTTTTATTCGGAGGGTGTTCTGGCAGAAAATTCACCTCTGACCTCCAGGCTTTCTTTGGTCTTTTGGAATCCCCGGACGCTGATCTTTTGTGCACAGAAAGCTCCACTGACCCAGCAATGCGCAACTGCTGCCTGAAATTGCCCATTTTGTAGTGTATGCTATATTTCCACGCATACCACCCATCTCTTGAGCCAGCTTCTTTCAAGCATGGAAACTTGTCCACCAAGGCTTTCGCAACAATGGAACACTCTCCATTGGTAGGGTGGGTCTTGATTTGAAACAGTGCCTCTGCCAAAGTATCAAGGATGTCACTACGTATGGACCTGGGCACATCCAAAAGCGAGCCATCTCTGTAATACGCCTCATTGCCACGCTGGAGTCTCAACTCAATGTCTGTTGGGAACTTTGGAATGACAAAAGGGTCTGGTAGATATCCACTGCGTTTAGGAGTTGAATCTCTAGAGGAGGTTGATGGCAAGCTAGCAGTATCGAGTGTGGAATCAGACAGCTCATCAATCGATGTCTCTAGGTCATTTGAGGACTCTGGGACATGTTTCTGGAAAACCCGCAAAGTAGTCATCTCCTCTGTTAAGTCAGACATGCTAGTCAAATTGCACAACTCATTCCCATAATTCCGGTCTTCAAACTGTACAATCAGCGTTCCATCCAAATGTAGCTCGTTCTTCAGTAGGTTGATGAATGAGTCAAGTGTTTCTGGAAGACTTTCTATGCTGAGTCTTCTAATGTCATCTGGGGCAAGGATCACGCGAAACCGCATTGTCCCTAATCACAGAGAAATGATACAAACAAGACAAAAGACAAAACTTAGCCATTATGTAGGATGTTCACTATACATCAACAGGCAAAGCTATATTTCTCAAATCAGACAGACTCAAAATCAAAACTTACCTCACTGAAGTAGAAAAGCCTTTGGAGAAATGTAATTCTGCCCTCTGATGGTGTATAAGGACAGCGGAGCGTAATCATTCAGGTCCTGAGGATCTACAATGGAGATGTTTAAGGTCTCATTCTTGCACAGTTCATAGGATCTGAGGTGATCAATATACCAGGCTGTGAAATGTTCAACAATGAATGACACTTTTTTTGACGCCACCAGTATTTTGACTATTTTAGCAAAGTCAGGAAGTCCACATGTCTGTCCAAAAGATATCACCATGCCCTCACAGTATCTTGTGCCATGCAAAATCACGGTTGAAGTTAGACCAACAGACTTCACAGCGTGGTATTTCTGTTGAATGGCAGTCTTAACAGAAAACTCCAAAAGTTCTGGTGAAATGTTTGTGACATTCACCACCTCCAAATCAGGCTTGAAAATACTTGGCGTTCGAAGACTGTATGCCAAAAGAAGCTGGTGGTGTGTGGATAAAGTCAGCAAAATGTTCTTGAAATTGTTCACATCTCGCACAACTTTCTTGAAATAACTGTGTTTGGCTTCAAACCTAATCGTCCAAAAGTCAACTAAAGGGCCAAAGCACCTCACAAGGTGTGCGTAATGTTCTATGAAGTGGTGTTTTGGTTTGAGTCTATATTGAGGAAAAACCTCCAGGAGAAGGCTCCTATGGTCTGATATTTTAGACTCCAAAAAGCACAAAGATTCTTCTGAGAATTTGGGGCTACACAATATCTCAACAATGTCTTTCAAATCCAAGACAATGCCCCATACCTTGTTCTGTTCAGGGACTAAATGGCCGATTATGAGTGGTAGCAACCGCAGCAGAGTCCAGTTCTCGTGGCCGTTTCCCCCAATGGTCCCTTTGGCAAGAGAAGTCTTTGTTATTTTGTGAGGTTTGTTTACTTTGTCCAAAAATCTGTAAGGAAACGTCCTAATGGCATTATTCAAAATTTCAAGAGTGAAAAACTTGCATGAAATGAAATCATTTAAACACAGAGCTAGCTCCTCTCTGACTATCCCTTCAAACAAATCATGAAGAATATCTGGTGGAAATCCTTTTGCCGTTTGAAAATATTGTAATCTGTTTAACGGACAAGATCGCTTCACACCATCAATACTCTTCAAATGTTCACTTTCTTTCAATTTGGACACACAGTCATCAATTGACTCCTGGGTTCTAAGAGCAAACTTTCCACTTTTCACTGGACAAATCTGTATATCCTTACGATCCGCTAAACAAAACCTGCAGATCTTTCCTTCAGTGAAGGACTCCTTGAAACCAGCTAGCGAATGGGCACCAAGATTGTCTGCGGAAACATAGGCAATTGTGCCAGTTACGCTTGCCCCTAGTCTCTGAACAAATAGTCCATCATTTTCAAGAGACTCAATATCTTTTATCAGAGGCTCTAAAATTCTTTCATATCCAAAAGAAATAATGTCTTTCCTATGACACAAAGTCGCAAGGTAGATTGATGACAAAGAGGACCTATAATGAAAAGGTAAATTAACAATCACCCAATAGACACCACAAATCTTGTAATCATTTTTGGCAGTACCTAAGGGGTTACATACCTCAAAATCATCAATAAACAACCCAATCGCAATGTGAAATTCTTCACCTGAGAGCAATTCATTCTGTTTTCTGTTCAAACTGTCATAAAATGATTTTTTACTGGCTTGCATGTGACCTTGAGCTATGTTGTTGGAGAACTTTATCAAGTACATCATCTCGATTCAGTAATTCTGAGAGAACACGCAACACTGGAATATAGACAAAAGATCTCTGTCTAGCAGCATCTAGTACATACTCAACTGGCTCGATCACAGTGAAATTTTCTCTGTAGAATTTAGCCCTCTTGTAAGTTGTGCCAAGTTCATTTTCTCTAGAGAGGCATCTGAAAGGGTTTGCTTTCTGAACAATATCAGACACCTGAGCAATCAAAGAGGCATCACACTTACAGTTATGGAGTTCTAATATGGGTCTGATTGACCTCAGTGTTAAGTTTTGCGACAAAAAGCTTACTTGATAAAGTTCATCAACTATATCTTGTATTGCAGATTTAGAAATGTGCAAAACTGTTTGCATTCGAATGAATAAAGAAGCGAGACTGTACTTAATAGTTTCCTCACTATCCTCTCCATCATACTCATCATGTTCACCATCAGGGCTTGAGCCTCCCTCAATAACATCTAGTAAAGGTGCATGGTCAGTAAAAGCATGGGAATCAGTTCCAAAAACAATAACATCAGGTCTTATATCAACTACACAAGGATCATGATGATACCTGCTCTTGTGAGCTTTAAAGGTGCTGAAAACATTTGACTTGAAAGAGCACTGTTTAAAAGGGCAATTCACAGTTTCATTACTTTGAACATGCTTTCCTAAATGAAGAAAATAGTTTTTCAAATCAAAAGGTTCACAAAAATCACACAGTTCACATTTCAGTTTCGCCTTTACAGGCTCAGACTGAATTTGTCGGGCATGCTGGGTAACCAAATGTCTCTTTAAGGCGACTTGGGTCTTGAGGGTGCAGGGACAGTCTTGGTATATGCAGGGAAAGGGACAGGTAGTTCCATTGAATCCATGTGTTACCTTATAATGGCGTATTATTGTTCGTTGATTTCTTGATGAAAAACTACAGTATTTGCAGGTCCAACACATCAATAAAGAGGATTGGATCAATCTTCTAATAGCAGCGTCTGAAAGAAAGACATAATACTGTATTAGTTTGGCTTCTGGTACAATCTAGGCTGCATTCCTGCAGAAAACTAAAAAAGCAGACTTTCCTTATTTGCCTGATTGTTGGCCGGTAGAGAATTTAACTAATAAAAACGTTTTAAATTATTTAAATAGGTAGCATGTGCAAACATTAAGTTAAATCACTAATGATGTGAAATAATATTTTATTGATTGTAAACATGATGTAATGATTCGTAAACATGCTGCAATTTGTAAAATTATATGTGTAATTCCCTTCATTGGAAAGATGAATTTTAAAATGGCCCAAACAAAACTATTCCATCGGCACAAGTCCTGTTGGTATTACTGTGCAGAGACCACAGCTTGCCCATTCATAATTTAACTTTTAAAAAATCCATTTTCAATCGGCATAGGTCACATTTTCATCCTGAAATCAAGTCAGCCATGAAACTGAGCGCAGAAAAACAAACACATTGTCGTCGTTAAAAATTCGCTTGCTCACATCCTCCCGCTCCATCCGCATAGTCTTCAGTTGCATTTCTTTAATTGTAAGTTGCCCAGAACTCTTCGGAAGCACTAAACCGTTTCCATGCACGAACTTATGCTGACAAAGCAGGGTTAAGTCCGTCCAGACAGCCTCGGAAAGGGCTGTTCTGGTGCAAAAATAAACTTCAGCTCTAAACTGGCGACATCCAATCCCATTATAAGCTAGCTACCCATGAACCCTTTTCTGGGAATGACCCGATTTAGCAGATTGCCAATGCGTAGCGCATGGCAGGTACATAAGTGGCCAACATACTTTGCATAGATGCTGTGAGGAAATGCTAGTAACAAAAGGGATGATAATCACGTTTGAAAATCAAACGAACACCGTTAAACCTATTCACAATAGACCTAGGTCTACAACACGACTGCAATAAATAAACATAGGGCCTACGGCAAACCGTCTCAGATCATTTAAAAGTTGTCGTTATTAAACCATATTGTTAATTACGCATTCCCTCGGCAAACTACTCAGTATACTTGCTAGCAACGACGTTAATACACGTGTCAGACAGGGGGGGGGTTGCGTTTTGGTTTTAAATCAAATCTTAGCGCGATGTCGGAGTCCACATCAAGCAAGATAGTTTTAATCATGCACCGAATACAACACAAGACTGTTATACAATTAACACGAAATAAAACCACATCTCTGTTCACTCACACTGATAACATTCCTTCCAACGCATCCAAACTCAAGGACTGTGTGTGTGTGTGTGTGTGTGTGTGTGTGCGCGCGCGCGCGTCTCCTCTTCCCTCAACGAAAGCATTGGAAGTGACTAGCATGCTAGGACCTGCTACAACAGTCAATGGCTACAACAAATCCCGACTGGACAATAGTTCCACAGCTACATTACGAATAGTCCGCACCACACTCCGACCAAATTCTAAAGAACTAAATTAAGCTACACATTTCCCTAATAGACTACATAGCCATTATCCACAGGGATGTTTTTTAATGCAGTCTGTCTCATCATGGCAATCACGGAGCTAAGCTTAACTCCTCCACCCCATTCACAACAATTTTACCGGTTACACTACAAATCAGATAGCCCAAAGTTTGTCGTTAAAAACTTTTTCATGGAAAATAAAAATGTGTAAAGTAAAGTTCACTCACCTGTTAAGTCGACGAAATCTTAATCCATGGCTCGGCGATGGCGGGAAGAAGTTGCAAAAAACGTAACGTGTGGGCACGTAATGACGTAGGGTAGTGACGCCGAGGATGAACTTGAACTTCAATTTGAGACGACAACAATGGCTCAGTTATATCAACTGTGCGTTAGAATTTCAGAGAGGAAACACCGATATCTGTGTTAGCTCAACAAATCCATTAACAAGTTTTAAGCCGAAAGTTGAATTGACCTAAAAATAGAAGTGGAGACAACGGAAGGTTGAAATCTTTTTTTACAGTGTATACTGTTTTGTATATTACTGCCTTTGCACATTATGTTTATATTGCCCGATGTACCTTGCAAATTGTTATCCCTGTTGTACAGTAAGTCTTATATACCACTTTGACTATTGAATTAATTATTACATGTCTATATAATTTACAGTGAGTGACATATCTAAAAAGTGTTTTTTTTTGTGATTTTTTTTATTTTACTAGCTGGCCTACTGAATTGTGACATGTGGAAAGTGTGACCTGAAATTGGGGATCTGAAAATGTAATTGCTGCCTTTAGGGTTATTGAAAATAGAATTGTGCGACCTGAAAATGGAGGGGTCAGAAAAATGTAATGACTGTCATCAAAGGTGCATTAATCCAGTGTCAGTAGAGGTTGGAACACATCGTATTACTACATCCACATGGTAAGTTTGTCATGCAAGATGAGAGACAACACTTTGTATTGAGGTAAAACGACCTTAAATCAGTTGGACAATTGTACTTAGCTGAAGCTGTTATCAAATCAGAACAGTTGGCATCTTTTTTTCAGACATTTGATAGTAGCCCTGGCTGTGACCAGTGTCACAGTGTTACTGGATAATGATAAATGTGAGCACTTATTAGACAAGCAGGGGAAGCCACACAGTCTTTGCTCAATGTCACAATTCTTTTTTAAGGGAAACAATGTAAAGACCAAATGTTGTTTCCTTTAACAATTAATCATTGCATTGAGCGAAGAATGTGCGGTCTTCATTCTTGTCAAATCATCGCTCCAGTGACTGGTACTTTTCCAAGCTTATGCGTTGTCTGTCAGCCTTCCTCCAGAAAAATATGAGCACTCAATCATTGGATACGGCACTTACCAACCTGACAGACGAGATACACCATTTGTAGCATAATAATCAAATGACAATGATTAGCAGTATTATGAACAGTCATTGAAAGTGCCACACAATCATACTCACCTGTCATAACATAAATATTACAGATACTTGTGCTGAAAAATAAAAATAGCTGTTTGAGTCCTCTGCTCTGCTGACCCACTGGATTCCATTTAAACTCTGCATTGCACCAAAGCCAGTATCCTGCGTTTTTGTCTTTTGGTTTTAGTTAGAGTGACAAACAAACATGTCTGTAATGTTTGTTTTTCTCCTCAGTTGACGACTTTGTTGAAAATAGAATGACGCAACCAGCAATTAGTTAATTGGACATTAAGAGATGGTGAATGTCAGCTGTAGCCCACTGAGAACTATAAAAATGAACTACAGAATTATATTTTCTGGATTTATTTATATTCAGCCAACCCAGCACACTATTAAAATGATCAAAGTTAGAAACAACATTGTTCCTCAAAATATACTTATGACTTGCCAGCAAACAGTTTTTGTCTGGGTGATTAGATCTATGCACCAAGGTATGTGGCACAACAGTTGTTTACCTCTTCATAATTAAATCTAGCCACTCCATATGAGGCAAGGTACCACATACTAAAAATTGTGCTTAAACCAACAGGCTAACTGCCTTAAAAGTTTGCCAAATCCTTGCAAAGCTCAGTCACATCACAGCTGACATTGACAAAAGCTTGCTAACATGTTACCTGATTTCTTGTGGTAATAAAGTTTACAAAGTAGTTTTTTTCTGGATGTAACAATACATCACAAAGCATCAGAGGTGCTCAATTTCAGTGCAATGTTTCGTGGGGTAAAAGACAAGATCTTCCAGTAGAATCAGATGTTCCCACTTCCAAAACTTCCCACTGTGTAGGTTATGTAGAAATTGCAAGATACATTAACCACCACCAGAGATCACATTCAAGGCAAGGCAAGGCAAGTTTATTTGTATAGCGCATTTCATACACAACAGCAATTCAATGTGCTTCACAAAAATAAAAGCAAAGGACAATATATAAAGGCATAAAAGATAAAGTAATTGTAGAAGCATAAAAGGTAAAACAAGTGTAAAAGCATACAAGTAAAATCAATATGTGGTAGAAGCATAAAAGGTAAAACAAGTGTAAAAGCATACAAGTAAATATGTGGTAGGAGAAGTCACCCCACCGGGACTGAATAAAACTGAATAAAAGGCAAGCAAATTATGAGACACTGGCCAACAGGGATTTATTATATCTGATAACATATAAGTATACACTGTGTACTAAATGTGCAGTATATTTCAGTCAGTCTGTGAATGTTGGTTATTTAGAGGGAGAAATATTTTGCACTGTCTCAGTCTGCAAGAAATAATGTTAAATAATAGATACAATAGCTGGCCAGTGATGTAAAGATGGCCAACATTAATATTTAAAGTATGGCAACTGAATATTGCTTCTCCATCGATTAGCATGATGAACATGACTAAAAAGAATAAAATAACACATAAAAGCTGACACATAAAACAAAAGGCATACATGCAGCAGAAATACACCAGACATCGGATGAAAATGGGGGAAATTCATAAGGAATGTGTGCATCTGGCCACGGCTTCTGCAAGCACAAACTGTTCAGTGAGACTTCTATTGCCATTGTTTGCACTCTTCAAAAAAATATAGCCGCACACTCCACGTTACTTCCTTTATTGACGACGTTTCAGCCCCATGGCCTTTGTCGAGGTTCACACCATTGGTCACAGTAGCTGAGGGTGTTGGCCACACCCATATCACACCACAGGTACAGTACCTGCCTCGCTGTACTTCCTGTCTGCTTTCGACAGGGCAATAATAGAGTGCTCCAAAAACAGATGGATGGTTTTTTCCCTTTTGGTTTATTTCTTCACAAACATGTTGAATTAACATGTCTTTATGACAGACATGTGAATACACAGGATTTTATTTGCACAAATTACAAAAAAATCAAATGTTCACTCATATAATATATAAGCACATCATAGGCAAACACTTACTTGAACAACATAAGTAAATAGACGGAGCAACCAGAAAGGTGTCCGAATGCAGCAGCGTCCAACCCCCCCCCCCCCCATCACCTTTTCTACCTCTGCCCTTCATTTAGTAGTCATACCCCCCAACTGCATTCTATGCACTTTACTCTCCACCCCCCATGCATAGTCTAGACTCCCAATCAACAGTTTCACTGCATGTCCTACTACCCAGTATGTCTATGCATGTGACAAAGAAATACCTTGTGTCCTTGTATCCTTGTATAAGTAAAGGTTTGAGGCAGAACTTATTATAGAGAATGTACCTTGTGAACAGGAGCATTCTACAAGATGGGAGCAGACATTTCATGAAGCATGGGACCTAGAACTGCAAACATTTTCCCAACTGGAATAAAGGAATAGTGGTAGTGTTTTTTTCAGTCAGTCAGCAACACTATGCTATTGTGGTGAGTGTCGTTGGTGGCTTGTGTTCATCTTGAAAGCATGCAAAGGGCAGATGGCACTGTAACAAGGACAGTCAGGGCTATTGTTTTAAAGAGCTAAGCTGGCAATGGTTATAACATGCATGTGATATTCGATATGTCTGATATAACTCAACCATGTCAGGCATTTTAGAGTTTGTAGTAGTTTCAGACTCAAGCAAAGCTGAAGCCTGATTATGGTGTGTTTGAATTAACTTATGGGCAGTTTTAGGAATGTCCACAGATTTGGCCACTAGTTGGTGACATTGGGCTTTCATTTTTATTCTGTGGGCTATCCGAGGGAATGACTAGGAATAGCCTGTTTTAGACCATTTTGATTATATTATTCTCCAAGGATTGAATTATTCTTCCTGCCTTGATTTGTGAACCAGTTACATTCTAGAACAAACAACTTTATGCTATTAGACTGAACTGCAGTGTAATATCCAAAGTGGGCAGAGTTACTGTACCTTAGTTACATAATCAGTTGGAAAGGTGGTAGGCCTACATTCCTGTCCAAGTAGCCGTCATTCAAAATCAATTGCCTAAAGTAAATATACTACCCACAGATTCATCAAGGACACGGTTAAATTGGGGGGGGGGGGGGGGCATGCACGGAAATGCTTATTTACACCTGCCACTAGGCGATATTGTGCTGCCTTGAGAATGTAAGGTTCAAAAGTAGAATGGGTTGTTTCTTCCCTCCTACAAACCAGTGATGTCGCTGTGTTCCAATGAAAACAGGTGGAATTCCCAGATTCGACCAATGACGCTCTCTTCCTACCAGTCCGTGCTCAGGAGTACGCTAGGCTTACCCAGTCATGGCGCTGCTGTGAAGTTCGACACGAACGAGTGTGGACAAAAATTCCTCTCCTGAAGTGATTTTACTTGAGACATTCAAAATCCAGACTGGTGAACACGAGTGCATTTCCACCAGATAGTTATTTCGGGACTGTTTTTATGTTGGATCTTTAAACAGGATACAATACACGGTCGTGGCTACTTTCGAAAGGAAACGCTACAAAGTTGCTTTTCCGAGCTCCATGCAGGATGTTACAATTGTGACCTTACGAGCAAGCAGCAGGATGGACAACGGGAGTTAGAGCAAGTACTTGGGGATTGTTTTCGGTTTTGTCCTGTGTACTTTGTTTTTCGTTTTTGCCTTTAGCATTTGGACGTTTTTTTACACAGCCATCATGCCAGCAAAGACAAAGTACAATTTGGTTGATGATGGCCATGATTTGCGGATTCCTTTGCACAACGAAGAGGCTTTTCAACATGGAATCAATTTTGAAGCAAAGGTAAACAGCGTATAGAAGAGGACAGGGTGGTCAATGTGACAGTGGATTTAAAGACAGATTAAGTGTTATTGTATTCCCGATAGCGTCAACTGCGACTTTCATTTTGTGTTAAATCCAGTCTTCGTTGTTTACAAACAGTTTTAAGGTTAATTAAGACTGAATTTGTTGCTCGTGTGTAGGCTAACCTACATTGGACTCGACAAGGTGTTGTTAAGAAATACATCGATTAAAACAGCTTTACTGTCATGATATAGGCTAATTATCGTTCTGCTTTCCTTTTTCATTAGTATATCGGTAGTCTGGATGTGGCGCGACCAAACAGCAGAGTGGAGATAGTTGCTGCAATGAGGAGAATACGGGTGAGTATTGTGATTGTGCCACATTCTCTTGCTGATCCTTCCTACCCCACGCTGTAGGCTAGTCCTTCTGTGTCAACACAGACCTAATTCTAAAGTCAGAAGTGATGTGAACATCTCTATGTGGGTGGTCCTGCCCCTGAGGAGGTGAGGGTTGATCTGTGAAACACTGGAGGATTGCTTTGAAACAGATAAATTGTTCCGCCTGAGTGGAATATTTGTTTCCAAATACCTTTGTCCTGAAATACTCTATTAAACGCAGTGATTACATGGCTCAATCTAAAACTTAGGACGGTATGGTAATAAAGGACACTGTTGTCTCCAAAAAGATGTCAATTTCCAAATGTATGTTGACATAACAGAGTTCAGTTTGACAGACGTCTTTTTGTCACGAGGTTGGGTTCTTCTGTAATTACTAAGTCGCAC
Organism: Coilia nasus; assembly: GCA_027475355.1. Classification (NCBI taxonomy): domain Eukaryota; kingdom Metazoa; phylum Chordata; class Actinopteri; order Clupeiformes; family Engraulidae; genus Coilia; species Coilia nasus. The sequence continues at coordinate 21,356,199 of CM050212.1, forward strand.
TTTTCCAGCTCCAGTGGACTGTTAATTGGTTAGTATAAAGACCACAGTTTGCATCTCGGTATTTTCTGATGTTTTCATTATTTTTTAAGGACCGTGTGATGATATGCAGCTAGTCACTTGTTCATGATTTACCAAGGTAGGTTAAAATGAGAGCCAATGCAATACAATTAAGTCAACATATTAAAATGACATGATATTAATTAATGAATTTATTTGTTTATTAGCACCAGCAGTTTCCATGACAGTGTTCACTCTTAGCTGTTTCTTGTCCTCCATCATTAGACAGCTTTAGTCCTCCTAGACATGACCCAGAGGAGCTCCCCTGAACCTGGGCTTGTGTTTCTGTAGCGCCAGCCCTGAAACACATATCCTGTGGATCCCCTTTGTTCATTGACAGCTCTCTCTCCCTCTCTCACTGTCTCTCTCTCTGTCTTTTTCTCCCCCTCCCTCTCTCTCTCTCCCTCTCTCACTGTCTCTCTCTGTGTCTGTTTCTCCCTCTCCATGTCTCACTCTCCCACTCACTCTCTCTCTCTCTCTCTCTCTGTCTGTCTGTCTGTCTGTCTGTCTCTCTCTCTCTCTGTCTGTCTCTCTGTCTTTTTCTCTCTCTGTCTTTTTCTCTCTCTCCCTCTCCCTGTCTTACTCTCCCTCTCACTCTTTCACTCTGTCTCTCTCTCTCTCTCTCTCTCTCTGTCTCTCTCTCTCTCTCTCTCTCTGTCTCTCCACACCCATCCCCTGTTTCAGCAATAAGGAATATGGCTTTCCCTTTCTTTTGCTCTGCGCTCCACTGTGGGTCGTGAAGGGGCTGGTCAGCACACACACAACCAGTTGCCTCTGGCTTGCAAACATGACTTCCAGTCTGACCTCTTCGTTAGAACCGCTGATCCACTTCTCACTTGCACAAGCTCCCAGTGAGCAGAAGGAGGAGGAGCGAGTCCTTCGCAGTCAGAGAGTCTTGGGTCTAGCAGGAGCAACTGCTGTCAACATTGATGTTTTTGAAAGGCTCTGCTGTGATTTGCTACAGCAAGTAAGCCTGAGTATGCCAAGTATGACACTGGATAACCTCGCTGGGTGTCTGCGGTGTGTTTGTACATGGATGCAGGTTGTAGACCGGATTCAGGCCTGTGTCAGCTCTTAGCCTGGTGGTTTTATATTGCCTCCATCATGACAGTGTGTCTTACCAAGAAGCCTCTGGGCAACGCAGATAGGCTCCTCTGGAGAGAGCCTCTCCTACGATCTCTGGTGATTTTGTTTCACACCTTAAATTATAGTGCCAGATAGATTTCTCAGGCCGAAGGAGGATTTCTCAGTGAGGTTGGCGTGGGAGTGATGATGGAACTGTAATAAGGGAAGACAATGTTTATTGCGTTCTGTGGCACCTTGTGGAAAATGGCTGTTTTTGCCGGCCTCAACCTCCACATAGTCAGATCTGTGTTGTTACAAATTATAGATAAGGTACTCTTGAACTGGACTGTTGCTTCTGAGGCCTGATTGTGCATCACTGTGCTGAACACGGTCCTCCTCTGACCTGCTTCATGTTCTCTGGTTGCCCAACACTCAGTGTGGTAACATGCAATTAGTCACCTTATTCCAATTAGAAATTGTAGTCTGATAAGTCACCTTACTCCGATTAGAAATTGCAGTCTGATTAGCCATCTTATTCCGATTAGAAATTGTCATCTAAATCAAGAAAATCATATAAAATCAGATTTCTGTGTGTTCCCTTGTCATGTAAACTGATATATTTTGGAATTCTGAATACTCCAATTAATGCTTTAATCATTTAATCATTCTCAATCATTTCTCTATGCATATAACCACACTGACTGTGTTTAACTCAGTCCACTGTAAGCCTGCTTTATCATTGCTCTGGGGTTGAGAGCCCTTTTGTAGTTACTCAGTCTGGCTGCCATTCTTCAGTTCATAACTTCCAATCAGTGGCTTTCATTACCTCTAATGATGACTCATTGAACTTAAACCCCATCACTGCTTACGCACGACCAGGGAAATACCCTGCTCCCTTTATTGGCACGGTTGTGTCATCTTTGCCTTGTAGTTAAGTTCAGTGTTAATAATGCATTTTAAAAAGGTCTAGGTAGAGAGTGATAACGTTATGTTGCAAATGTCCTGTTTTAATTTAGAAGTTGCATTTTAACAAAGTCACAAACATTAAATGATGTCTAAAGGGAAAGGATGGTACATGCGTGTCCTTATTTAACTGGGTTTTTATGGCTCAGTTAAAGTAATATGTGTATGGACAACCTTGAGATAATATCGGTTGCAGTGACGCACAGGTGTAAGAACACCTCCTCATGTTAAACATTACTCACAGTGCAGCTAACCGTACCAGACTACTTGGCACCTACCCTCGTCACCCCCCCTCCCCCCGCGTCCCCCGTCCTGTGGCGTCTTGAATGTGCTGGCTTAAGCTTCTGTTTTCCCTCCAGGATTTTCCAGTTCGGCCTTTTGTAGTCCTTTTGTGAGCGAATTAACTGCGCTGCATTAATTCAGGTGGCATTTCAGGTCTTTGCTTTAGAAGCCCATGTCAGTTGGCTTGTTTGTATTGGTTGTGATGCATGGCTTCAATTTATTTGATCACCAAAGTCCAATTAAAAGCAGTCTTGTTTATGCTCACCACCACCAGCAGCCTCCATTGACATGTACAAGGTAAAGCTTTGGACATGGGCCAAAGAGAGGTAGTGTATACATCACGCTTGTCTCCAAGAGGGATTGTGGGGCTCGGGCCACATCTGTTAGACAGCACTAGACTCTCAGAAGAATCTCCTGTAAGGGCCTCCACATGCTGGCTTTGACACTTATTGTGGAGCACTTTACAGTTCAACGAATTTATTTGCTCCCGCACATCAGCTGTGCAGTGAAAATCATGGTTTTCCATCTACAGCTGTTATGATAAACAATGGGTAACGGGGGGTGGCAAAAATAGCCTCGCCTCACCGTTGGTAGCAGAGTTGGATGCTGGTGTGCAAGGTTGTATTGAAAACAATGGAATATAAACTAATGGAATGTCGGAATGTCAAATATAAAAATACTATGCTCTTTGTGACGATTATTGAATATCAGTCATATCAGTTAATTGCATTATTATAGTGTTTAACCATACTAAAATTATACAAGAGAATACCACCCACCCAATAAAATACCCAAGTAAAGTATGCAGTTATCACAGGCTAGAATATGCAGTCTGCAGTATTTCAAAAGCAGTAGAGCTTGATAATCATCTTCTGAAAGATGTGATTAAGTGTGGGTGTCTCAGATTAGCTTTGACATTTATCCTGGGGGATCATGTAATTACGTGTTTATTTATTTCAGCGTCAGTCACTGCCCAGTGCTCAGAGTCGAAAGCATTTGGTAATAACCCCTGTTGGGATTCACGTTGTAATCTGGCTCAAACTCATTAGCAGCATGTTAGAGGCAGTGGAACTAGCCTGACGATGGCCAGAGGTGAAAAGTGACAGAGAATCAAAAACTGTTTTGACCATGTCTTTGTTAAGGAGCGGCAGCCTACCAGCATTCATGAAAATAGCCTAGTGCGTACGTATATGACGTAAAATGTATCCCCTCTGCCACACTCTTAATCCCCCCCTTTAAAATATGCACACCCGCTCTCCCGCCCCCTACGACAAGTAGTTCATTTGCAGCAGTGTTCGCGAAATTCAAGGCGAAATGGCAAGTAATATTCCTAGGTGTGCTCTTCCAGGCTGTGCAAGCAGTGTGCAAACTTTTCATTGCACGAGATGCTTGGCTGCTATTCATTTTCAATCAGATTACCACTACTGTTAAACACAGACTGTTATTTTGCTCAGTTCATGTCATCTGCCAATCAGCATCAAGTGCTTCCTTTGCACAGTGAGGTTGCCAGTTAAACCCAAAAGGTTGCCAAATAAGTGCAAAAACACATGTTCAAAATCCCCCCAAACTTAGCTTTTTAAAAGAGGTTTTTAGGAAGCCTCTTTGGCATTACAGATCCAACCAATATGTTGGCTAAGGAATGTATTAAAAAAAAAACTCATCTACCCCTGTGTTAGCAAGAAAAAACCTACCCTTTTGCAACCCACCCTGTGCCAAGGTGTCCTGGCATTTGTGTACTCCCTACTTGGCACACATAATTCTAAAAGGAAACAGAATACTGTATGCCACGCTGTAACTGGGTGAAGTTTTCTAGACCAGCCCTTGCCTGTTTGTGCTGTGAGTAACCCAGAGGCTTTCTCTTTCCTGGGGGCTCCTACACTGTAAAAAGTGCTGCCTAAAGCCGACATAAGGCAGTCTGATGTGTGGATCCTTTTAGGCTGGTTTAACTTGCACTATATTTTCTTGCACTTTTCCTTCAAGCATTATCATGTGTTACTTACATAATGCTAGTCAAACCAATATAAAAAAAGATCCATTCTTGAGTTGGCTCTAAGCGGCACATTTTACCATGTAGGAGACTAAAACAAATGTAAATCTGACGTATGTATGAATGTAAATCTAAAACCTCCAGAGTGTTGAGCATAGATCCAGCGTACATGTTATGAACATACTACAGGGATGGAAATCTGCACCAGCAGATATATAAAAGTGGCTGGTCAATTTTGGACACAAAATAATATTTTACTACAGGGTGGCTGGTAAATTTTATTATTTATTTGTCAGTTGGTAAAAGGTCACATTTTGCAAAGTTAATTTCCACCCTTGGAACATTCACGAGATTAAGTTAAGCCAATGTAAAAAGATTCCTCTCTCTCCTCTCTTCTCCTCTCCTCTTGTGTACAGTATTGACTGGAGTCCACTCATAACCCCAGGGCTTTACCTCCCGTTCCCTTCATGGCCCCTTTCCCCTGGGGTGTCTTTGCTCTCCTCTCTGGTAGCACAAGTCATTTTCCACTCAATGGGGCCGATCCAGCTGCGGTTGATTCATGGATTTTACTTCTCAGAAAAACATCCCTTTTGACAGGCCAAGCTGTAACTAATGGAGATGCTGCCCTAATTTGATTCGGCTTTTTAATTAACGTCTACTCCGACGTGGAAATATAACTCATTCACTGCCCCCCTCCTTTTCCGCACTGGGGGCTGTTGCAAAAGAACCCATAGATAAATACCCCCCTGTGTCAGGCCCCAGGGCTAGTTCAGTTTTATGTAAGAGGAAGAGAGGGTTATAATACTTTTCTTGCCAGGATTTCACTTAATAAATAAAAGGAGGCTTACAAATGCTGCCTTAAAGCTTGATAAAGAGGTCTATGGCTGCTTAATTGGGACACATTCAACTCCTCTGTAATCTTCAAAATAGCAGAAATGCTTGCAAAGCTCTGTTTTTGCATGAAAGTAGCCATCTTATGGTTACTGTTCATAATTTTTTTTTTGGGGGGGGGGGGGGGGGGTCTGCTAAAATAAATGATCACATCATTGTTTCCCGTAGATAGGAAGTCAATTTGTGGTGGGCGTGGGGTGTGCAGTCAATGCATAATGGAAGGTCTAGGGGTGCTGACCTTTATTAATATTTATACTATATTTATATTTATACTATTTGACCTTTATTTCCATTGAAATGTACTTTTTACTTTATCTACTTTGCAGGCTGTTTAAATGTAGGCTGACACATTCACATTTACGCCCCTGCCTCAACATTAATCTTGATTAGGACTTCCTGCACAGCCTACTTCTTGCAAAGTTTCCAGCTCTGATCAGGAACACTGATTTTTGCATGGCTTTTTAAAAAAGAATTTTAATGCCTTGTTTGTCATGTGTCTCTCTCAGCAAAGTAAAGTGATCTACCATTCATTATGTTTACATTGCACAGCATTACATTTAGCAACAGCTTTTATCCAAAGTGTCTTACAGTTGAGGAAAGCAATCAAACAAGTGACATTATTTTCTTATCCTCCAGCAACCTTTGAAAGTTTTTTTTCCGCGAGGAACTATTTAGTACATTTCGTAGTCTTTTTGAAAAACGACAGGTCGAAAAACGAGCAAATAAGGAAAAGGCATACAAAGTGACATAAGTTTGTTAAATAGAAAAGGCCATGCCATAGTTGTGATTACCGAAGGAGTCTCGTTGCAGCACACATTCACTTAGAGAAATATAGGTAAGTAAGTGTGTTTGTTTAGAATGTTTAAATCTTGTCTTTGGTGTGCTATGTCCGAATGGGTTTTGAATGATTGTAGCCTGTGACTAGCATAGCCGAGGACCTGTCATTCTCCCTGTTTCATCTTCTCCACCAAACTAGAACAGCCTGTAACAGGAGCACTAAAGCATTTTTTTTCACTCAAAATCGGCTCACAGGGCATTCATTAATACCAGAAACCACCGCAAAATTAATTAAAAAAACGATGCAATGAGACCTTTGAAAACATAACACCCTCAGGAGAGGGTCCATTTATGGGAAACCTCAAGCACATAAGCACATCAAGTTGATTGGTAGCCTTCAGCAAAAAACCCGTATTCTACCCTGTACTGTTATGTCAGCTAGCCTTATTTGATCTTCCTTGCATGTTTGCTAATAGTGTATGTAAAGAGGTGTGGTGTCTGCTATTGACAATGCTGTGTGTAGAAGGACAGGGAAGGATGCACACTCCCATTGAGGTGCAGGCTAGGACAGACTGCAGACTTCAAAAGAGTGTAGCTGCACACTCCACATTGTTTTTTTTAATACCGCTTTAATTCCAAGGTTTTGGCCCCATGGCCTTTGTGGAGGTTTGGCAATGGGGCCGAAATGTTGGAATTAAAGCAGTATAAAAGAAGCAATGTGTAGTGTGTGGCTACACTCTTCTGAAGTACTGTGTGTAGAACACATATGTCTGTGTAGATTCTCATTCGTCCAGGTCATGGTAGTCAGACGAACTAAGTTGTAAGCAACTGGACTTCAAGCTCCAAGAAGAAGTCCAGATGCTAAGTAACTTAGCTCTTTTGACTGTAGAACACATAGTTAGGCTATCACTCAAGTGACCTACTTCAGTTCAACAGTTCTGTAGACATGTGTGCATGTGGTTCGAACTATTCATGAACATTCATTTGGTCAACTGTCTCCTTTTGAGAGAGAGAGAGAGACAGCGAGACAAGAGACAGAGACTGAATCAGAAAGAGTGCAAGCTAACAAGACCAATAGCATGTCAATGTCAGGCCAGAGGCAGGCCAGAGTGGAAGGCCAGAGCATGTCAATGTACTATCTTGTTAAATAGCTAAAATTACATTTATAAGTAATAAATAAAATATATATGTGGCAGTCAGTGTTGATATTGTGGCGGGCAGCAACAAATAAATAATTGTATGTGAAACACAGTACATTTCAGTAATCCAAAAAATCTGTCTTACATTCAAGCTGTGTCTATTCAGCTCTGTCTGAAACCTCTTGTCATTGGTCAGCGAGCCTGCTCCATTCTGATTGGTAATGTAAATGATAGTGTCTTCCTGCTTCTTAAAAAGGAAGGTGTAGATGGACTGAACTATGTTAGTCTTTAGGCAGACAGAAATTAAGCATGGTTTACCACAGTGGTCTATTTTGTGGTGTTTTGTAATTATTATTCTACACTTTATTAGAATTGTGGTATAAGGTGACATCACAAAGAAAAAATATATGGAAGTGATTGGAATTGCATTGACACATTTCTTAAAAAATATTTAAATATTGTATTTTTCACACTGTAAGACAATTGTAGTCCAAGGTGACATCTTCAAATACTGGGAGACAAAAATAGACAAAGATGGTTGGAATTGCAGTGACCTATTTATTAACAAAAGAGGATGGTTCTTCTGCATGTCCTTGTGTTTTTGTAACTTCACATACCAGTTAGGAATACAGAAGCTTCATAACATGCCACAGTAATCAGTAGGAAAACTCTTACTTACAGTTATTCTGATGGGTCCTGTCAGTTTGTTTGGCAGTCATTCATGGTGCTATTAAACAAACACATTTTGCTCTCATCTTTTGCTGCTGTTTGGAATATGTTTAGCAGTAGTCTGCCATATTATGAAGAAATATTTAGCTTTTTGTAATCTTCTGAAACATGTCAGGACAAGAAGATAACTGTGCTGATAAGCATCCTATCTTGAGGAGGAGCTGACAAATTTGGCTTTCCCTGAGAAGCCCGCTGACTGCTTTATCCAAGGAAACCACACACTTAGTGAAAACTGAAATCTTATCGAGACGGCAGCTTGGAGAGGCTGACAGCTGGCATTGCCCAAACTGGCGCAATGGCACGCACTTCATGGGGGTAGCATAGCTACGGTGAATGGAGAAATCCCATGGGCATGCATAACTGGCAGGTCTCGAGTGGGAGGAAGAGGAAAGTAATGAAATGGCGTGAAGAGGAAAATGAGCCAGGCCCTGTAATATTAATAATCTTTCTTGTGGGTGAGTTATGTAAGTGTGGCTGTCTTTTTTTTAATCTTTCATCCATATTTGTCTTTTTATCTGTCGGCACGATTATGATTATCTTGATTTTTGATGCCCTTGGTGCAGCTTAGCTCTGTGTTCAGACACCCACCATGGCCCGTTACAGCTTCTTACCTAGTGCAAACATTAAGGCAGCTCTCTGCAGTCATGCGAAATTGTCTCTCCTCTCAAGAGCTTAGGGGTACAAGAACTCATCACTTTGAAGTAATGAAGGCAATTAAAAACAACTCCAAGAATGCATCACGATCTTACCGCAAGAGTGCCCACCACCTTGAAACAAGCTGTGCCCTTGGCTTCCTAAAAAGCTACGTGGCTTTCCGTGGCTCAAAGTCACTCTACCAGTGATTTCCTCCCTCACTGAGAAATGTGAGCTGAACTTGCCTCTCTGTACATTTAGCTGTGAGCCTGTGCAGAATCGCAAGACATGAATTGTAAACCGGCTGTGTCTTGCTCATGGTAAGTGATGAAGAAGATGTTACCTTTCCTCAGCGGGCTTCACTCTCTTCTTTCTGTTATGGTATTGGAGTATTGATCCACCATAAGTCAGAGCAGATGTGTTATTCATTAGCATCACCTTGGGCAGTTATTCAGGAGGTCTTCTCACCACACGACGCACAGCTCAGTGGATGTGAAAGAATGTGATTTTTTACTAGTCTTCAGTTCAGTCGTTATGTGGTATATGGTAGGCTAGGGTTTGATACAGCACAAGATACATCATAGGAAAGCAAATGTAAACAAATGATCTCAGAAACCAAGGGTCGAGGTGAGAACAAGTTGGCATAATAAGGTCCATCACATTTGGACCACGAGGGTCATGCGTTGTGCATGTAGGCATGATAGCTGCCCATGACTCACCCACCTTTCTTTGATGGACAGCCAGTTATTGAAAACGTTGTACTTTTGTGACATAAAAGCCTGACTTGCAGAGAGATAGGACAGACAATAACAAACCAGGATTAAGTCTCAGTTCAGTGAGCACCTTGTCATCACAGAGAGGCCCAGGCTCTGACAGCTTTGACATCAAAGCCGTGCAGGTGCTGCTAACCGGTTTGCTCAGTCTCTCCCTCTCGACTACCCCGCCCTGTCCCTCTACCGATGACACATTCGTGACACCTTCCAACCGCATCAATGTCTGCTGCCCCCACAGTCAGAGACCTCTGCCTCTGTGTCCTTCTGATCCACGAAAGAAACGCATTTCTAAACATATCTTGCAGAATGTTGTGCATGCATAAGCTTGGACCCTTATACACACCCACACATTTTGTTAAGGCCATGGATTTTTCTCAAAAACGTAACCTCCTGCATGCCTGCTCAATCACAGCGTTACCTCACGCGAAACTAATCAAGCCCTCTAGGCATGACAAAACCGGCTTGATTGTGTCGACAACTTCTGGCCTTTACCTGTGCTTTACACAACACCGGGTGTCTAATATATCGCTCTCTCATTACAAACCCTGCTCCTGAATGCTTTGCAGCCAGGGTGAATGTCACATTTTTAAAGTTAATCCAAGCGGGAGCTTCTGTCTCAATCAACTGCTCCAGTCCCCCTCCCGTGCCTGGGAGAGACCTCCCTTGTGTCAGAGTGAGCCTGAGGCCACCATGATTAATAGCATTCCCTTGCTTTGTGCATTTCATGATGGGGAGAGGGGGGAGCCTTTCATTTGTAATAGTTCAGGGCAGGCATATCAGTGTGATGACTATTCATCACCCACATTCACCACCCTCACCCCCCCCCCCTTCCCCGGAATGAGAGCTCCTGTACACTCATGGGTGTTTTTGGAATGAGTGACACCTTAAGTGGAAGCAATCTGGCTGTAAATCTTAAGTATTTATTCTCAGGGGTATTTTCAATATTGCCCTGGCGTGTTTGAGCCTGCATTCACTCTCAACTTGAAACCGAGCAGCGAAGAAATAATTGGACAGGTTGGGTCAGGTTGGCACCACACTTCCTGTTTAATTATGTTGCGTTGCATTTCACTTTTTATGCACTCATATAATTTGCTTAGCTGCGTTTAGTGCACCTGCCCGTGGTGAGTATCATGCCCCCCAGCAAATGATCTGGCTGATCATAATCTATGGTTCTCACTAAGTGCATACAAATTGCTGAAAATTATTTAATTTGATATAATGCTCTGCTCCAAAACCTGTTCCAATTACTCTGCACTGCTCTGTTCTACAACCACAGTTGATTCAAAAGTTTGTAAGTGATTATTGCAGTCCATTAAATGTGTTAAATCACTTGTGATAATTTTTTTTATTTCATGTTAAAAATATTTTAAATATATTTACAATTTATGGTTAAGTTTAAGGGTGTGCTTTGAAAATCATGGTAAGTAGGCATGCATTCGCATGAAGACTCAGGTCCAGACCTGTGCAAAGGGTGATGCCAAATGTTCATGAGATACAGAGAAATCAAGTGTTCTGCAGCTTTGGCACTTGTGAACTTCTGTTAATAATTAGAACTAAGGCAGAGCTTTGGACTTTGCCTGATATTAATCAGACTTTTCAGAACCGTCTTGAGCATGAAGCATGAAGAACGAGTGGCTCTGAATTATATATCGAGACCCTGACTAAGCCTTTTAATCATTCACGATTTTCAGTCCTGTTGTCATCGCGACTGTGTCTGTTCATATATCCACCCGTGTATATTGCCACAGTCATCCTTTTAAGGGTCACACTGCACTGAATATGTCCAGAAAGTACCAAATGACCAAAGTTTCCTTAATCTCACAAAGTGCAAGAACTTTAGACAAATTTGAATATTTTTAGCCACTTAGTGACTTGCTTGCTCATTAAGTCTGTTAGATTCAAAAAAAAGTTCCCACGCTAGACCCTAATGGAATGCCTACTTTAAGTTCAGAAAGACATATCTGCATAAATTATATGAAAATATGAAATATAAAACAGAGGCCTGTGTTCTCACCAGCATACCCATTCCAGGGGCGCCTAACACCATCCCCCACCTAGGCCCATCTGCTAATGCTGTATTTTGTGAGGTTGCCTCTTTCTTCTCTAAACAGAGGGGGGATAGGTTGCAGGAAGGGTTTGCTGTGGGAGGAAGTGGGAGAACAATGATGGAAGCCAGTTACCAGGGTGAAGGCACACATACACACACCAGTACAAACACACACACACACACACACACACACACACACACACACACACACACACACACACACACACACGTACGTAAACACTCACTCACAGAGACTTTGGATTTGTTGGTGCTTTGGATTTGTTGTCAGAACAACATCAAATTGTCTTGCCTCCTCAGGAAGGAAAAGGGATAAAAGACACTCGCTCCAAAATTAGTGCACGGTTTGAAACTAGGTCTCTGATTGAGATCACACCCCTGCAATAGGCAACTGCATTGTGAATACTTCAGTGAAGAGCCGGGATGATTGAAACACTTTTCATTTAAACGTCTTTATTAAAGATGATGAAACGGATACAGATCATTTTATCATGTGATCAACAACTCGCATGTGTATTCTCTTAGTTACCAGTGCAATTTAATACATATGTTGAATGATCACACTCTTTTTAAGTAAGTTGCCATTTGTTTCAAACGCCCCAACTAGTCAGGATGAAAGAAACAGCATATTGTAAACAGAGACTATTGACTTTACTCTAGTTTTTTATGTAACATACCGAACAACAACAGCAGTTTGGTCAGTGTTTTTGTTGAAAAAGCATTTAGGTAACAGCTTATATTAACATGAATGTTCAAATCTCCCAGGATAATTATTCTGTCGTAGTTTGTAAGCACCGCTTACACGAGGGTAGAGAAGTCTTTTTTTGGTGGTCTGTATAGTGTGATGAGGTGATTAAGCTGTGGTCAGTCTTGACTTTAATCGCTAGGTACTCGAATGACGAGAATGTGCCTAAGTTTATCTCATTACAACTGAATTGATTGGAAAAAATGACAGCTACACTGCCACCCTGTTTATTTTCTCTTATCAACTGATAAGACTGAATTTGTAGTTGGGAGGGCACGCCTAAATAAGTGTGTCAGCCCCCTCCTCTTTTTGCCAGGTTTCCACAAGAAACATAAATTGTAGTTTATTGTCTGAGATATACTCATTTATAAAAAAGCTCTTGTTGGTGAGGGACCTTATATTAAGGAGAGCAGCGTTTATGATGATTTTAGGTTTATTAACCCGGCACTTAAGCGGGATATTAACTAGATTATTAGGTACGCAGTCTGTGGCTCTGTGTTTGCGTTGCCTATGGTGAGTTATAAAGGAAGGAATTTGATGGAGCACATTATCTGACTGAGCCAGGTACACGGTATTCCGAGAACTGGTGGTGTTGAGGTGACGTACATCATAAGCTTGGGTTAAATTGATAAGGTGTTCCGTGTCTTGCCTCAGAAGGCCTTCGAAGGGCTTGTACAATAACCAGTACAATGGGATAGTGTCTGTCTGTGAGATCAAGGTGATTATGCCCCTCTAAAGGAAGCCATTATTAGCAATTAGTCAGCAAGAGGGATTATTTTAATGCCATTAGATCTTACGTCTGATCTTAACACACTGGCCACCTGCTGTTGCCTCCTATGATCCTTCTATCCATTGCTGATAGTGCTAAAGCTTACACAATGATAGAAGAAAGCCTGTTAAATATTAGACTTGTAAATGAATGAGGTCTGCAATTGGTTCAAGATGGTTTTTAAGCTTTTCTAAGCTTTAAGCCCATGAAATCTTTACTGTTGCTGCCTGACACTGGGTTGGATCTAATCTCACTTTGTACCTGCTAAATAACTTTGTACCTGCACATTGACTTTGGTCCAGTTTTTATGGTAAAAGGTTTCATGTATGTACAGTTCAGTAGTATATTATTTATTATTTTCAGTCATTACGTTTAAGTTAACTCGAGTTTTAAAATAAGCTTGACTTTGAGCATATATTAGTACGGTTCGTATCTCATTGTTTATTAAGTTCATATAGAAGTGTCATAGAAACTGAGACATTAAAGTTCACAATGAGGGCAGGATTCATAATTCCTCATTTCCACCATTTTGCCACTAACGAGGGATGACAACAGATAACAGGCCGTAGCTGGAATTACAAGAAGCATATGAGGGGCCCACAGGAAAAATGGGCAGTCACAAAATTCCATTGTTCAAGTTACTCCCCCTATCAGTAGTTGCATTGAAACAACAGCTTTTTCAAGAGTAATCCTAATGTGAATAAACAAGCTTAGTTTTCAGCTAGAGTCATAAAGAGTCATTAAAATGGCATTTATTTAATCAAATAAAACATCAAACTGATTAAATACATTTTCTTAGGTTCTGCATTTCGTGACCATACCTGTTTTTTCCCATATGTGTTCCCTTTAAACATTTGTCATTTAGAAGAATCTCATCTGCACCCTCTTGACTTAGCACATTTAAGTAATTAGATTGAGGAAAATAATGTATTTTAAAAGGTACCTTAAATTTAAATAATTAAAAAAAAAACAATAAAATACATGCCTTAGAAGATTCACCATGAAACTTGTAGCCCTCAGGTCCCTGAGGTCTCAGGCCAAGGCGCAGCTGGCGCGGTGCTGAAGGCACGAGAGTGTCATTATGAGCTAATATTGGACGAGGAGGCGGATGGTGTCCATAGCTCACACGTGTTGTGTGGATCAGATTGGCATGCGGAGGGGAAGTGGCGGTGGTGACTGTGTTTACTTCTGCTGGGGTATGTCACACACGTCACACACTCAGCTAATGTCCATGCTTGGTGACTTGGGGTTTGTTTTTAGGGATTTCACACATTTAGGGATTTTGAAGCACTGTGCTTTGTGCTTTACATTGTACAAAGTGAAGCATTTAACCAGCTTTGAAAAAAATATCTTTTTACATTGGTTAAATGCACTTTGTACTTCCAGCACATGTTATGTCAAACCGAAAAAAAAAAAAAAAAGATCCATGTAGCATACATTGGCCTAATTTTTTCAAGTTGGTTCTATGCTTCACTTTTTTCAGTATAGGTGTTTCACAGACCGCAGAGGTTGTTTGCTATGAAATTACTCAATCAAGGGAATAAAGGTGTTCCCATCTGCTTTGAGCTGTCACTGACACCATCCTGCTGCAACCCTGAAAGAGACACTAGCAAGTCAGGGATCTCTCAGTCAAAGATGTAGTAGAGTGTAAACGCACGTAATCGTCATTTACTCAGCCTCCTTAAATTACAGAACAGTGCCACCACACTGCTGAGCCTGGCAGAGACACTGATGAGTGAGGGATCCCATGGTGAATTGCTTACAACTTCATGTAATGTCACTGGCCTGACAGTGATCCCTGTTGCACACGCCTTTGAAGTTTCCTTTTCAGTTGATTAGGGTGGTTAATTACTTACTCGCTGTCAGCCTAAGAAAGGCGGGTCGTTTTTCAACTTGTCATCGTTCATGATGGCTACCATCTGTGCTTCTTTCAGTTTTTGCATTTTCAAGCTTGCAGTTCAACAGTTACGAATCCCCCTCGCTCTGTCCTAATTTGATTTGGAAGGAAACAGTCTTGAAATACAGCCTAGGTGGCTGATCAATTATATTGGCAGCAATACATCAGAAGAAAACAGTGATTACCTCAGTCTGTACTCAAGAGTTCATATGTAAAAGCCTTGTGTTGCAGATACTGCATCACTGTAATTTAGAATGACAACACTTGGTGAATAATGTTCGAAGCAAAAGTCTAAAACTCCACTAGGCATTATCTTGTGAGATAAAGGTTCAAATGTCATGGAAATTGGCACCCTTCATTACTACCCCATACATGTAGCTGACACATTTCAATATGTGCTAAAATGTTGGTCTTGAAGTTGGTCTTCTTTCACTTTTCAAGTAATTTTACCAGTCATTCACATTTGTCAATGTGAAAATGTAGATGTAGACTGTATTCAGATGTATTCCTGCCTTCAATAAAAAACCCTGCATTTATATACACATGCTTATTTTCAAAGCTAGACATGATTGGCAAGTAAAATAACTTTATCTTGCTCATGTAGTGGGCATGTCAATGCTCAAAATGCTCAAATCTAGCTCAGATCTAGCTGTTTATGATAAAATCATAGTCATTGTCATATTTACAGGTCAAGACAAGTCAGACAGGTCACAAGACCTTATACCACAATCCACAGAGAATATTTCACACCCTATCAGTTACTGTGTGAACAGATAATAGCTCCTGAAGTTAGGCTGAACAGACAATAGCTCCTGAACAGGCAAAAACAGACTATTATTGCTAGAAACAGCCTAGTCTTTTCTCGGAACAGAAAATATCTTATTTTACCTAATTCTTGCTCATTCTTTCACTTCAGGCATGTTATGGGGTGCTATGGCATAGCTCTCCTTCGCTGTGATAATCGTGTTACCCTAATAATGACCATGTGTTGAATGCCGTGTAACATTAAACTCTGCTGATCAGCGATTTGAATCATAACCAGATTAAAGCAAGCATGTAATAATCTTTAAATGATATATGTTGATTGTCTTAAGATTTTCTGAGTTCTGGAACAGCTGTGAAAGTTTTAATAATTTTGTAAATACCATCCATTGGTGTCACTAATATGCATTTTGTCACCTGCTGTTTTGTGGCTTCATGTCATCACACCCTTGGATTATCTGGTGTAACGTTGTCGGTTGTAACCCTCCCAACCTAGGCGTCCAGACATGAAGGCTGATGTGTGTGTGTATGTGTGTGTGTGTGTGTGTGTGTGTGCGCGTGTGCGTGAAGGATTGATTAGCAGAGCTGGATTTACTCCACTCATTTAGTGTCCCCTACACTATGGCACTTTAATGCCCACGGGAGACACATGTAGCCCCCCAGACTGGGTCGGTGGGTGGGGGGCAGAAGATTATGGGGAGCGAGAGGGGGGCGAGAAGCGTCTTAGTCAGTAGAGCAGCTGCAGCTTCCCCTCTTGTAATTGCACCCTGACCAGAGCCGCGACATTTCAGATTGAGTGAGGGAGTCTGTGTGGCGTCTCTCTCAATAATTGAAGTGGCGTCTCCTGTATGTATGGCGGTGGCGGTGAATACCAAACACTGAGCTGTACTTATTTGAGCCGTTATGTCATTTGAGCCGTTATGTCAAAGCATTTGCAAACACTGCAATATTAATGCATTATTCATGGCTTGGAACATGTTTATGGCTGTCTTCCACGAGCAGTAGCTCACAGTAAAGACAGTGCTAGGTGTGGATGGCATAGACCTTATAAACGATGTGCAATGTAAGTTGCTAACCAACTCTCTCTACACACACACACACACATACATGCACGAGGCAAATACATGCTAACTCTGCTAAACAACTCTCTCGTGCATGTGTGTGTGTGTGTGTGTGTAGATGGGTTGGGGATGGGTTGTTTACTCTATGTTCCTTTAGCTTGCTGTATCCTCCTTTTGTAAGTGTTTGGATAAAAGTGTCTGCTTAGTGTTATGTAAAGTAAGTTTGGCCAGCGGAGATTTTGTTTATACTGGCCTACTGCGGTAGGTTATAGTGTCATTAGCCCATTAGCCCAATCGCAATATGTACCGTTCATCCATCTATGGTTCAGACTAAGCCAAATTGTGAATGTTTGGCAATATCGCCCAGCCCACAGTGCTGTTTAGTGATGGAGGTCCATGGCTCAGGGAGATGGTATTTCATATTCTCTAACTGTGTTCATCTGAATGGTGCACACAGTCAGTGCTGTATCGGTCGTTGACCCTGACTGTGATTAGCCAGCGTGGGCCATAACTTCACTGGCGCGTCGATAACTCCATATTGTTTGTTTAATTACCTGAACTGATGTTGCTGCCTCTCCTACTGAAATGGAACAATATATGTGCGAAGCTAATGGTGCCAAAGTCAATATGGGCCCGAGCACAGTTTTTCTTAAACCTTAGGTAGGGTTAGTGTTTTAGCTGGTGGATATGAAGGGGCAGTTTAATGGGTAGCACACTTTTGTGCAGCTCCGTTTACAGAGCATTGCATTGTTCAGGTCCAGGTCAAGATTGCAATTCCCAAACTGCAGGTCGCACATTTTTACATGTTTAAAATTTTTTTTTGGCCATCTATGCCTTTATTTGATAAACAGTGAAGATGGAGAGAGAAAGTGATTTGGAGAGAGAGAGATAGGTAGGTTTGGCAAATGACCCAGGCTGAATTTCAGCCTGGGTCCCCATGGGCACTTGCTACTTTTCAGTGTATGAAGTTTATGTTCCATAGTTTTATAGTAATGGTTGTCATTATATGAAGACTTTCTGAAACCAAATTCTTTTTGATGAGAAGGAAGTAGGGCGAGTTCTGCAACCCATAACTTCTGCTGCATTACACTTTGCATTGCCTGAACGAAGGGTGGAATCGGCTTCCTACCAGTAACTTGTTAGTACAGAATTGCTCCATAACTGTCAGATGAAGGGGAATTATGAAGATTTCATAGCTCAATGCAAATGATGGGCCAGAGGAGAAACAAACCTAAGGGAAAGGAAAGGAATAAATTATACCTCAGTGATTACAGCACACAGACTCCTTGAGTAACTTGCAGTGCTTTTAGCGGGATCTAGAGGAACTCTTATTTAGAGGATTTTGAACCTTTGCTGTGAGTTAGTGCTGTAAGATCATGTCGTACCTTCAAACCTCTGATGAATTGAATAGCAAATTTGTTAATTGAATAATAGCTTCTTGCACTGGACACATAAAATTAGACCAGACACATTGTATATTTAGACACACTGCACATATTTACCTCTTTACAGCTTCCAAGGGCGACTTACAGTGGTGAAAAAGTAATCAAATGCTCAAGTGATGTTTAAAATTCCTAATTCATTCTTATTGTTGATAGCTTTGAAGTTGGCGCACCACAGGACTAATTGAAAAACCATGCAGAACTGATATGTACGGATTAAACTGAGCAAATGGATTTTGGTGTGTTTTTCTCTCATGAATGCTTAACGCCAAATAGATGCAAATACACACACATACATACCCACATTCAGTGAGAGAGAGACAGAGAGAGAGAGAGAGACAGAGAGAGAGAGAGAGACAGAGAGAGAGAGAGAGACAGAGAGAGACAGACAGAGAGAGACAGACAGAGAGAGAGACACACACACACAGAGACAGAGAGAGAGAGAGACACAGAGAGAGAGACAGAGAGATCTACATGTATCTGAGACACCTTTCACACAGAGACATATCTCTTACCTGTTTAATAAGTGCCTTCTCTTTTCCTGATGGTGCATTCAAATATGGGAACCCAGGTGGAATTATCTGATATACTGGTAAGAATATGAATGTGGAGGGCAAGCAGTAAACATCTATGGGATGTGCTTACAGTTATGGGTGGAGACAGGAAAACAATGCTTTCTCTCATGCAGTGCTGCTGTGTGTAGTGTCTTTTGATATGAGAACCAGGGGGCACTTGAGATATGACAGAAGGGTTTCCACCTACTTTTTTGAAAATGGTGGAAATTTAGAGTGCACTTAGCCTATGCGCATATTCTATAAATAGAAAGCCTGCATTTGAAAGGCTCTCCTGTTAGAAAGATCTTGTTGAAAGAGAGGTACATGACAAAATCTGCCTGTCTCCTGTCAAACTGTCAATCAAGAGATCCTCAGAGGAACTGGTGGGCAGGTGAAAAAAGACGCTTGTGTTCAGGTGGAAAACAAAAGCGGAGGACTGGAGAGCACGTTAAGGGAACTTTTGTGCAATCCATAACACCAATAAAATGCCACGGTATTTCAATCACTGCGTGCACATGGACGAGTTGAATCCGATTGGAAATGGTTTGGGATCATATCGAATTCACGTGCACAGACTAAAGATCGTATAGGGATTGGTTTCGCGAATCCGATTGCAACCCCTGGCTTAAGCCGATGTTAATCCGCTTGGTGCCGCCTTGTGCACGGAATTGGTTTGGATTCGCGTACTGCACATGCACTGGAATTGTAAGACCCAGAAGCTTCTGTCCCTGATTTTCATCCATACTGAACGTCGAGTAGGGATGTCCCGATCCAGCTTTTTGCACTTCCGATCCGATACCGATATTGTATTTGCACTTCCGAGCCGATACCGATACTGGTGGCCGATACCGATACCGGCCTATCCAACCGAGCATGTATTAAAGTTATTTAGCCTTCTTATTTAGTTATTAGACTCATATTGAAAAGGGTTTTAGTACTCTTGATAACAACTAGCCAGCTGACTTAAGTGAGTTTGAATAAACAATGGTTGGTAACAAGAAACTGACCTGTTTATTCAGGGATAAACAGAAAATAGACAACATTAAAAATAACAAACAGGGAACACACAAATAACCTCTGTGTAAAATAGTCTATTAACTCAGCATCAGTACTCTGCTCTTGAGCAGGTGTTAACCAAGGCTTTAAAAACCAGTGCAAATAATATCTATTATAACTATTTAAAAACAAAATGCCCTCTACTCCCCAATCTCCTCCACACTTTTTGCTCCATCTCTATCTACAAACTGGGAGACGCTAATGCTGGTGTGCTGGAAAATCGGACCGGACCGGATTTTAGCGAAACCACAGCTAAAAACTGGAATGGATTATGTGAGTAGGTGCGCTGGAAAACCCGGACCGGACTTTTTTTTTAACGGATCGGATCGTGCCGCCGCGCCGATACCGATACGCATTTTTTTGCCAATATCGGCGGCCGATCCGATGCCGATATTGGATCGGGACAAGCCTAACGTCGAGGCCTTCTTTGTTGTAGCAGAGCGCCTGCTCTCAAGTAAATCTTGTTGACCTCGATTGCTTTTAATATCAAATGCCGACGGCACAGTTCATGTCGTATCAAGGAAACCAAAAACGCTGTTTTTCGTTCATACGGACCTCCAAACAAAGGAGAATGCACAACATATATGCAAATGCTGCTCTGTCAACCTCCTCGAACGTCATCTTTGTTTGTATGTCACCAGATAGTTTGTTTATTTTCTTTTTAGCAGCCGTCAGCCTGAAGTAGTTCTAACACCACTTGTTGAAAGGAATACAGCGCCATCTAGCGTAGCGGAAACAGCCAGATCTCTGACCATTATCCGATTACACAAACTCTCATGTGCACAGGGATTTGGGACAGACCACCCGTTGGGTAGCAACACCCAATCCAATACCATTCCAATCTGATCCTAGTATGTGCACGTAGTGAATGATGTCAGTGATCACATGACATTTCAGCATTTCCTACTTTTGTCTATAGAATGGGCATGAAAAAAACTGTGCAGAATATGTAAATGTTATATTTGCTAATGTTCACTTCCAATCCATAACATGGAAAAGAGCTAGTGGGGGAGAAGCAGGGAGGAAAGTAGATGTTTGTGGGTGTGCATGTGTAGCCTGGTAAACCCGCCCCTCGTATTTCATTTCATTTTGTACAAAGGGTCTGGACCAGACGCCGTCAGAAACGATTTGTTGGAGGTGTGGACTCTGCTGAAGTTTAAAAAAAGTGCCTCTGCCTTTACCCAATCGCTAACGCCTGGTCGTCACGTATGCAATTAGCCTACCTATGCACTACAATTCAATGTAGCACACAAGGTCAACATCATGGCTAACGAACACACCCTCTGTTCGCTGATTGGATCGGTCTTGCTGGGGCCGACTACATGACCCTCAAGAGATTCCGGTCCACACCCTCTGTACAAAATGAAATGAAGTACGAGGGGCGGGTTTACCACGCTAGCACAGACCCTCTGTACAAAATGAAATGAAGTACGAGGGGTGGGTTTACCAGGCTAGTGCTTGTGCCCAAGCGTCTGTGCTGCAGTATTATTGTATGGCTGCTTGGAGGGCCCCTTGTCAGCACAGCTAGAGACTCTGCTACAGGGGTTCTTATTTCCCAGACTCTATTTGCCAAAAGTCTGCTGTTTTTAAATCACCAGAGTACTGAGTCACGAAGCCTCGAGTGCGAGTGCGGTGAAGGCACCAGGCAACGAAGCCTGGCCCTGACACAGACTCCAGCTGAAATAAATGGGCATGCTTGTGACAACCGCAGCACTAACAAAGCTGTTAGACCATTTACAAAGGCAGAAATTGAAAGCTTGACAGGTTGAGTCTGTTGGCTTCATAGCACAACTCGCCTTCATAGTCACATACAGTTGTTACACTACATGTGTACCTACATCTGTAACTGGTGTACTTTTTGTGTACGTCTGTTTATGCTAATCTAAAGTAGGGCCCTCTTTGTGTACCTTACAATTGAAATTAAAACTAAAATGATGTGCATTGTCCATTTAGAAAAGAGGCACCATGTAATGCTACACATTGTCATAAGACATGAGGTGACAGTGTAGGTTGGTGCACGGTCCTTTTATCTGTCAAAGTCTAATGCGAGGTTCTGGAGAACCTGTGGAAGAAAAAGCGGGGGAGATTTAGAGACTAGCTCCCCCTTTCAGTTTAGCAACTGGTGGAGCCAGCTTTACATAAGCCCCAGTAATCTGACAACATGCAGACATCTCACTGTGCTCTCTTCTTTACGCGACCCAGCTTTGTGTTTTTCTTTTTCCAGTTTATTTGTTTACGTTCTGTTTTCAGGGATTCAGGGCTGTTGATTTATTTGACAGTGATTGAACTAAACAGATAGGATCAAAGCAGAATCTTCAGACTCTGAAGTTCTAGAAGCCCTCTCTGTACATTGAAAGTCTACAGAAGTATTGGAAGGATGTACTTTGTTCTCTTTGTGTTTTCTAGTGTGCACCTGAACCCTGCACCTCATATAAGCACTGAAACATCGCTGTGGAAATGGAAAGGGAAGGAGGGAGGCGGGGGAGCAGGTTCAGTTACCTCAAAGGCTTTAGACAGAGATAACAGGGTGTTGCATTACATATTTAGAAACATCAGATCTTCATGGAAATTTAAAACCTTAACTACATTTCTGTGAAGCTTTATTGGGGCCAGCTAATCTTGTTATCCTTCTTTGAGAAGTCTAATATAATGCCTTGATATTTAATTGAGTCCAGTTTAAGCAGATCACTTTAAATGGAAATGTTTTTTAAGATGACTAATTCAGGCAGTGATTAAGCTAAGCCATTTCTTTAGATGACCTGAATTTTAACAATATAGATAACAGAATGATCTTTTTATTTGTAGTAAGGGTTTTAGTGACGTGGCAATTCTTAGTGTTAATTATAGTTACATTAATCTCCTCGTTCTTTGAGTTTAATCTGCCATTGCGCTGGA
Organism: Coilia nasus; assembly: GCA_027475355.1. NCBI lineage: Eukaryota > Metazoa > Chordata > Actinopteri > Clupeiformes > Engraulidae > Coilia > Coilia nasus. The sequence continues at coordinate 21,378,741 of CM050212.1, forward strand.
ACTGCTGCTGTGATTCTTCGTTGCTATAATTGATCAGAAATAACTCTGGCTTGATAAAACTCCAGAGACAATGAACAGGCCTGCTGCTACAGCTTCCTTCCCCAAGAGCACTGAATTGCCCCAGACCATGGTTCAGGTATTGCTCTGCTGTGCTGACATACACTTCTTTCTCTTCTGAGTTGAGATGGAAGTTTGTTTGAAAAAAAAAAAGAAACATTGAGATGTTAAGGGCATAATCTTGAGGCATGTCTGTGCCCCTTGCCTGCCAGTCAAAGCACAGACAGCAGCTCTTGGGTGTCAAGCTAAGTAGTAGTTTCATTCCACTTGAATGCTAATGGGAAGCTCTCAAACAAAATGGCTCTAAACTGAAGTACACCTTGGACCAAAAACATGAATATTCTTGTGATAAGAAGATTTTATAAGGGTAGTTTCATTCATTTTACTTTCCATCTTCATGTTACCCCACTGCTGCTGCTGTTTATGTTCAAACTGTTGAATACCCACAACTTTATGTTCAATACCTACCTCACAGTGAATTACTACTACTACTGCACTAGTTTGTATATAGCTCACTCACCACTTATTATTTATTATTTGGACTACTTTTGCTATTATTTGTATTATTTGTATATACTCCCTTATTGCCCTTTTTGTACTTGACACTTGATACTTATATACACTTTGATACTTTCATCTTGCACCTTTGGCCTTGCTGTTTTTAGTTTTGTTGTACAGGCAACTGCACAATGACAATAAAAGACTTGAATACTTGAAATGCCTGAATACTTGAATTAGGAGGTTGGTGGAAGACATACTCTGAAGTTAGAGAGTGGCGCCACGGTGGCTTCTAAAGATAAAAAAGATGATGTGGAAATATGTGAAGTGTGATAGGTGCAATGCATTAACAGCACATTCCTGTTATTGCAGTCATTCAATAAAATGCGGAAAGTCTGTTTGTGTAAAGTGTAATGGATCTTCATGTAAGGCTGTCTTTTCAGATTTTCTCTGACTTTTTAAGAGGTGAACTGCAGACACAGCGTTGTATTGCTTTTCCAGTAGGTGTGTGTTTTGGGTAGTACACACATTTGGTCTGTATTTAGAATCTGAGATAAATTCCAATGTCACTAACAAGTAAAGATATTAATAGCACACAGCATCCATGTTGCCTTATGGTAACCCTTTAACCAAAGATCCTGGATTACTGACTAAACATTCCCAATGTCACCAGTATGACAGTACACCCTTAAACGTTCAATGAGCAATGGTTTTGACTGACTCTGTAGAAATGAAAGCCAGTATGCTGGGATTATATCACATGTAAAATGTTATTTTATATTGCAGCCATTTATTTGCAGAAGGTAGCTTTTCCCCCTGAAAAACTTGGTGAAAAGCTGAAGCCCATGTGATACTTTGGTAGCAAGTGTTTTGTCCATGTATGGGCAGCAGCCTGCACCATCAACCCCCCCCCCCCCCCCCCCCCAACTGTGCAGACTTTGGCCGCAGAGCAGAGAGAGCACACCCCAGAGCAATTTTGGTTTTCGTGCTTCGAGGCTTTCCCCGCCTAATTCCACAGCAAGCCAGTGATGAAAAGGCCTCCCTTTAATAAGTTTCACGGGGTCCCTCGCCCCTGCGGACTTGCGCCGAGATTTACTATTCGCTCACTGATCTTCAGCTCCTGTTGTCAGTGCGACGAGCCAGACAGCAGGCGTGTGGAATGTTGTCTATTCCGTGCACACAAGCACCGCCGCCGCCAGCAGCATTCCCGCTCCCGCTGAAGGGCCCCCAAACAGATAAGAGCAGGAAGAAGAGGGGGTGCACTGCGGCAGCCAGGGCCCTTCCTATATAACATTCGCTACTCTGTGACACCACTCTGGTTATAAAAGGGGGCTGTGGGTTTGCCACAGGGCTGGGAATCCCTTGGGGGAGGGGGGATGGGGGCGTGGGTGGGTGGAGTGGAGTGGAGTGGAGTGTTGGGGTAGGAGGAATTCTATAGGTGTCATGCTGTGCTTATCGCAGTGGCTTACATCCTCTCGAGCGCCACCCCCTTCCTGGAACAGCGTTTTATTGTCAAAGGCGATATCGCGTCACACATGGGCAAGACCAGTTTGGCCGGCCAAGATAATAAAAAAAGCCATTTCCATGATTCCACACGGGGGACAGGAATGCTGTGGTCATCATTTTGCTTCCCACATTCGTTGTCCCACCCCACCCCACCCCACAGGGCTACTCCTTAGTGGTGTTTTTTCATTAGAGCGGGGAAATGTGCATATCACTGTTTTCCAGCTGGCTTGGCAAGAGAGCTGTGTGAGGACTTTTTTTTTTCATAGCTGCTGTACAGGCTCCATGCCGCTAATGACTGCCCTGAAATACGGTCTTTGTGGCTAAGGAGAAATGATCCCCACCAACACACACACACACACACACACACACACACACACAAATACACATACTCACACACACAACCTCTCTACTCCACTCCACGCACACACACACACACATACACAACTCCGAACCTTTCCACTCCACCTCTTCTCCAGAGCTTAGAGAGTGTCTCAAGGGGGCGGCATTAACTGAGGAGGCCCCAGGGGTATTGTGTGGTGTGGCCCTGTACTGCAGCACCCTATCAGTGTCTTGTCTGTCCCTTTCTTCATTGTGTATTTCTTCTACAGGCGAGTGAGGATTGTTTCTGAGCGTTGTTGGTGTAATCCCAGCCACCAGTATAACAGCCCCTTGCCGGCAGAGGTTACCGTTTGTAGTGGCGGTGACTTTGATCATTACTGCAGCGTCATGTCCCAAGCAGACAACCTTTTACCGTGTGACATTTTAATCCTGCAGGTCTGACTGGTGACTCTGTGTGTCTGCAATTACCTGAATGTGGAAATAGGTGAACAATTAAAAGTGCTTCCTTAATCCTAGTCAGGTGATAAATCTGAACAAACTGCTAGGCAGAGAGAGAGAGAGCGAGAGACACCGAGCACCTGAGATTGAAATGATATTATTCTGCAGGGAGGAGGCAATCTTGGATAGCCATTTCTGGTGACAAACCAGCACCTCTACATTTAATCAACAAAATAGCTCAAGGAATCTTTCAGGCCCCATATCCCAAATATCATTTCATCTGCCACAGACTGTAAAAAAGAGGGATAGAAGCAGGTTGCCATTTCAGGTTTATAAGAACGAGGACTCTCTTCAGATGATGGGGCAATCAATAGGGAGGAAAGAAGGCTATTGAATTGTGTCCTTCTTGCAGTTCTGCAGTGTGCAAGGTACTTGTGTGTGTCTCTCCTTGACTCTTGGCAGCTAACCTGAAAGAGTGGAGGATTGTATACTGAAAAATAGGTCATTTTTAACCGGGTACAATGTCTCACCGGTAATGAGCACTAAAAGAATGGCACGCACGCAGGTCTGGCTGTGAACAGTATACCAGGGTTTTGACCGTAATATAAGTGAAGCTCCTTGCCTTTCTGAAATGCTGTTAAAATGTTACCACCCTCAGGTCATTGTGTTTGAAACACCAAGCTAAAAAAAAAACCCACTCACAATAAGTGTTTGCAGAATGGAATATTACAGATGTAATGGTTTGATTGTGAAAATATACTCTAATAACGTACAGTAATAAAATTAGCAATCAGGTGGTAAGAATAAAAGAAACAAGATTATGCAAATCAAATGGTTATGTAACCATAAATGTTTTGAGGATAAACCACTTTGCATTTTTTATTATGGCAAACTTAATAGAAATAAAATTAGATCAGATCTTTAGTTTGTTGTGGTTGTGTTTCTGGTTGTAGTGTTATTCTTTTAAGTTGTGTAAAACAATTTATCTGACTTTGTTTTCTGTAAGGACAGCAACCTTTATTACATGTGAAAAGCCAACCATACACTGCTCATCAGCATTTCCCACACTCCTAGAATCACTGACCAAGCGAAGCAGCTGACCAAGAATCACTGACCAAGGGAAGCAGCTGTAGTCTGTGATGACAGCAAAACAGCAAGGAGAGGACGAAGGAGAGAGCAAGAGGCAGAAATGGAAATGAGGCCTTTTACTCTGGCATACAACCAGTAGCTCAGATGCTGTAAACCTGGCCTGAAATTGCCCTTCACTCTTGAATAGATTGGGGGGAGTAGTCATTCAGTAGTAGAATGGGTCGAAACTATGATGCAGATATTTTCCATCATCCGTGATAAAATGAGATGCGAGTGTGAGGTGATGGCACGGTTCATGGGAGCTGGGTAACACCACCTGGGCCAGTGAACTGGGACCTTTTAAGGGAGCAAACCATCTCAGCCAATACTCCGCCAGTTATAGCGGTAGATATGTTATGATATGGAAGCTGGTTTTGAAGAATTGCTATGAAGAGAGAGACAAAGTCATGGAACTTCTCATTAACACCAGGAAAACAGTGCAGGAGAATAATAAATGGGCAGACACACAGGTCAAAGTGGATAATAATATTTGTGTGTGTGTGTGTGTGTGTGGGCGGCATGGGGGGGGTGCCTATAAAAATAAGGTTATTAGAGAAGCAGATTGAAGAAAGCATACCACCCACACTTACTCTGCGCTACAATGTGTGTCATCCATTTGCTATGTAAATATAACTTTATTACACTGTTAAAAAAAAACCTTGGACAACTTTTATGTGTGAGGAAACTAAGTATGAAAATATCCTCTTGCAATCAGGACACAGCATTCTTCAAGCTGTCGGATTTTTTAAATATCTGACAAACTAGACTCTCTGATTCATGTCAAAGATGCATGAAAAAATAAAACATGGAGATGAATTATTAGTCATTAGCAAAAGTGTCATGAAATGAATGAATCATTTAATTCATTTGCTGTCAACAGACCACTGATTTGATGTCCAACAAAAGTCCAGCTCTAAGCTGAAACAAAATATGCATCTGCAGCATATCCTGGTAAAATTTAAGATGTGGAAAGTGCTAAGTAGGTGAGGTCATCCAAAATGACTACTGCTGTCAGCAATTAGCCTACCCTGCAGATATGAATCGCCACTTAGCATCCAGCTAATAAAACCAGTCAGAAAGAGTTCTTATCTTCCACTGCTGCACTATTTTCTATGTGATTGATGCCTAAAGCTTTATAAAGCATCAAAAACTTGTAGAACACCCAGATGCCTCATCAGAAAAGTTAATTAACAGCTACTGCTCCACCCAGTCGATCTCAGTGTGAAGGTTTGTTGAAGGCAGTGTTGGTGCAAGAGTGAGAAAATGAAAGGAATTGTAACCATCCCTTGGCTAGAACCCACTCCTCTTCTCTGACGCACAATCTCTCATGTGTGATGTGCAGCCAGGATGTCACGCAATACGCTGATCTTTTTTTTTTTTTTTCAAACATTGTATCGCCAGCGGCATTTTTGCTTGTAATTGGATTTTAGATGAGAGGCTGAACTAGGGGGACTGGACAACTACCCTTTAAGATTTACATTGCAAGGTTGTAGCATGTGCCTTTTGGAACTTATAAAAGCTTTGTGTGTTTTTAAGATTTTAAGGACATTTTCACTTCTTAATTTTCAACTGCTTTGGAGGGAAGACTTCAGAAATGACATCTAGTCATCTCCTTATCAGCAAAAAAAAAGACAGACACAAGGATTTTTTTGTGTGTGTGTTTGTTTTATCACTTTAGGTTTAGCGCTATCAGTGCTGGGCATGCCTTATGTGATGGATTATTGATGTCATGTTAGTGAAACATTACAAAGGAAATTACATTTTAGTTGAACACAATATGGCAAAACATCTTGGGGACATATCTTCGAGTCGCTATGGAAACACCTTTTATTACAGTGCCTTCAGTATCCATGGATACAGCTCTGCATTGAATAGCAGGTTGCAGATCTTGGAGCATTACGGCCTAACATCTAATCAATCGGAATAACCCCCCTCCCCCAAGGCTCGATCTGAGGATTGTCTCTTACTCTGATTTTGTTGTTTGTTTTTTTTGGATGCTAAATGAGGTTCTGCACAAACGGTAACCTCTGCCTGCACCTGGAAATGGGTGTTTAAAAGTATTTAGTATGTTTCCAAATACTCACCTGGCCAGTGAAGGTAAATGAGGTAGAATCACAATGGCTGTTGAAACTTGCATTCCAGTTCACCAGCCTGTGTCTTCCTCGGTAAGACGTGCCAGCAATGTGTGGTGAAGTACTCACAGAAGTGCAGAATCATGATGAAGATGAATCAAAAGTCTGGCCATAAATTAAAACATCCAACGACTTTCACTGAGGAACTCCTGTGCCAATAAAGGTGAGTTGGTTTGCAGGATATGCTCAGCCAGCAATGTTTCTTTGTTTCATTTCCCGGCTCCTTCTTACACAAATGGGAGATAGTCGATCATATGTCTTGACAACTTCTGGGTAGCTAAAGTAATGGAATTGCCCATAAAGTCATTTATCTGACATACTGAGGAGATTTCTTGAGAGATGCTTGAAGAAATGTGTTTCTTGTGCCGTAAGGTCTCGGTCCAGTTGTCAGCAGTGTAAAGTAAAGCATTACACTTCCACAGAACATGGACCCAGCTGAATGCTGGCTCATGAATGCTCATAATTTTCAACTTGGTAGATGATTTAGCTCTCCTTCATGCCTCACGGTGTTGTTGTTTGAACTAAATTTTAATAGTGGATGTTCACTGGTAGCGTAGGCCAGTGGTTCCCAAAGTAGGGGTCCTGACCCCCAGTGGGGTCGCAGGGGCGGTGGCGGGGGGTCGCGAGATGATTTTCAGAAACAATGCTTTTGCCTGTTTGCTAACCAGAGGACCATCACCCTCCCATTAGCGAGCATCAAATGTGTGATTTGTGCCCGATTAGCATAGCTATCAGCAGACCCTCCTCTGGCAATGACCTACTGTTTAAATCTGCGTCCCAACGTCGGGTTTCCAGAGCTCGTGGATTATTACAAACACCAAGCATCAGCCTCACAGATAAACCCAGTGACTTTTTTCGCAGAAAAGAGAGTGTTACGGGGGCAGAAGAAAGCCCTCATTAAGCAAACAACTGTCTCTGTAAAGACACAGAAGGCTTCATTTGAGGTGGCATATTTAATTGCGCAGACAAAAAGCCACACACGATTGGGAAAATTTAGCAGCAATATCGATGAGTCGGATCATGCACGGGGATAAACTGGCCGCGGAGCTGGAACAAGTGCTGCTCTCTGTCTCCCGCCGCATCTCCCGCAACCTCTCAACATTAAGCATAATTAAACAGCGCCCATCACATTGATTTTTTTCTGCATACATAACTTTATAACTGTTCAATGTTACTTGTTCGTAATATGTCTGTATATGCTCAGCATTATAAGTTATGGTGGGATGTTGCCTATTTGTTTTCGCTCTTGAGTTTGGTAATAAAATACACCAGCTCAGAGATCATGTTCAGTTTTGTTTTTGCTCTACATGCCTTGCGTGTGTTTGCGTAAAACAGCCACATTATGAGAGAGGAGGGGGGGGAGCGAACGAGATAGAAAGCGAGAGCGCGCACGCGTGTGACAAAGAATGGTCGCGGGGGTCGGGGGTCGTCAGCAGCCTAAAACTGGGGGTCACGGTCTGAAAAGTTTGGGAACCCCTGGCGTAGGCTATAATAGCCATACAAGCATAGTATGCTTTCAGTCTTCAGTTTCTGTAGCTAATTTTATTGCTGCAAAACTAAGCGTATATTTCTATTTTCATTTTGCCTAAGATCAATAGCTTTCATAAATATACATACATATTCCCTGCTACAGTGTGTTGTTCATATACCCTTGTGGTAAATATTTATATTTTATGGCTGTGACCCCTTTTACCACTGCTACTGTAGCTGAGGCCTTAAGAAATGTTTTGTGGAGATCCTGTCACCACAATTGATATGTAGAGCCCATCGAAGTAAACAGACTCTGTTTTTCTCAAGCTGTCAAGAGTGTTTAGGTGTGAACCTATTACATGCTGCACCAATTGACCTCCTCTCCCCCTTTTCTCATTTTTTTTTACCACCACTCACTCCATTTCTAAATCAGTTCTGTACTGAGATCATTTATCTCACCGTCTCCACCCAGATAGCAATAGGTCAGCGGCCCACTGGTGGCCCACCAGTGGCAGAGTTGTCGGTCCAACGGCGCTATCCACCAGTGGCCCAACTGGCGTTTTGCTCATCGGTTCTTTGGCGGTCCGCCGGTGGCTCAAAAGCGGTTTCAGATAAAGGGCCGCCCTTTTGCCGCTTGTTACCCACCATATTTTCTTTAGCCTTATTATGGCTATATAATTCCAACAAGGCATCAAAATGAATATAAATGCAATTCAATTTATGATTTAAAAGAATATAAATGTATACATGTAAATATTATCCCACAGACTGACCACACATAGGCTAGTATATGGTTCAATACATTTTTGTTTATTTTGAATGTGTTTTTATATGAATAAATCATACATAAATAACAATCATTCGTAATACATATGTTTTTTCAATGTGTCTATTTTAAATAAAAAAAATGAATAAATAAAAATTGACAATTTACAACGACCAGCCAGTTTAATACATTTGTTTTTTTCACATGTTTACATGTTTTAAATAAATAAATAAATATATAGGCCTATATATACATATACTAGACATTGCACCATAAGAATTGCCTATTACCTTAAATGACCCTAAATTACCTTACAAACTTGTACTCGTGGTTACCTATAAAGAGAAGAGAGACAACATATCACCATCTGTCTTATGACACAGCTGCATCAACATTCTCTCTCTCCCTTTCTCTCTCTCTCTCTCTCTCTCACACACACACACACACACACACACCACCTAGATTCACAAAATGTTTTTTATACTTTTCTTTTCAAAACAAGGCACAATATCGGCGCGAAAGCTAGCTAGACTAACAAACATGGACAGCCAAGGCAAGGACAGTGGCTGTGTTGACCCTGAAACTTTTTTATGTTAAATGTTAAACCCCATCTGTCATCTATTAACCAATAAAGTTGCTTTCATTTTTAAAAAGTCGGACTGGTTTGCCTGGCAAAGGCTACCAATCTAGCAAAACTTGTCAGCTGCTACTAGTAGCCTACACTTTCATATAGCCAAAGTAAATTTCCCCCCTTTCTCAAATGTGAATAAAACATTTCAGCAGTTACATATAAGAGGGTGATATGTACTTCTATCGTCTATCCTTTGTTGACTAAGTACCTATGTCAAACTAGCCACTATGCCCGTTTTCTTGTAATGAAAGAGTAATGAGTTTGTTTCTATTTTGCTGTCAGAAACGTACCACAACAGTTCACGACATTTGAAGTGTATGCTAGGCGAGCATTATGTTTACAATATTTTTTGAATAATTTTAGAAGAGCTAGTGAAGAAGATGTTGTACTTACCTAGTCCTATGAAATTGTGGCTGGTTCTTCGCCGCGACGTTAACGCTCGTCCGTTGCTGTCAACAAATTGATGGCAGTCCTCCAGCGGTCCACGGATGGCGAGCCGCCACTATCTTGCACACTTGTGGAATTCGAATCCTCGCGCACCATGACGGGGCGCCAACCAAAAGCCACTCACGCCCCGAGCTGTGATTTGTGCTAGGCAGCGGTCCGACTTCGGACCACGGCTGGCATACCACCGACGGCTTGCCTTCCAAAAGCCACCAGTGGTCCACCATATACATGCTAGCTGGGCAGCCACTGATTCAATAATTTAGATTTATAACATAAACTGGACCTAAATTTAGTGAAGTGTCCTTTGTAACCCTTTGACTGGTGGTGTTTAGGGGAATGATGTAATGCGGCCACTTTGTAGCTTTGTTAGTCAGAAGTGAGATGGTCAGATATGTCCATGCATGCATATGTCAGCATCCATTCACAGCTAATCTTTAGGGTGCTTGCACACTGGCCCCAACAAACAAATTGACCACTGAACATTCTAAAGGCTGCCACCTGCCAGGTGCCACCAACTGCCAACTTTAGAATGTTGGTGTTATGGCCATGGGGAAGCAATATTCGAATGAAAACCATGAATTCCATACATATCCCCAGAGCACGACCTGCGATTTGCTTTGCCCTGCCCACTTAAAAATTAAAGGGGTTGGGGGGATATTCTCTTGCTGTAATAAAATGAATAGCCTGTGATTTTATTTGAAACCATCATAGTGTAGGAAGCAATTACATTAGGTTTATTCAGCAATTTCATATGGTGTTGAACATCCAATTAGAAAAGGCATAAATTGGAATGATGAGTGAACACCCTTAAATATACTTTTATTTATGATACAGAGATTAAATACATTAAATTCAGTGACTCATTATGTTACGTGATGTGCACTGATATCAAATGTCATGGAATGTTTTACCACACAGTTGAATGCGATATCGTAAGCGTATGTGTTTCTGTCCGGTATTTGCTTGTATGTGACACTTCATAATCGTTTAGTTTATATAAATTAGCTACGGATAGATAAAGACACTGTACAGTGAGTGGATCTGTTATAAATAATGTTGTAACGCTGCGTGTGCCAGAAGAGATGGAATTCTCATTTTGCAACCAGAATTCTGATTTCAAACTACGCGTGACTTGTTTCCCTCTTATCTTTAGTTTCTTCCTAAGGTATTTACATTTAGCATGATTAAGGAAAGGAATAATAAACAGTAACTAATAACACTAAAGTATCCTGAAGTTAATAGGGCGGAAATGGAAGACTATCACTGCAAAAACTATGTTTTGAACATGATGATACAAAATATGCTGTGGAAACTATCGCTGATAACTGAACTCTATTTTGACCTAAAGTACACACTCTTCTCTGCCCCAAAATATAAGGTTGTACAACTAAATCTTATTTGCAGTCATACAATTTAACGTTTAATTTCAAATTTTCAGTGAAATGGTTGGAAAATGATGACTGCACTTTATGTTTGTTCTACTCTGTAATCTGCATGTTACTTACTTTAACGTTACTTACACTACAAACCTCAACCAAAGCATGCTTATGAGTACACCTTTACCTGTATGTGGGTGAAATATTATTTTTTTTGTATTTGTTTTTATTGTCCATGGTGATTAGTGATGAATCTTTGGATGTAGCCATTAAAATCACACAGTGGTCACAGTATTTTAGCCATCACAGTTGTATGACAATCACGGGGTCTGTTGCAGGGTCTGTGATGTAACTAAGTAGTGATTGTAAACATGTGTCCATGTGTATCCACCCTTTCTTTTCTGTATAATGGTTTTAGCCTGGTCTCATCAGTGCAGTGTAGAAGCTTAGTCCACAAGAATATGACAACCAGTCAGCGAAAAACCTTAACGCATTAGCACTGGTCCTGTTAGCCTGTGCTGAAGAAACTGTGTTGTACACGTAGTTTGGGTTTGCTCCTTAACAGGCTATGCTTGTACAAGGATGCTAGTGTAACGGATTCTCAGAATTCCCAGCATTACTTAGCTCAGCGGTGAAAAACGTTATCATGGCCGAAGCCAAGCCCTTCTGCAAACCACCCTCTTTTATTTATGTGTCAGGGCGAGCTGTTTATTGTATGCTAGACATTTGGCATTTTAAATCATAACATCCCACACAGAAACTCAGACTGACTAAATGTTGTGTTGGCAAAGACTTTGAAATCTGGCACAACCACTTACTGGCCCTTATGTAGTAACTTCTAGTAGATTGAAGACATTAGCACTTAATTCTCTTAGACTGTAAATATGGGGCACTCTGGCACAGCTGTTTAAAACTTAGAGTGTTGAAATGAAATGTAGAAATGTAGAGTGATTAAGGTTAAAGGTGTCATTGCATCATTTTTTCATTAATTTTGCAGTGGCCTGTAGTGTTAAAAATGCCCTGTGAGCTGGTTTTGGTGAAAAAAATGCTTTAGGGCTCCTGTTATATGCTGTTCTAGTTTGGTGGAGGAGATGGGGCGGGGAGAATGACAGGTTCTGGGCTATGCTAGTCACAGACTACCATCAATCAAAGCCCATTCGGTCATAGTACACCAAATAGAAGATCTAAATGTTCTAAACAAACTCATTATTCTCATTATTCCATCTATTTTATTTCATTGTCTCATAGAGACAATCGGGGTAGAAGAACATTTTCACGTGCATCAGGCATTTGCAACACAGAGGGACCTATCATATTTCAAAAAGAGCAAGCATTAAACTTTTTCTCTGGGAATGACACCTTTAAGAAAATATCAGGTTTGTCAAATATGCCTCTGTTGCTAAGCTCTTAGCTTTCAAGCTGTGATGTGAACCACTCAGAAGCCCGGGTTTGCTAATGCTAGCATGAAGTGAACCATGAAGCTTTCAGAATACGGTAACTTTGGGCCATATATTACTGTTACAGGTTATTGCAGTTATGTTTTTCAGAGTTAACATGCATTTTTGAAAGTTAAATTAAGAATAAAATTTGTATGAATTAAATATGTTTTTAAAGGTTAAATTCCTTAAAAAGCTGAAGCTTGGAAGAGGTAGTCTGATTTGCATGACTTGAATTAAACATTCAGATATAAAGATTTCAGATGTGAATTGACTTGTTTTTTTATTGTTATTTTTTCATAAAGATATTGTCTAATTAGACCAAGACAGATGTTGAGACTCTGCAGTACATCAGTACATTTTCCACAAAAAAAAAGAAAAAAAAAGAAAAGATGGGTCTAGATGTTTAATTCATCAACATGTGCTGGATAGTCTGCCATGCAGGAGAAGTAGTTCCCTTCCCCTCAGGATATTGAACTGAACAACAGGCTCTTTTGATGAAGGCATCTGAGGGCCCCATATCTGAACACACTATATCTGGCACAAGCACACAGCATCTCAATGTAAAGTGGCATAGACCGTTATCACAGCCTTTTTTTTTCCACGGCTGTTTCAGCCTGTAAAGTAATTACTTGGACATGAATCACGTTCAACATCGTTCTTGGCTCCAACATGTACCCCGGCAGCTTCTCTGCCTCCTGCTGGGATTGCCTGTGGTGGCCTAAAGCAATTTAATTATGTCCTGCGTTAAACAGGAAGTCAGCAGTTAATGGGTGCCTTCGAAGGGATGTTGGTCAACGCTGGTAAACAAATTACTTGACAAACTGTTTGCTTCTAAAATACCATACACTGGGTTTTTTTTCTTACTTTTGACTTTTTGTTCAGTGGCCCCTGATGTCATTTGCATGCATCACCTACTTTCATAGCATAGTCAAAAGAGCAGTGAGTTCACACCACAGGTGATGCATATAATTGCATTTGAAGTCATTCAGCACCAACCAGTAAGTCAGACTGTGAAATAGGTTTTACATAAAACTCACAGTGAATATGCGCACAGATTACAGGTTTCTTAGACCTCCCAGTAGAAATGAGGCACGGATGCCAAGCTTGTGAAATCACCCTCCTCACCTCTTGCGCTTCATGTGGATGTGATATTTTTGACTACACATTTGCTACCTAACATGCACTGAAAGTATGCGGTGGGCACTTGGTTGTTTACAATGGCAATGCTCTGCTTATAGACATACTTTATAATACTAAGTGTTGGAATGCATATTACTCTTTTCAAACTACACACAAATGCTGTATTGAAAATGTACCTTGTTGCGTATAATGGTAGAATATCTCAGTGAAGAATGTGTTTTTATGCAGTGGGATGGTTCAGCTTTTATATTCTTTTAATGTGAATCATGGAGAGCTTAGTCTTTATTGGTTCATGATTCGATTAGTTTGACAGACCTTAAGCCTTATGCGACCTTTGTCATTCGTTGGAAAAGTTTTTGTTTTATGTGTTCTGGCTAGAGTGGTGTTACTTCAACATTCCTGTCACTCGTTTTAATTGCATTGAATTACCTCTGCTACTCTTGTAAGTCTGTAGAAAAAAATGGATTGTAGTGGGTTCATGGTTGCTGACTGATGGCTATGCTTTTTATGTCTTATGTCCACAGTATGAATTCAAAGTGAAGAACATCAAGAAAAAGAAAGTCAACATAATGGTCTCTGTAGATGGGGTGAAGGTTGTATTACGGAAAAAGAAAAAGGTACGTATTCCCATATATTTTCTTAGATAACGGAGTACTGCTGTTCGAATTTGAATCAAATAAAGAGCCTTCAGCAAAATGTCAACAATCAGTTCCTGTTTTTTTTATAACTTTTTGTGATGTTACCTGAAATGCATTTTGCATGTTTTGTCTTGCTAGAGGTGTCAAAAGGAAACTTTAGTGTGTTAGAAAGTGTTTCTAAAGTGTTAGAAAACTTTAGCAGAACTTCCCAGAGGAAAATATTGCTTCTTAAAATGGTCATTTTGTCTTTTAGACCTCAGATCTTATGCTACACTGATTTGTGTTTTTTTTTTTCCTAAGGGGATTTTAAGAGAAACAATTCAGTTCAGTTACATCTGGCCTTTCATACCTCTTATATTAAGCTGCTAAGAAACCGTTCCCAGCTCAACTGAAGATCATAAAATGGTCTTACACTGTTGGGGGGGTTTAGGAGAAACAGATCAAAAGTCAATAAGATGGTATTTATAAGACTGTTGTGAGAAGTGATGTTTTCCTCTGTGTTAGTTCAAAGGGCCGGCCTATCTGCTGAAGGAGGGGGAGAAGTGGGTGGGAGAGAGCAGAAGAGGGAGACAGGTACTTCATCCATAGAATCCATCACATACTTCGTACAGACATGATACAGTAGGTTGTACTTGTGATATTTGGGGCGGTTGTATAACATGCATGTAGATGGGTTACAGATAGGGGTGGGTATTGGCAAGGAGTTTACGATACAATACATATCACGATACATTTGTCATGATACAATTCTGTCACGATACATTGCAATACTGGGTACTGTATATTTAAGTATATTGCGATATTCTACATACTTCAGTGAAAATGTAAAGATACAGCTGAATTATCAGTTGCTATTTCTGATCTGGATAGTCTTACATCTTATCAAAATTGAATTAAATCAACGTAACTGAGAGTAACTCATTTCATAACTCAAATTATTTTAATATGGTATTGAAAAATAAACATAGGTAGCTGCCATTACAACAAAAATATTTATTCTTTTGCAGAAACTGAAGGAGTGGACACATTGATGTCAAAAACATGAAGTTTTAATAAAAAAAATATTTTTGGTGTCAGAAATCAACATAGTATATTGTTAAAATGAGCATCGCGATACGATTGTGATATTGATATTTTTGCACACCCCTAGTTGCAGAATGTAGACAGTGAGCTACTAAAGTAAGAGAGTAAAGAGGTCTGCACACCAGCTTTGACCAGGGTGCCGTCACACATTGGCAGCGCTGCAAAAATCAGCATTCCATCTACTGCTGTTATGATTAACAATGGATTGTAGTGAATGCCGCTGACAAAAACAGACCCGAATCACAATCGTCACGCTGTCAGCAGGCGTGTTCGGCGCTGGTGTGCAGGGTTGTATTGGAAACAGTGGAATCTAAACTAATGGAATGTTGGATAAGCAGTGTCCTGCATTTTGTCGAAGCCGGCGTTTAGAGCCCGTAAGGCCGACATGTAAGCATTATTGGCCATACATACCGCACACATTAGGGGTATTGATGTTGATGTAACTAAACCAGGGTTTGAATTAACAGAATGCATTTATGATCATGATCCATATCCGCAGAGAAATTGGTTAGTGCTTCTGGAAGTCTAAATTGCATGTGTGATTCACGGTAGGCAATGTGTAGTGAAACTGAAGGCACAGCTGTGGGAGATTTTTTTGTGTGCACGGGAAAGTGGGCAGCCTAATTGGAGGAGATTGTTGTCTGTCAGGAGTAGAGGCCAATCAATACAGCTTGATGAAACAGGAAGGAGAGCTAATGCACTCAATCTATGCAGAATCTTGACATGAAGTCTTTCAATTTGCTGCGACTACTGCAATGACTTCAAGGGGGCCTTGGGCTTTTGTTTGGAAACCAGGAGGCTGGTTGTTATTTGTGTGGTTTCTCAGACACTAATTCAGTTTAAACATGGCTTTCAAGTTTTATTCAATTAGGGGTTAGCACCACTGAAGGGTGGCTAATCAAGTCTTCAATCCTTCCACCTCTTGTCAGGACGTCATAGTGCTCCGGGGTACCTGTTCTCATGTAGGCAGACATCAAGGCCTTAATGGGCTGACTCATCTCAGCTCACTTTTGTGCTCCTGGGAGGAAGGGCTTTCGTTAAGCACACAGATCCTGAGGGCGGCATGTAATATCCACAATCAGTCAGTGGACTTTCTTGGCCCTCCTGCTCCACGCGTGTCCATAATATGTCACTCCCCCTTCGCGAAAGTACCTAGGGGGTGTGCTACGAAGGTGGTTAAGTGACAACCTGGTTTGTTTAACGCAAGGGTAGCCATAAACCCAGAGAAGAGCCTGTTGCCAGTTGTTTAGTGAAGAGAATGAAGCCCTGGGCTCTTTTACTAACAGGTTTAACAGATTTACAACTACCTCTGGGTTAACTAAACCAGGTTTATCATTGAGCCACCTTTATAGTATAACCCCAAGATGATTTTTGGATTGTGTATTCTGGGGTGATACAGAGAGAGGTGAGAGCGACATAACTGACAGTTTTGTAATATATTTCTGAACACTGTTACATGGGAGATCTTCTTGTGCCCTTTGAATTTGGATGGCTGCTGTCCCTTAAAGATTTCAAAATGTAATAATAAGTCTGCAACAATTACCCACACCCCAAATCTGCAAACTATGCCAAGTTCAAACTTTGGTTGAAATGTTCAAAGCATTGCAGTGACCCAAAACAAGATTCTTAAGTCTTTCTCACACAGGCTTTGACACTATTGTGATTTGTCCACTTAATTTCACTCCACACTCTGGCTTCACAGCAAACATTATTGTAATTTTCAGCCATCTAATGTAAAGTCATGATGATCTAAAAAAAGACTTTTCTGAGCAGCCTCAACACAATTATACCGGAATTGTAATCGACATGATGTTGGCAGCAGAGGTTGAACAGTGGTGTGCAGGGTGGTATTAAAAACCATGGTATCTAAACTAATAGAATTTTACACAAAGTGCGCCACACTTTCTCCAAGCTGGTGTGCGGAGGCCTTAAGTAAACATATGTGTAATTACATCTCATCTGTGGGTTGAATGTAGTTATTATGCAGCTCATATAGGTGTGGAGCAGAGGGAATAACCACTGAATATATGAGAATGTAATCAATCAGCAGTCTTCTTCCAGGGATGTGCCCTCCACGCCCCCAAGTGTCATCTGCCGCCTTTTTCATGCAGACAGGCTCGTGCAATGTAATTAAAGAGTAGAGTATGTGTCAGTTTCTGGTGCCTTCTAGCATGTTTAGATTAATGTTGGGCTAAGGTGCAGTCTGCAGAAACTGCAGTCAACAGCTAAGCTGTTCTTAACTAGCGAAGTTAAAGTGTTCTTGTTGTGAGGGTGGCATGCTTTACCACCTCACAAGTCCTTGCACCCTAGACACGCTCAGTCTAGTCGTAATCATCTGTAAACAAAGAACAGGGAGACTGAACACACCAGATGTTGTTTATAAGATATAAGATAAGGTATGTGCTGTGGCTATTCTATATGTGCTGCTGGTGCAATATAATTAACTACAGAGTTTTTGTCATATTATGTATTTAAGTTGTTGCCCTCTTGCTCTGTTACAGAAAAAAGAATGGACTTGGGATGAAAGCAAGATGATGGTGATGCAAGACCCAATTTACAGGTAAGAATCCAAAATGACACAGACGTGACTAGCCCAGCCCAGCCCAAACACTTCTCCAGTTCCTCCGATGTTGTTATCCTGACTGAGGCTTTTGTTTTGGTTGTCATGTCAGAACTGCTGGATTATCATGTCAGCACGTTGCTTAAAATTATGCTGATGGAATGTGGCGAAGAGTAAGAACTTAATCATTGCTCCAGGCGAAATCCAAATGTGCTCCTTTTTCATGGTCTCATTCTGTGCCGCATCATTGTTTTGGTCTTGGCTGAGCCAGCACTTTCATTTCACAAACAATTTAGTGCATATTTTTTGCAACTGGTCTAGACGCTGACAAATGTAATGAGGCAATAAGCACAAGCCACAGACTAGAAGAATTTAATGAATAGACTGATATTGCATGGAGCCTTCTTTCCTTCCAGTTTGGCACATTTAGGATTTTGGTGGTCTCCTCAAACTTGACCCATAAATGTCATATCAAGACATTGGGATTGGAGAAAACACACGCATGCACGCACGCACACAGAAACACAGAAACACACACACACACACACACACAGGTGTGTAACATGCCCCTTGGGTGAAAATTGGAAGGTTTGGAGGTGTCTGGAGCCTTGGCGAGCAGCGGGCTGAAGAGCTCTGTGCGTTATTTGCCCAGCGCGGCTGTCAGAGCGCAGGTAATGAGAGGCTGTGGTGGGAGTCCAAATTACAGGATTAGGGCCGCAGGATGGACCGCCAGGCCCCTCTGCTTTAAGGAGGCTTCTCCTGACCACTAAAGATGGTAGCCGTTGCCATGCAGCGATCTTTCATTAGCCTCGCACCCCCATTCCTGTTCTCCAGCACACTCACACATGCGCGCACACTGCACACACAGGCATGCACACACACACAGACACACACAGACACACACAGACACACACAGACACACACAGACACACACAGACACACACAGACACACACAGACACACACAGACACACACAGATACACACACACGCACACACACGCACACACACGCACACACACGCACACATGCACATAGACACATACACACGTACACATGCACACGTGTACACACAGAGGTCGAGAGATCTCAAGGCTCAAACAGCTTTGAAAAATAGGAAACTACAGAGTTGATGCTGCACCATTAATCAGTCTGTACGCGCACACACACAGACACACACAGACACACACAGACACACACAGACACACACAGACACACACAGACACACACAGACACACACAGACACACACAGACACACACACACACACACGCCAATACATACACTCACAGACTTAGAAGACTGCACAAGTTCTCAGTAGAAGTAAGCAGGGAACATTTCTAGCGCTCTGAATCTGTGGGCAAGTGCTGTATGAGGCTGGTCCCCTGAGAGCTATATGAGACGCCAGCACATGACAGACCTTTCAACAGACAACACAGTGTGGTGATAAACCAGCTCTGGGCCACAGAAAGCCCAGGACAGATCACAAACTTCTTTTGTCTTTCACTTTCTTTCTTTCTTTCTTTCTTTCTTTCTTTCTTTCTTTCTTTCTTTCTTTCTTTCTTTCTTTCTTTCTTTCTTTCTTTCTTTCTTTCTTTCTTTCTTTCTTTCTTTCTTTCTTTCTTTCTTGCTCAGTTGTTCAGTGTAATGGTGGAATATTGAACAAACAGCAGCAGTGCTCTATGAAATGATGTTATCTGTGAAGCAGCATATTTGTGCTTGCAATCAAAATGATGCTTGAGGACTATTCCCAAGTCATATTTATAATTTTAGTCAAAGATGTTGCTGCTGTTTTATGTCAAATAAATATTTGTGAAATTGACAGTGTTTGCGAAGTGGTTTTTAGGTTTGGTGTATGGTTTTCACATGGTAATGTTTGTGTGTATCCTTTAGTCAGTGTCTGTAGTCTTTAGTCACCTTCACACCACTGGGCCAGGTCAGGACTTCACTGCTGGACTAAGTCCAAGATGTCAAGACACATTTCTGTCTCAGCACCAAGAAACACCAGCCAAAATGCTCTCACCTTAAGTTGCTAAATCATTACGTTGCTGGCCTTAATCAGGTGTGTGTGAGAGAGAGAAAGAGAAAGAGAGAGAGAAAGAGAGAGAGAGAGGGAGAGAGAGGTGGTGTGTATGTGTGTTACTTACTGTAAGATAAGAGCACTACTTGCCCATCACTGTGATGTTTTATGAATATGGGCCATTAGTGCCAATATGTTCATTACATGTGCACCATCATCTCATTAAGTCAAAAACGGCTAGCTGAGGAGATGTGGAGTAAGGGGAATGGTCTTTAAGAGCAGTAATCCATCATCCACCATCAGCATGGCATGGCTGACCGGCCAGTTAGACACCACTTCTCCACAGACTCCCTTAACATCCAGCTTAAACAGGATTAAGACTCTGTGTGTGTGTGTGTGTGTGTGTGTGTGTGTGTGTGTGTGTGTGTGTGTGTGTGTGTGTGTGTGTGTGTGTGTGTGTGTGTGTGTGTGTGTGTGTGTGTGTGTGTTTGTGTGTATGAGTATGTGTATGAGTATGTGTATGTGTGAGTAAGACTTGGGGTGTGTGCTCATGTATGTGTGTTTGTGTGTGTGTGTAAGACTTGGAATGTGTGTGTGTGTATCAGTCATGTTGGAGTAATAACCGCCCGCTGTCATGCCATGGTGTACTGTGTTTATCATCAGAGAGGGACAGCACTGAAAAAAGCGCAGTGGTGGGTGGGTGATTGCAGGGTAACATTACTGCATGCACCTGTCTGCTCAGTGGCTCCGCTGCTACCTTGCTGATAAATTACAAGTGTCTGCCCTTTGCCCAGAAGCCTTGATCGATGATGTCAGAGAGGTGATAGTGTGGCTGCGCTCTCACAAACCTTCTTATGTCTCTGTGCTTTTGTCAACAAGTAACAAGTGGACCTGGTATGCTTTTCTGTTTGTCTGGGGTTTTTTTTTTTGCGTACTTATTGAGTGTGTTGTGTAGCTTTTGTCTATGTAAACAGTCTGCAGTGTTATTAAAGCTTAAGCACATGCCAGAGGAAGCAACTGTGTTTCTCAGGAACTGCTTTTCTCACTTGACTAACTTTTTGTTTGGTACATGTCATGTTGTATTATATTCAGTCAGTTACAGTATGGTGAATATTTTTTTAAAAGAAATAGATTAATAAATAGTATGTATTTAAAAAAAACATGAAATAGTTCACCTAATCTATGTCAGCTCTCAGTCCAGTCAATCTGAACATTTGGATGTAGATTTGTACATGTAGATTTGTGTTTTATGACCAGATCACAACAAAATAGGTGTGTGTTGACCAGTGATGTTGCCTGTAGACTGAGGCTGAATAGAGATACTCAGATATTCATTCACATAATATGGGAAAGACAACATGTTTTTGACTGCCAACGCGTGATGGTACATCAAGAATTATGTGCAGTGAATGCAAGCGGCCCGAGATCCCTTTTTAAAATAAAATACTCCTTTTGTCAGCACATATCAAAAAGAGATTGTTTTAGTCTTAGGCTGTGGCACTACAAAAACTCACAGCTTCTCTGAACTCTTCAGAGAAGCAATCAAAATGCTTAACACTTGGCCACATAATGTCATGACTTTGAATGCTGTCTGTGACCATGGAAGTTGCTTTCTCCTTATGTGTGTTGCAATTGTTGTTTAATTGAAGCTTTACATAAAACAATGCTTATATCTGTCAGATTGACTGTCATGTGTTAAACACATTAATTACTCTCCAAGCAGGGCACTGCTTGTTAGTCAGAAGAGAAATGCCAAATTAATTTGTAATTGCTGTCAGGAAGCAGGAAAGAAAACATGGAAAAACTACCATGCTTAATGCTCATCTGTTATTATATCTGGAGTTTTGCTGTGGATTAGGCATCGTTCCCTGTAAATAACACTTGCCACTAAAGATTGGGAAAGATTTGAAAGACAGCACTCAAAAAGATGGATTGATGAATGACTAAAATAATTTGCCAAAAAAAAAAAAAAAAACACTTGACAATGCCCAGCAAACTTTTGGCATGTGAAGCTTCTCGCTCTGATCGGTGCCAGATCTCATCATGTTGGCTTGCTGTTTTATTACATTTCCATACATTTACATCTACAATTTCCATCTTCCTGATGCACACCCTTAAATACCCTCCTCTTGCCTGTGAACAGAGAAGCAAGCCTCACTAATCCCTTTGCTTCTCTCTATCCAATAATAGGCCTAGCTGCTACCCCCATCACTAGACAGAAAATGAACTCTTATTCAGAGTGTCCTTCAACATTCACACTTTGTGTGGCTGTGGTCTAAAGTTTTATCTAAGGCCTGAAGCTAAGTGAAGACCACCAGAGAGACGTGTGTAAAGCTTTCCCCCCTTTTGGCCTCCGTATCACCCATGTTAATGTCCACTAAAGAAAAGCCAAATGCCCCACGGAGAATGGCAGCATACAGTATGCACACGCGTTGCTAACTCCAGCTTTAATTAATTGCAGCGATACGGGGAGGCGCCATTAGAATAGTAATGACAAATCAATTCCAATTTGGAGCCTCCACAAGCTTTGCTAGTTTGCCTCTGATTAAAACTTTTTTTTTCTGGTTCGCTCTCTTCCCATGTTTACCTAAACCTAGTTTAGTTGTTATTTCTGATCAGAAGAATTGTTACATTGCATTTAGCAGAGGCTCTTATCTAGAGCGACCAATACTGAATTAGGTACAGGAGCAGTCCCCCTGAAGCAATGTGGGGTTAGATGCATTGCTCAAGGGCATTTCAGCCTTGGATGAGGGTGCAGGAGAGTGCTGGTTAATTCACTTCCTCACCAACATTTTTTTTTTACTGGTACAGGAATCGAACCGAACCTGCAACCCTCCGATCCCAAGACAAACTCCCTAACCTTTAGGCCACAGCTACCCACAGCTGCTGAATAGTTTAGCTGTTGTTTTGTACATGGAGGATTGCTTGAAACGCCATAGTGGAGGATTGCTTGGAATGCCATAGCGGGGTATTGGTGTCTTTGATCTGGGTATAAAAGCAGTAATTACTAAGAGATTAGTAGGGAAAGAGTCGGTGCAGATTATGTCTCATGGTTTTTGCAGAATGACCTCTTGTTAGCAGAATTGTTCAAGCACACACACACACACACACATACTTACACATGTACCCACTAGCCCCCTGTGTGGTACTTACTGTATTGTACAGCAGAGGCGAACATCCCGGGTTCAGGAAGTAAAAGTCCTGCCACATATTTGTTCCAGCCAACTCACTGAACCAGCTGATCCTAGGTGTACAAGATAAGTAGTGAAATCACCTGTGTTAGGAGCACAGGCAGAAGAAGTACCTGGCAGGGCTTTTACTTTGACAGTCCGGTTTGTCCACCTCTGTTGTGTAGTACTGTAACCCTCATTGTTCTCTTGTGCTTCCCACTCGCACCTGCTCCAAACGTAACCTCACTGCTTCGCTTTGTGTGGGCCATTTCCCACCAGAGATTCACAAGGTAAACCTGTCACAGAGACTAGCAGTGGTGTAAAGTCACCGTAGCAAGTGGTTGGTAGAGGTTGGTGATGACCCAACTGGTTGTGTGGTCTGAGCCCTAGAGTGTCAGTTCTTTATTGCAGCAAGGTGGTGGTTGCTAGTAGGTTCAGGCCGAGGTTGCGATCCCGACAATAAAGAGTAAAAACTCTGCCATGTATTCTCTTTGGCTGGGCTCTTAAGACAGGTGGTTTCAGTACGTAGCTGATGTACCTGTCTGATCATTTGTGTGCACATTAGGGCCAGTTTAGCTCCCACTGACAGCAGTTTCTACTCTATTTCGCGTTTAACGTTCATCATGCTGAAAACCTAGCTATAGCGGTAATAGCCTTTCACTTCCGCCCCATTAATTTCATGATACTTAGTGTTATCGTGTTTTTTCTTTCTTTCTTCAAATGTGCTAAATTTGTTTCCTCCTGGAGCCCTGGCTTGACTGGCGCATTAGCTGGAGCCAGTGGAGCAGCTACTGTGGAAGACGGTTAAATACGTTGGGGAGAAACTCAAGAGGCAAACAAGTCAGGCTGAGTTTGAAATCACAATTCTCATTGTGAAATGAGAATTTCTTCTCTCTATTACACCATTTTGGCACACACACATCATTGCAACATTGTTTATAATAGTTCAACTCACTCTACATTGTCAGTTCATCAGTACATCAGTTCAACACTAATTTATATAAACTCTGTGGGTGAGAGAATACATATTTTTCTAGAGTGTATTGACCTAGTTAGTAGAGCAAGGATTATGAAGTGTCACATACAAGCAAAGGGGCAACGCTAATAGCGGGTGGAAATGCATACGCTTACGATATGGTCATTCACACTGAGCTGAAACCACTCTTCCCTCACTCTTGCAGCGTTTGACTCTGCCAGTACTTCATGGCATTTTTACACTGGTGTTGTCATGTCATCTGAAAAGGCTGACAGAAGAAGCTAAGAGGGGCCAAACATGAGCAGGGTCACAGTACCAAGCACAGCTGCTGGGAGCCACAATAGGCTACATTTACTGATAACTGGTCAGTTAGAGATTTACTGATAACTGAAAAAAGATATAGTTTTGCATAAGGTACCATGTCAAAGGGATCAGATCAAAGGGATGCCTTTGAAAACATGCTTAGCAGCATGTCTTCCACCTCCATGCCAAAAATCTATGAAGTTCAATTTGGGATTTTTAAATAATAGATGCTGTCTTGGACGTTTTGTTGGTGACAAAGAATTTCAAGATGCAAAGGTTTTTGGCTACACACTTCTGCCATATTTCCCTGCTTGGTGTATTTGATTCTCATTGCCTTCTAAAAAGTGAACTATGATTCTTACTAAATTAAGCAGTTTTGCATATTTTAATGTTTTCACTGTAGTTTGTATATTGGGAATACGTACAGTGCATCTATGGCTATGACCAAAGAAAAAAAACATGTGAGCAGCATTGCATGTTTATATACACAACAAGAAAAGTGCCTGTTCAGTTATACCTTTTTAAACTTGTGCTCCACTGTATTATATTTGGGTCTCTGTTTAGCCTGGAGGGCTGATGTTGACTGAAACCTCAAATTAAGAGATTGAATACGACAAAGGTTTTTTTTCCCCATCACTTCATCCAGATTAGCCGTCAGAATAACCTTATTAAAGCGGTTGCTTACAGTTATTTGTATTTGCATACTTTTATTTATTTGCCGTTATTTAAGGTGTGAGATATTTATGGTAAGTTGTACAAAACAGAGATCCCAAGGCTCTTGGTATGAACTGCGAACATCCCCTCTGATGGCACAGGGGGTTTGTCCAGTAAATGCTTGGCTTGGCAGAGCAGCCTTGAATAACGTATTGTCAGTTTTTGGATGACTGATTTCGCTCCCTTTTAGAAAAAGAAATCATTTCTGAAAGAAGTGATGGAAGACTCCTTTGGTCTGGTGGGAGTTCTTCACAGTTCAGCAGCGGTAGATGTCTAAAGCAGCCCAGGTCCTATAAAAGCCCTGGATAAAATCCAAAACGCCACAAAGTGATAAGAGGACCATTTAATCATCTCCTCATTGATTCACCGTTTTATCGCTGCAAACTCTTTCAGCATAAAAGTTCCCTGCCTATCAAGCAAAATGGCATTTATTTCATCCAGCCCAAAAAGTGGGCTATGTCCGGTGACATTTTAAAGTTAATGAAGCCCCCAAAACTAAGAGTTGTAAGCAAATGTACCATGTGTTAATTAATCACAAGCTTTCCAAAGCTTAGCACTTCTTTCAACGTCCGATAAGGACCTAGTGGGCCATCACATTTACTGTACGAAACCAGGCTGCCTCCTCTCTCGAGTGAGAATGAATATTGAGATGACAATGTCTTGTGTTTTTTTTTCCTGTGGGTGTGTGTTTATCTGCTTCGCAGGATGACCTTGGAACCTCCTCTGAAAACACTGATTGCATTCTGTAGGCATTTTCATCAACAGAGTGGCTCTGTAAGACCAACAAGGAAACTGCTGACACCGTGCCTGCCGCTGAAATAGATACTGCAACACTACACACAGAGCAGTGTAGAGCAGAAAAGTATATAAAAAGAGCAGAAAAGTATACTAAAAAGTATTGTTATAAGATTTTCAGATTTTAAGCCATACATAAGTACAATTTATTTCTACACATAAGAGGATGTTGTGTCTTCCATACAATGTCAGGTGCAGAACATGTTTTCAGAGATTGACTCTGAATGCCATATAGTAGATACAACCATACATATCTGCATAGCTCACATAATAATCCTGCTCTACAGTGGGTTGCTTTGAACATGCATGCAGATCACACATGTTTGTGGGTCACCCTGCAGGGCAACTTCAGCTTATATAATCATAATTAATTAGCCCTCCATTTTCTCTAGTTTCGTGTAATGAATTCTCCAGTGTTGCAAACATATGCCCATGTGTGTTGTGGTGGCCTCCACTGGCGTTGTAACAAGCCTGTAAATAACAGGGAAAAAAGTCATCGCACTCTGCCAGTAAATTAGCCACGTGAGACTGCCTCAGACACAAAGCCACAACTAATGAATTGTGGGTAAGCAGGTTTTCTAGTGGGTGATTATTGTGTACTGTGAGTGTTGCAGCTGACAGTAAGGCATCAGCTGTGTTCCTTGATGAGTGTCTCCCTGGAGCAGGACCGGAGGGTAGGAACTCTCACCTCCTCTGTGACATGTGCTTTAGCGGGTTTCAGGGATCATGAAACTGCTCCTTATCTCCCCTCCGGACATTATCCTTAGGGCAGCTGTGGCCAAGTGGTTAGGGAGTTGGTCTTGCAATCAAAAGGTTGCCGGTTCGAATCCCGCCCTACCCACAGTTGAGATGCCCTTGAGCAAGGCATCTAACCCCACACCGCTCCAGGGACTGTAACTGAAACCCTCTAAATATCTGTAAGTCACTCTGGATAAGAGCGTCAGCTAAGTGTAATGTAATGTAAAAAAACATGTAATGTAATTATCCTCTTCTCTTCTCTTCTCTTCCCTTCGGACATTATCCTCTCCTCTTCTCTTCTCTTCTCTTCTCTTCTCTTCTCCTCTCCTCTCCTCTCCTCTCCTCTCCTCTCCTCTTCTCTTCTCTTCTCTTCTCTCCTCTCTCTCCCTCTCTCTCCCTCTGTCTCTCTACCTCTCTACACAGTCCCCTTCTGAGATGTGTCTGCATAACATGATAAGGAATATGTCCTAGATCACTCAAAGGAGTTCCTCAGCTCTTTCAGCGTAGCACAGACACAGGACCACAGAGAAGCTTTGTTTTCCAGCATGCTACCATAACATGCCATTGAGAGAGAGAGAGAGAGAGGAAGGGAGGAAGGGAGAAAGAGAGAAAGAGACAGGGAGAGGGAGGGAGACAGCGAGGTAGCCAAGGTAAATAGACTCCTGTTTCCTGGACAGGCCAGTGAAATGCTAAACAGCCATGTTTGCCAGGAGATAGGCATTCCTCTTTGTTAGATCTGCTTTTCATGGAGTGAATGCTGCTGTCTCCTTCCTGCCGTGTTCACTGCAGGGCTGCAGACTAGTTAGGCTGGCTGCACATCAGTGTTCCCAGCACAAAGGATGGGACACGGCTACAACTCCTAAGAAGACTGGCGTGCGTAGGTTTTTCAGGCGGAGGAAAGGTGAAGGAGGCATGAAGTGAGTCATAAACAAAATCATCATTTTGCCCCTTGGCCACCCCGTGTGTCTAGGCCTTTGTCAGCTTCAACAAAGAACATTATCCATTGTCATGCGGTGGGTGAGAGAAAGAGGGCTCTGCAGTAATACCTCTGGCTTACTGGACATGTGGCTTCCTTCCACAACCTAAGGCATCCTGAGCATGTAGAATCAGTGTAAATCAGCATGATGAAGTGATGGACTTGAATACTAAACAGTTCTCTGAAGTAATCTTATTTAGGGGGAAAAAAGTTTCCCTGCCCTTCACAGTGAGTACACATGGATTCTAATCCTGACAGGTTCTTTTTGTAGGTATTACCCGATTCAGCACAGGGTTTGCTTCATCCTAGTGATACGGCATATTGTCAGATGCTGCATGGTTTTATTAGCCTGTCACTTCATGCAAAGATTCTGGTAGGCATACATTTACTTCATGGTGGGTGGGTAGGGTACTTTGTTTGAACTTCAAACCTTTTTAGTTTCTGGCTTCGATTTCCGTTTGCTGATTGGTTGTTAAAAAATTAGTTGCAGAAACCAGAAACAAGTCTTAGAAGAGTTCCCTGATGTAGCACTGTAGCAAAATACAATATCAAACGGAGGCACTATGGTGGCTGGAGCCTGGCTCTGGTTTTGTCACTTTTGTGTACCGAGTTCGCACATCTCTCTCTCTCTCTGTTTCAGATCTAGGCCACTGGACCGTGTATAGTGGGGGTCACTGTAGGACTGGTTAAGGCTGGGTGTGTTGATAGCAGACAGCAGCAGCAGTAGCAGCAGTAGTGGGAGGAGGTAGTGGGGCGGTGTGGGGTGAATAAGGTCTCATTAGGCCTGTCACCGAAGCACAGAAGAGCGAACGCTCCGAGCTTAATTAGAGACCTTTGCTGCCAGCTCCTTGAGCCTTGATCCTGCTCGGCACCCGTGCCCCTTGTGTCGCCTCTTTGCGCACGACGGACCTGTTTAATCACTGACAATTAAGCGCAGGCTCGCACTGCAAAGGCAAATGTGGTCTGGTCAGGGTTTATTAAAGTGCAAGCCTGCTTGATTTGACTTTTTGGTCTAGGGCTCACCCTTCCGACAGTGGAAAACACCAGTATATGTGATGTGAAATGTAATGAGCACAGAAATGCTATAGTATTTGATGATAACTCCTTGAGTAATGGTACAGACATCATGTTAATAACTGTGGCTGTTGTATGCAGGATCGCTGCACAGTAAAGTTTCTATATGCACATCTTCACTACTATTCAGGCCATTCAGCACATGTTAAGCAGTACTCTAGTCAGTTTATTTTGGATGTTTTTTTGTTGTTAATAGACATACAGTACTAGGGCTGATGGAGCTGGCATGCTGGAGTGGCTCGTGGGCTGCATCGAGCTGTGTGAGTGTGTGTGTGTGTGTGTGTGTGTGTGTGTGTGTGTGTGTGTGTGTGTGTGCGTGCGTGTGTGTGTGTGTGTGTTTGAGGAGTATGTGTGTGAAAGCCTGTGTCAGCTCCCTGAGCTCAGCGCATGATGTGCTGCTTACTCATTGGGATGCCACTCTCAGCATCGGGCGGTGCCTTTGTTGTGTTAGCGCTGCTGAATGGGTGATTTCCTCTAGTTTTTATTTATGTATGTATTTATTTATTTATGTTTTCTTATTATTTATTTCCTCCCTTGTGTCAACAGCCCAGACAAACTCAAGTAGATGAAGCAACATTATTATCACTGATTACGATCCTGCATGCTTGATTGTATCTGCTTATAGCCAGTAGCTACAGTATATGTACTAGCCTGAAGGCATAGTAGGTAATGGGCTGTCTTTTTTTTGTCCGTTCAATCTATGAATATTAACTTACACTCTAATTTCTGTGAGCAGAGGAAGCAGATTTGCATAATACTGTGTTTTCAGTCGAGCCCCGTGAAGGCAAATTCAGATGAGACATGCATCTTCTTAATTAGCGTTGGTGGAAAAGGTGTTCAGCATTCACTTACAGCTCCCCCTAACTTTTAGTCCCCCTGTCTTCTTGCCATCACAAACTGTTTCGTCTCTCTTTGAAATCTGGTTCACAGACAGTGCAGCTGCCTGCATTTCTTACTCACTGACTAATGGTGGCTGTCTCTGTCTGTGTTTCCCATGCTAAAAGTGATAAAAAAAAACTGTTGACTGACATGACCTAATAACCTCAAAAGGATTTGACCAAAGAGCTTGGTCAGAGTTCCCCACAGTGATTTATAGTTACAGTGGCCACCTTATCAACACATTTCTCTCACCTTTAGTAAGGATAAAAAATCATAATGGAAAGGACTAATATGAATAATTTCTATAGTGTTTTTTTTATATTTATTTCTTAACTATAACCATGCACCTCCCTGGACAACCGCCATCTTGACTAACACATTTGAAGCACATATAGCACACACATACACCACTGTGTCATGTTGGTACAATCATGTAGAAGTAAGCACTCATCAGCAAGATTTCCCTTCATAATGAAGTTTTTATTTACAGTTTGTTGCCAATTAGCTTCATCTTTTCCTGCACAACGTTTCTGAGAAAGAGTGACCCAGTAACACTGAGGCAATGTGGGTGGTTGTCTGTAATCAAACATAAGAGTCCCTGGTACCCAGATGGATGTTGGATGTTATGCCTTATGATGTTGTTGCTGAGTGGTTGAATGTGTTTTGAGTGCCTCCAGAGGAGTGTGAGCATCGCTGATTCAATGTGTATGTTTTTATGGCTGTGGCCTGTGTTGACGCTTGTGATTCATGCAAACACTGTAACTATTGCTGTAACCTCATTTCTTTTTCACATTGTTTTATTCTAGGTCATTTTGTGCTACTCGCAGGAAAAACAGTACTTGTCGGAGGAACCAAAATAATAACTTCTATAAATATGTTTGTGGGTGTATTGTGAAGATATTACAAAAAAATAAAGTCCAAGACATCTGCAAGGTCTTCTTATGAAAGTGTTTAAATGTACGAAAGTCAAAAGCATGTATCCTGCGTAAATATGTATGGTTTGCTCATATGGCTTCTGTTCAGAGCTGCATAGGGTTGGTTAGGAGAGGGGTGCAGCTGTTTGATAGTGTGGAGGTTGCAAAATTGAACTTCATGCAATTGTAATATGCCATTTTCATTATCCCATTTTTGGATTAATAGTTTTAAGTCTATCGTTAAGCATGAATGCTTTTTCATGGCCAAAATGAGAAAGAGAGAGAGAGAGAGAGAGAGAGAGAGAATAGAGCAAAAATAAGCAAGAGATACAAAAACAAATTATTTTTGAGAAAGAGGGGAACAGCATTTCAATGTACACAGTGTCTCCCCTAATCATTCTATTAGCTTTCTGAGGCTAGGAATAACACTGCACTGGACATCTTTTATCTGTGTGTTTGATGATCAAAGTGCGGACAAGTGCCTGTGGTAAACACAAGGGCAGGAAAGGGTGGGGTGGCATTTGGAAATGTCCCCCTTTTGTTTCGGCGGCAGTGTTTAAGAACCCCATGACCAACGCTCTCCCTCTCTCTTTCTTTTCTCTGTTATATCGGTGACATTTCTGGCCTTTTGTTTGCTTACACAGAGCTCGCGAAGCACACCATAGGCAGAGTCCACAGGCTCAGCATGAACAGAGAAGCGTTAAAAGGCGTCAATAATTCAGAAGGTCTGGGTGTGCACTGGCTACGCCTGCGTCTGTAGCCTAACAAGTGTGGGCGCACTGGTGTTAAGCTAAATGCCAGCATAATTAAGGCGTTTGATAGAAACAGGGAGACAGAAATTGACAGTGAGAGATTTCTCATCGATAGAATGCATTAGAGAGGGAGCGAGAGGGAGAGAGTGGGAGAGAGAGAGGGAGGGAGAGAGAGAGAGAGAGAGAGAGAGAGAGAAACTCCCATAAACAGAATGCATTTGATTGCCTTCACCACTCTACTACTGCTGTGCCCAGTTCTATAAGTGAATTGGCAAGACCATTGAAGCTGTTATTCCGTTTTATCAGTTTATTTTATGTTTATTGTCTATTTAGTTTTTTTACTGCAATACGTGTTTATATGGACAGCGTGTGTCTGTCACTCAGTAGGTTATGAGTGTTTCACTTATCATGTTACTGCGATGAATGACAGATTACAGGGAAAGACGTTGTGTATTGCAGGCCTTTGTACAAGCAACCACGGGCGGAGCGTCCGGGGGGGCTAGGAGGGCGAACCGCCCCCGGCCCGGGCCCGTGGAGGGCCCAGAGAAAAGCCCGACATACCGCTGTCCTTCGACATTACATTGTTGCTCCCATTGCAATTTGCACCCATTGCAATGTGGCGCAAATAGTCGAGCGCGCGAGCCTACACAATAATCAGTAGCAATGAATGTTGCCGTAGCTCAGTGGTTGTGTTAGGGCTACCTTGACACAGTCAGGGTGAGTTATGCCTCATAGTTGCTAGAAACTGAACTCAAGATTCAGTCAAAATTTAACAGCTGTAAAATATAGAATAAAATGTTTTGTATAACTGTCCTGCTTTTCACTCTCGCGTTTTGCTTTATGTGTGCAGCGCCCCCCTTTTATTTCTGACTCTTCCTGTCACCGTTGCAACCTCTGAGCGCTCATTCTCCAAATTAAAGCTAATTACAAACCACTTGAGGAGCGCAATGGGACAGGAGAGACTGAGTGGACTTGCCATTTTGTCCATAGAGAATAAGAGGGCAAATAAACTGGACATACAGAGCATCGTGGACGAGTTCGCGGAGCGCAAGGCTCGTCGTATGCCCTTCAAATAGCCTAATGCGCGCAGTAGGCTATTGATGTTTTATTAGCCATGTACAGTATGTCGCCTAATGTTTTTTTGTTTCTGAGATACATGTTCGTTTGAAAGACTTAATGTACAAAATAACATAGTTGCACCCCTCCTTTCATTTCTGACTCTTCCTTTCACCGTTGCAAACTCTGAGCGCTCATTCGTATGCCCTTCAAATAATGTGCGCAATAAAGGCTACTGATGTTTATTATGAGCCATGTACAGTATCCTAATGTTTTTTTGTTTGTTTCTGAGTTACATTCGTTTGAAGGACTTTATATACTAAATAACATAGTTGCACCCGGTAGTGTTGAAATTGGTAAAGACCGCAGTTGCAAAACAGCAGTTTGTAGCCTAAAATTATGTTATGATAAGCTTTAATAAAGGGCCCGGTCATTTGCCCCGCCCCCGGCCCGGCGCTGACTTGTTCCGCCACTGCAAGCAACAATGTTGTGCATGTGGGTGCAGACCATTTTCCATCAGCGCATGAAAACATTACGCTGAAACAGCATAAATGACTTAAGCGAATTATCTCATTCACTTTGGTTAGGGAATAGTAATTCGATTATCTCATAGTATTACTCAGATACAACATGACCGCGTACTGAATACAAGGCAGAAGGAAGTTTTAATGTTAGATTTTATTTTCTGCTTGACTTTCTGCTATAGGATCGAAAACGCTCCAAGCCTGAATAAACTCGGGCTTAATTGTTGGGTGTAATTCCAGTCCCCTGCCTTTTATTATTATGATATTAGAAATGGTGTCAGGGCTGTGGGAGCGGCAGAGATGTTTTGGCAGCTGCTGTTTTCTCTCTCTTTCTCTCTCTCTCTCTCTCTCTCTCTCTCTCTCTCTCTCTCTGTCTATCTCTATCTCTCTCTCTCTCTCTGTCTATCTCTATCTCTCTCTCTCTCTCTTTCTTTCTCTCTCTCTCTCTCTATCACTATCTATCTCTATGCCTCTCTCTCTATCTCTCTCTCTACCTCTCTCTCTTTCTCTCGCTCTTTTTCTCTCGCTCTCTCTCTCTCTCTCTCTCCCTCCCTCTATCTCTCTCTCTCTCTGTCTATCTCTCTCTTTCTCATTCTATCTATCTCTCTCTACCTCTCTTTCTCTCTCTCTCTCTCTCTCTCTCTCTCATTCTCCCTCTCTCTCCCTCTATCTCTATCTCTCTCTGGGTGCTGATGAATGTGAAGGCACAGGAAAGGCTCCCTAAACAGCATGTGTCTTCCTCCTCCCTCTCTCTCTCTCTATCTCTCTCTCTCTCTCTCTCTCTTTCTCTTTCTTTCTTTCTTTCTCCCTCTATCTCTCTCTCTATCTCTATCTCTCTCTGGGTGCTGATGAATGTGGAGGCACAGGAAAGGCTCCCTAAACAGCATGCGTCTTCCTCCGAAACCGCTGAGTCGACATGGCAGCCAGCGCTGCCAACAGCGGCAGGAGAGTCAAATTAATGAGAAGCACCTTATTTTTCAGGCCCGCTGTTGTTTCGCGCTGTAGCCGGCAGGTCCTAACATATTCATTTGAAAATTGCCCACCTGAGTGCTTGGTGGAAGAATGCAGTGTTGTACCAGTTGTCACGTACCAGTGTTGTACCTGCCAGTTGTCACATCCTTTTATTTGTTTAATTTTTTTTTGAAAGCACCAATGCGCTAATGCCCTCCTGTTCCCTTGACGTGTTCACTTCTCACCTTGCAACTTTTCTTTACCCTTCACTGGTGTTGGCAAATTTGATTTCTGTATCAGGAGGAAACAATGTTAGTGGGGGGAGAGTGAATAACCAGTGCTCTCTTGCACCCTCATCCATAATGCCCTTAAGTGCCCTTGAGCAAGGCATCTAACCCCACACTCCAGAGGGACTGACCCTGTACCTAGTTCACTGTAAATCACTCTGGATAAGAGCAATAGCTAAATGCAATGCAATTCGGTGTAATTCAATGTAAATGCAGTGCAATATAATGTATTGCAATGTAATGTTAAGTAATGTTTGAGGATTCCTAAGGTCCCCCACACATGCAGCAGTTGGCCTGCCCCCCTGTCAGTGCACTAGACAAGGATATTATCCTAATAAAATTGTCACCTGAACCTGTGTTTTTTAATGTAATTGCAGCATGTACAAAGAGGAAAATTCAGTCCGGATTTGTCTGGAATGTCAGTGTTTCACTGTGAAATAGACCGCTGGAAAAATTCAGCAGAGGTGCACTTTTGGACAAAAATGCATGAAATGTACGTTCTGACTGATGAGCCCTCCTAGAAAGAAAAATGAAATGAATAGAAATGTCCTGAAAAGCCTGGGGATTCTTCTTGCATTCAACCAGAATTGGGTAGTGTCGTTAAAAGTTTCTTTTTGTTCTCGTGTTCCTGTGAATTCGCCGACGTGGCAGGGTCTCTCTGAGCATGCCTGGTGGGTTTGCAGATTCATTGAAGTTATTTCAGTTGTCACTGCCGTGTGGAGCCTTGGGAATTCTCCAAATTCTTTTATTTTAAGCCCCAGCCCAACGCTTTAACACCCGCTGGTGGCGAGGCCATTGTCAATTGATAAGGATGTGGAGGGGAAACCCGGTGTTTCACCCAGCTAGTTCTGAGAATGCTTTCCACAATGGGGAATTAATCTGTATCAGGCTGACTGAAGCGGAAGAGGGGGAAATTTATCAGATTGCATGACCAGAATGATGTGGTAAAAGAACGAGGGTAAAAGAATGCTTTTGCACTCTTTTACCACCTCAACTCTGAAAGACTGTATTGGCTGCTTGGTGAATTAACCTTGGGATCTGAAAGGGATTGGGATTGGCTGAAAGCTGTGCATTCCTTCTTTCCTGTCCCTTTAGTAACCATTACAGGCATTCCGTTTCTCCACATGGGTGGAAGTGGTACCTCAAGTATGGGGTTATTGTGCCTATGACTATTCCAGTATTTGTGATAATTGAAAGCAGTGGTAAAAGAATCACGATTAGTAACCACATTTTCCCTCCATTTTGTGCAATTTTAGTTTTTTATCTAATGTGCATTTTTAAATTCAGCCTCTGTTCAATTTGTATATTTCTCTCAGTGATTGTTGACAATCAGTGCTGAACTGTGTAATTATTGTTTCTTTCCAGATAACCACTCTATCTTTTGAAAATATTTGTGACGTGGATCAAAAATGTATCTGTAGTTTGTTAACTGGTGGTATACTTAGTGTCTTTAGGAACATACTAATTGTGAAACTTCTTGATGTGTTTCAGGATATTTTATGTGTCGCACGACTCACAGGATTTGAAGATCTTCAGTTACATTGCTAGAGATGGGCAAAGCAATGTTTTTCGGTGCAATGTCTTCAAGTCAAAGAAAAAGGTGAGGCCTCTTCAAGTACAAATCCTACTCTGCTTCTTCATGCTATCTGCATTTGTCTACAGGTCAGAATTACATATTGAGGAGATGGAAAATTATATCTGTAATAGTTTGATTTTACATGTGTAATATACCAATATCCTACTTCATGTTCAAGGATAATGTTCAGGCAGGCAGTCATTATTTTGGAAAAAGCCCTGACGGCGTGATTCACTGACCCAGGCGTGATGTGGGGTGATATGTAAGACGTGAATCAGTGGCAAAGCGTCATTTTTTCTTGACGGTAGACTGTTATACATACCAAATGATGAATGACGGCCCATTCAGTTCAACTGAAGTTTCTGCAACACTTTGGCATGCCGTGTAATGATGACGCATAACTCATACCCATTGACTCCTACAGGAAGATCCATGAACCTTTAAAATACACACATTCCTGTATACATACAAACACAGAAAGTGGTTTTCAGCCGCGAAGGCGTAAGGGCTGTGTCCTCCAGACTGTGTGTGCAGAGTTGGGGAGGCGGAATGAGGTGGGGAGCAAGGCTATATGCCGTGTGTGTTTGTGTGTGTGTGTGTGTGTGTGTGTGTGTGTGTGTGTGTGTGTGTGTGTGGAGTGGGGGCTAGATACAGACACAAAGAGAAAGACAGAGGGAAAGACAGATTACGATAAAGACATAAGACAGAGAGAGAGAGACGGTAATAAAAGAAGTTTGTGAGCTTCCACACAGTGCTACAGTGGGGTGGTGCAGGCTCCCTGGGCCGAGGATTTGAACAGTGTGTGCTGTTCATGAGCAACCGTGTTATTCTCCCCAGTCACTCCAGCAGAAAGGGAAGCACAAAGCAAGAGCGGTGAAGCATGCCCACAACACTCAGCATGTCCTCTGCCGAGGTTGTCTATTCAACACAGAGGCCCATGGTTAGCATGCACGATGAGGCACACCCACTCTCCTCACTCAAATCACTTAACAACACACATGTATAGAGGCCCCAGGGAGTCCTTTTTAAATTCTAACTTGAGTTTTAGCAGTGATCTGAGAGCCTAAAGGAGACATTCCTGGTCACATACCACAGGTGAACCCATACGGGGGGGGGGTACGATGGCGGGTTGGACATGTATGCCATTTGATATGTATGCTATGTATGTAAAGATATGGGAAGATAAACAAACAACTTCAACAGCTAGGTTGAGTTTAGAGGTTACATTTGAAGAGGAGAGCACTTCAAATGCCCCAAGACAGGTATTAAAATTAATCGCCCCGTCATTATCAGACACTTCTAAATGACATTAGCACTCTCAGGGGGGATCAATTAAAGCGTTTCGAGGCAGTTTGCAGAGAGAAAAGGAAGCGCTGGCCAGCATTGTTAATGCCACCTGAGAGGCTTCCAGGAAGCTGCTCAGCAGCATGATTGACTGAGAGCACATGGCACCGAGGCCTAGAGATCTAACGGCCAGGATTTCCCTCGACAAACCGGGTGCCAGGCAGAGGGCTGATGGGTGAGTCTTGCCACTCGCCCATCAGCCCAAACGGCTGAGTGAAGTGTTTTCTAAACACAGCACTTAGGGCTGGCACTACAGTTCCCCCGAACTGATAGGGTGAGATAAAGACTAATGGGCCAAGATAAAAGATCTGAATTGGAGACAGCGGTGTGTTCTTAAAAAGCTTTTCATTTAGATGTGTAATATAATGTTGATGCTGGATGAATTTGAGAGAAGTTAGTGGAAGGTGAGATGCGCAGCACACAAGAGCTTTTAAGACTCTGCTTTCCCAAAGTCCTCATTTCCTGCATAAACAAGACATGGCAAAAAACAAAAAAAACTGTGTGATGTTTTCACCTCTTTTGATTTCTAGTAAACAGCCCCTTGTCAAAAGAAAGTTTTTCACAAGTTTGAAAACAACAGGACTCAAAGGGTGCAGTGAAAGGTTGTTGTCTTGTTTTCCCACGGCTCACAAAGCATCTTTTCCTCTGCCAGCATCCCTGCTCCTCCAAAGGCTTTAAATTCATGACTGACCACAGAGAGACAGAGAGGTGGGGGATAACTGCCATTTTCTGCCAACGTAATTTAATCAGTTGATGATTAAGTCTGCCTACAAATGAGCGTGTCTCAGGAACAGGTGCGATGGTTTCAGATTCAATTACGGATCATCGCTACCTGCTCTCCCTCCTTCCACCTCACCCACCCCCACAGCAAGCCGAAATGACCAAGAATGGCCCCAAGGCACAGTCTGTCAAATCACTCACATCAACGGGCTTAAATATAACTGTAAGGG
Source organism: Coilia nasus (assembly GCA_027475355.1). Lineage (NCBI taxonomy): Eukaryota > Metazoa > Chordata > Actinopteri > Clupeiformes > Engraulidae > Coilia > Coilia nasus. Next base: position 21,416,382 of record CM050212.1, read on the forward strand.
GCCAGACAGAATACAGTGTGATTCGTGCGACCTGGCAAGCCTTCAAAGTTACCTTGCAGACGCACCTGTACAGTGCAACAGTCAAACCTTAGTGAATCAATTGAAACGTTAAGCGATGAATTACGTTTTTTTTTTTGTCCATGCCACACTCCCATTGAAATTGAAATACGTCCATGCAGGAAGATTAATAGTTGAAGCGAACGTGATATGACGATTTTTTTACGTCAATTCAGCAATACCATTGTGCCAGCATGATGGTGTAACAGGATAATGAGTTTGGCACACAAAGGCCATGTAGGTAAGAAAAGGAAGTTCTGCATGAAAAGGTATATATTACTTTGAGATGGTCTCTTGATGCCAAGGTTTAATAATGTATTGGAGAGGTGGTATTTCTTTTCTTAATGTTTTTTGGTCTCCATAGAGTAATGTCTGAGTGGATATGAGTAGATCAACTGATTAGAAGTAAATTATGCAGAGGTGGAGATCTTGGCAATGTGTTCCATTTGTGTTCACCTAACACATGTGAATTTAATTAAGTAATTAGCTGATCTACTGGTCCGATGGTTTGTATGTTCATTAGAATTAGCGGGATTAGAAAAAAATCTGGATGAAATATGTGGTGGGGTTTTTTCTTCCTTAAGAAAGGATCTCTACCCTTTTAAGGTGTGTATGTGGCATTGCCAGTCTGGCATGCCCTGGCCCTGGCATGCCCATATGAGACATGCTGCAGAAGGTAATCGCTCCAGGGTCTTACTGCCTCACTTCAGCGGTCATTACCAGCCCGACATTAAGTGCTATTCGAGTAATTACACCATCAACTCTACTCATTCTGCTCCGATGGTCCTGACTACGCCTAACTGTGGATTAATAATGTAGTGCTTAGTTCTATCCCTAGACATCATCTTCTATTGACAAACAAAGACATTTGTTGCATAAAATTGTTTAGATTTTATGCTTGTATTTTCATGCAAACTGTCACTGTCAGCGTACTAACACATGAGTATCCATTATCTCACATCAGTGAAAAATTGAAATTGAGCCAACGCCTGTAAGTCCAGTGTGGTTTCAAAGGCTTCACAAACAAGATGTATTATGTGGAGCAGGAAGTTTTAATACTGCACTAGTGGGGGCCAGTCCCTGGAGCCGTGGGGGTAGGATGATGAAGAACACAAGCGGTTCCTCCTGACACCTACTGTAGTGCAGCAGCACTGGTGAGGAGGCGCTGTGCTGGCCGCCACCACTATAATTGTTCGCCGTGGCTACCCAGAGCCCCTTGTGACACACCACAGCTGCATATGTTAAAGGGCCGAATAGATCAGTCATCTGCAGTGAGTGGGTAGAAGATGTGGCATTATTAGTCCTGAAACTAGTGCTCCTACTCTGAGCAAGTGGATATTTCAAAAGGCAGATGTATATGGTTCAACGTCTAACATCTTTAAAGATCAGTGAACCTATGAAAAAATCTCTCTTTTAATGTTTTTTTTTTTTTAAATGCAGTTGGCTTGTATGATGCATTATCCGAGGTTTGTTTTCTTTTGAAAGCAATGCTCATGCAGGTAATTACAGCACTACAGCATGTTGGTGCTCGAACTATGAACATATTTCATTCTCGGTTTTGTGAGAAATATACAGTAAACTGTCAAGACTTCACTGTCTCTGGGGGTCTGTACTGCTGTTCAGCACACATCTACTGTCGTGGGAAATGCTGAATGATGGATAGCCATAGGGCGCCTATGACAAGTGACACAGCTGTAGTGACATGTACTATACACCGACATACTGTACACCCGTCTTAAGACTACTAGAGCTCACCCATCCCGTCCCGTCCCAGTAGAATAAAAGGCTCATAAAACACATATAAACACTTTGCAGAATGTGTTATTTGGGGGCTGGTTTGTACTTGCATCTGTCTGAAGCGCTTCTTACGGCCCGTGAAACAGATTAATAGCCGATCAGTCATCCCAGCTTTCACAGTGGTGTGGAGCAACATGTTAATGTGGAGCTTTCCGTTCAGAATCTCTCAGGTCGTTTTCACACCTGTCATTTTGAGAGCGCAGGTGTCTGTCAAGGCTGAATGCTCAGTTGGCCACTGCCATTCCCACAACCGAAACGAGAGTCAGACTAGATATATATATTTTTAAAAGCTGTCTGTGAGTCAGTTTTCCTTAAACTTATATGAAAATCTGTGTTTTTTTTTTTTTCTCACATGCAGACTGCCAAACAAACCACAATAAAAACACAACACTGGTAGAGGTAACAAACAGAAGCACGATCAAAACCAGAGTGTAACTGAAGAGACTAAAAAAGCAGATAGGTGTGAGAACACTCATGCTTCTATTGAAGAAACAAGAACTGTGACTAATAAGCAGATTCTCTAAACAAAGAGGCAATGGCAGCTTCTGGG
>CM050212.1:21421285-21433785 GCA_027475355.1 Coilia nasus
TGTGTGTGTGTGTTTGTTTGTGTGTGTGTGAGAGAGAGAGAGACGCAGAGAGAGACTGAGAGTCAGTTGCAGAGTTACAGAGAATACATTGTGCATGCATGTAGGTGTGTGCATGTACTGTAAGTGGTGGTGTATGCATATGTAAGTGTGGAAGAGTCTCTGTATGGTCATATGAGTAAGCACTCTGTTAAAAGTTTGTTTTCGGCGTTAACTCACATAACGGCCTCGTGCTTTGGATGGCGTGTTCCCGGTTTCTGGAGGTACAAGGCATGTTTCTCTCTACTGTGACAAGCCATGCCTCATCTGGCGGCATACAAGTGGAGGCAGAGAGAGAAAGAGAGGGAGAAACAAATGTGGGTGGCAGTCTCTGTTCACGCTTGCAGGGAGCCAGAGGGCCAATTATCTCCGCCACCATCCACTCTCAGGTCTGCCTGCAGAGCCATCTCCTTTGACATGCAGATGAGCACAGTCTCCCACATACGCACGCACACACACACGCTCATATACAAGCACACACACACACATGACATAGTCACCCACACAGATACACACACATGCACATGCACTCACAGGCACACACACATATGCTCATATTCAAGCACACACACACGGATACACACACGACATAGTCACCCACACACAGATACACACACATGCACTCACAGACGTGCACACACTCACACACACACACACAGTTAGCACTTAGCTGTTCGCTATCACAAGGTCTCCCACGTTACCCTCCATGCTGACGCACAACTGTCACGCAGCCCCAGGAGCTCCTCTCTCCGCTGTCGCCTTCGCTGAGGCGTGGGCGCACACTCCTCCTCTACAATGAGGGACACGTGGTGGGGGGGCAGGGGGGTTGTTTTGAGATCTCATTGTCCCTGACCATGGACCGAGACATGCTGATGTTGTGTGTGCATGTTGAAGTGTGAGTGCTGGAATATTATACAGTATGTGTCAATGCTGGAGAGTGTGTGTGTGTTGAAATATACAGTATATATGCCAGTGTGTGTGAAGCACTGTACAAATGCCACAGGACCAATTAAAAAAAGGTTTCATCCTTCACCTACTCTTCCTTTTCGTGTTTCCTATATGCCTACAGTATTTGTCCTATACACACAAGCCCTCATCCCTATTTCTCTCTTTCAGCCTCAGTTTTATTCCTTAATTAGCTTGTTGAGTCATGTTTGGGTGTTGGAGAAGTATTTTGTTAGCCAATGTAAGCATTACTTGCATTCCAGATCGAGAGTTGACTGGTGCGGAGAAGACAGTTGCCGAGGAGACAGACATTGACGCAGAGGAGCTGCCCGCCCCAGACAGCACGGTGGACGAGTTCAACCGCGGCGTCACCGACCTGGACGAGGCCAAGAAAGACGACGACCTCACCAAGGATAAAAAGGTGCCTCGTTTGTTTACCACAGCAGCCTTTTTAAATGAGTATTTCCAACGATGGCCAGTCTTGACCAAGCTAGCACCATAGTGGTAGCCTGGTAAACCCGCCCCTCGTACTTCATTTCATTTTGTACAGAGGGTCTGGACCGGAATCTCTTGAGGGTCATTTAGTCGGCCCCAGCAAGACCGATCCAATCAGCGAACAGAGGTTGTGTTCGTTAGCCATGACGTTGACCTTGTGTGCTACATTTGAATTGTAGTGCGTAGGTAGGCTAATTGCATACATGACGACCAGGCGTTAGTGATTGGGTAAAGGCAGAGGCTTGTTTTAAACTTCAGCAGAGTCCACACCTCCAGGAAGAAATTGTTTCTGACAGTGTCTGGTCCAGACCCTCTGTACAAAATGAAATGAAGTTTCTGAAATGAAGCTGGTTTAGTGGTACCTCTGCTCAATTTTGTATTCCGCTACAGTACCCCATCAGGCAACTGTTTTAAGGCTCCACACAGCACCCATCCACCAGAAAGCAGGCGTACGCCTATGGACAGTAACCAGACCAGAAATGGAAGTGAAAGAGGTCTGGTCCACCAGGCTAGTGCAACCTGGCTTCACAAGCTACACTAGTACTACACATTTGTTTCAGCCATCCCCTTAATGAGATGATTCTAATTAGCACAACTCTTCAGCCTGGTAGAGGAGTTTATTATTAAATTAATCTATGTCAAGTGTGCAGGTAGAACCAGGTGATTTGGAATACAGTATGTGGAACTGGATTTTAGGTTCTGGATCCGTGTTGCCCATCACATTAGTATTTCATGGCATTCATTCCTTTGTGACTGTGCTCTGTAATTGATCGCAGATGACACTGAGTGTCACAATGTACGTACTTGACAACACATACTCTTCCGAGGCATTTTGGACATCATTGTAGTGTTATTTGTCTACAGATTTCACCCATGGACACTCCGATGCATTAGGTCGTAGTCCCAATGCCCACACGGCCTTAAATATGCATGTTTGTGTTAAGCTGATGAGATGATTGACAAGTCTTGGACTGCGTAAGTGAAACACCATGCCTGCAAATGATGCTACAACGCCACATTGATATTCTGCTGACAGAAGGAATGGTCTCTGTATTCTAGTCCTGCGTGAAGACTGCTCCGTGGAGAGTCCTAATTAGAACGCTTGGCTAGACCTAGGTGCCATTTTGGAATGTAGCACGCTCCTGCCCTTTTGCTTTATCCGTCTTTACGCCATTGGCTGGCTCCTCGTCTCGTTGCAAGGTGTGTTTGTCTTTCAGGGCAGGTTCGTGGCTGCCGTCTTCTCCTTCTCCTGCCTCACGCATGGCAATTTGTGTGTAGGTGGGAGTTTTGTTATTTAAGCACAATTTCAATTCAAGGGTAATGCTGCTGAAAGTTTAAATAAGACAGGCAGCCCACCACCCTCACCCCTTGTTGCCCTATTGCAAGGCAGTTCGATATCCATTTGAATAAGATCAATGACAGACAGTGCATTGTAATTTTCCCCGTCTATTATTGTCTTGGTTTTAAATTATTTTCTGTTATGTTTCCAGTACGTATTGTTTTCTTTCTGGTGCCTCAGTAGGGCTCATGAACCCCACGTGATGTTTACTCTAAACAAAGCCATGTTTTGGGTAAGGGTTGTCTGAACAGCGAAACCGTTTGTATTAGAAATTTTATTTGCATATGTATGGGCCCCATGTGCTCTGCCATGCATCATGTTCTATATTTTATTACATAGCCTCTAGACACTTTATTACTGTTTTGAACAGTAACAGTTGTTTCATTTCTGAATATGTGTCACCCCTTTGTGTGGTGAAAGTCAAAGATCGCTGTACATGTAGATGAACGTAATTGGTGACTTTGCTGGATTCCCTGGCACAGGGATGTAGTCATCACACTGAGTACCAATTTTAGAAGCAAAAATGATTAACTGTAGGGTACAGATATTTAACTCCGTGCTTTGCCGCCACATCAACTTGGGCAACTTTAACGGTTTGCCAAACATTGCCATATTCTTGATGGTGTCTTCAACAAACACTAGCAGGTTGAGTTGGGTTGGGTTAAAAATCAATGCGTAATTGTGCGGGTCGGGTGGAGCAGGTTGGCTGTCATGATGGGTCATGATGATTACAAATCTTTGACCCACGCATCACTAGTAGCAACTGTGGACGAGTTACACCGCACTCAAGATTAAAAGGTGCTCAACATTAAAAAAAAAAAAAAAATCTTGAAAAGAATGTCCGCACTTAAATCATTTTCAGTTTTTAATGGCAAAGCTTTCGGTCAGCAGACCATCCTGAGGCCACACCACGCATCACTAGTACCAGGACTACCACGCTTGGAAGAGGTGAACTCGAGTCTGGCTTAGTTGGACTTGGGCATGGTACACATGTAGTGTGATCACAAATGTGTCTAAGCACACATTTAACAAACAAACAGATTGTTAAGAAATCTGCTGTTATGGTAATAAAACATGTGCTTATGCAACGATTCTAGAACACAGCAACTCAGTTTGATATTATACAGTGTAAGTGCAGACCAGGGGCCAGAGGCAACCATACTCCTGTCCGGTATGTGTGAAATGCACCTAGTGTGAGTATGGCCTAATGCAATGTACATAACAATTGGCACATGTTGACTAATGCGGTAAACAGCAAGAACACGCATCAGCTTGTCTTTCTTGTGAAAGACATAACAATTCTTTTCTTGTAGGATTTCATCTTTTGCCAGTATTATGAGTTGACATTCTAAGAGCTTGCATTTGTTAAATAAGGAGTGTGGACAAGCTACATGTAAGGCCAAACATAAGCCACCTCTATAATCGAACCATTTTGTTAGCCATTTTACAGCCCTGGGTTTACAGTAGGTTTCCTAGACAGTCATTATTACAGTACGGCATATTCCAGCTCTGAGATCCAACGGGGCTCATAAATAAAAGGCCAAAGCAATGTTTGTCAATTGGGATTTATGAGAAGGCATTTATGAAGATGTTTATTAGAAAGCAGCAACCTATGAAACACTCCAAAACCTAAGTGTTGGTGTGAGCGGTGTCTCTTTTCTTGTCCTCCTTTGGCCTTGTTAGAGTAATGGATCGTGCTTTTAAAAAGCACTATTTTGGTTAGGATCTCTCAGTTCCTTCTTTGTTGTTTTGAACCTCATGACCACATTATCACTGTTAGTCTGTTCTTCATTTACGTTGTAGTACTTCTTTTATAAGTGAATGCTTGTGTTGTCTGTGTAAGCTTACACCACACGTTTACAAAGAACACAAAATACTTGTGCATGTACTTTGTGTTCTTTGTAAATGTGTGGTTTGTTCTTTTGTCAGAATGTCTTTATTTACCAAGCCATTTGAGTAATCTTGTTTTTATTCGTTTGTTTCTGTTCACAGAACAGACAGCTTAAAGATAGTTTGACCTTCGATTTATGTCCAGGCTTCGGCTGTTGTTAACAAAAAAGCAGTTTTACTCAACCATATTACTTACACTTTTGTCACAGAGGGCCTGGCCCACCGAAAAAAATCATGCAGAATAAAATTAATCAGATAGCTCAAAGGACTTAAAAAAAAAAAAAAAAAAGCCAGCCCTTGTATAAATAATTTATGGAAGGACTTTTAAAAATCAAAGATTTGTTTCCACTTCGTGAGCGGCTTCAAGTGTTCTGGCGGTGGTCGTGCACTTCACACAAAGCTTCTGAATTAGTAATGACCATCATTCACTCTCCTGCCTAATCCACAGCACTGTGCTAGCTCTGCTCTGCCTGCCAGCATAGTCTCCTTTTCAGCACACACTCCCAAACTCACTTCACATTATCATTTAAACCCTTGCTCTACACCTCTCCATTTGCTGCGAAAACTAAATCTGGGTTGTTTCCTAAAATCCACTCAGCACTTTTGTGTGAATTGATGCTGCCATGTTTACACGGTCCCTACTTTGAATATTGAACAGCTGAATATTTAGGATTCATTGTCAGGACATTGTGATGCTGCCCATTATAGATTATCAGTAAGTGCCACTCTTGATCGGGTTCATGGCTTGCCAGTGTGTTGAGCCCTCTGAGCTGAACAATGCCAGCTGTGCCCCAGAATTGTGCCTCCTATTAGTTATGAAGCACCAGCTTCTCCAAGGGCACAGGAAAGCCTTTGCCCACTGGAGAGATTTGCTCCACCGCAGGCCTTTGCAGAATCATCAGGCATAACAGGCCATTAGGGTACCCTGTCTCAGGCACCCTCCATTTCATTTTGGAAACATGAACGATGTACATGTACAATGCCCAGTGGTATCTCTGGGGGGAAAATGCATCAGGGTAGTGGGTGTCACACGAGAATGGAAAACTATTGTTGACGATATTGCCCTCTCTGTCTCTTACCTGAAGGTCTGCAAGAAGATCTGCAAGAAAGAAATAATTTAGCTTTGCAATATCTGGGCTGTCATTCAAAAGTAATGTTGGAGACTGTAGTTTATTTATGAAGAGATGAATGTGTGTAATGTTTTCCCCTGCTTATACTCTCTTGCTCTCTCTCTCTCTCTCTCTCTCTCTCTCTCTCTCTCTCTCTCTCTCTCTCTCTCTCTCGTGTATGCGCTCTCAATCTCTCTGTCTGTCTGTCTGTCTGTCTGTCTATCTGTCTCTCTCTCTCTCTCTCTCTCTCTCTCTCTCTCTCTCTCTCTCTCTCTCTCTCTCACTCTCTGATCTGCCTTCAACTTCTGCACAAACTTGTAATCACCTTCTTTTTAGTAGTAATCACCTTCCTTCTCCTTAGCTGAATAGAGCACAACTTTTATGAGTGCAGCTGGTAGGACTTCAGGGTAATTATAATCCCTTGTATTGAGCATAGCCTTTTGAATATGATCACTTGTATTGAGAAGATATTTTAAGGAGTCTGCTGAGCAACTCTTCTTCACACCAAAATTCTGCAAGACTTCAGGATTAGAGGGGCAGAGGTGGGGCTCTCCCAGGGCACCAAACAGACAGGGGTCGCCCCTGCTACACACATTGACTCACCAAGAACAGTGAAATGCAGTGAACAAACATTCACAGCACAGCTATATCTGAGGTCTTGTGCCTTTTTATTTAGCAGCCTGAGGCAATCGTATTCTGGGCATGTATATACTCCTGTGAGTCTCTGAAAGCAACACGGAGTAGTTTTTTCCCTCTTCGGTCACCCTACAGGTTGGAAGCAGAATTGTCTATTACCAGTGTCATAAAAAATTTAGCCTACAGCAGCCATGCCGTCCCATGCACACTTATCCAGTTTGTTTGGTATTCACGATTATCCAGCACCGGCTTTGGAAATACTGATGTCCTCAGACAAGGTGGTGTAGGTTATGTTGCTTGATATAATGAAAGTGTGATGTGTTATGAGAAACGAATGAAAATGAAGTAGGCCTATGATGTTACTTGCTATTGCTTTTGTGCGTGACTGCGTGTCTGTGTGTGTACATACTTACTGTGCACAGTCATACTTGAATACTGACTGTATATCTTTTCTTTTCTTATCTTTATTTGCATATGCTGTACTTCTGGGTTACCGAGTTGTCATAGTCCTATTTGATTATGACCATTTCCTCCTGACGGCCTGCTTCAAAGCAATCATAATGAACAACAGCACAATACCTGCCATCTCCCACTGATCTGAACCGACTCCACTCTTGTGAGTCATCCATTTTATGCTGGTCATCATACCAGTGGCTCTCCATTTTAGTCGTGTGGAGGAGGACTTGATGGAAACCTGAGTCATGCCAAGCTGGATGATGTGTTGCGTCTAGGAGGTATTTTAAGTAAAGGATAAAAAAGAAATTCATTTAAAAGTGTTTATTTAAGTATTTCCGTTAAAATGTGTGTTAATATACAAAGCACTATACAGGTCATTACAACTCATTAGCTTTAAAAGAACTCAGAACAGCTCTTACCGCTCTTAGTAATACACACACTCGAGACGCACTACATACATGTTCTGTGCACCTTCTTTTGAAAACCTTTCATATTTGTTCATCCTAATGTAATTACTGATTAGCCAAAGAGAAGTGGGCAAGTAAAATGAAGGAGCTTTTGTAAGGTACCAGATGGATTCTTTGAAAAAAAAAAAGATCTGATAAGTAGCTTGGCATTTTACTCCAGAGTGTATTTATCACCTTCTTCCTTTGTGTGTGTTTAATTTGTTGGCATTTATTGGTTGACATTTTGGATGAATGAATCATCCCAGTGTGTCCCAGGTCAGCCCCCTAAGCTCATTGGCCATGTTAATATGCTTCAATGACATTTAGTCTCCTTTTAAACAATGAAAGTCTATAAAAAGTGCCTTTTGGATGACACTCTCTCTTCGTCATACTTACTTTTGAGGACAGCTTGTGCTGTCAGGAGACTATCATATGTCAGAGGCATAATTTGTGTAGTTCTCGGAGTACATATCCTTTCTGAAACAGCATGAAAATGGCACAGGCTTTGGTGTGTCGTAATCCTAATTTGATCCCATTTCTGTGTTTGATGTCTTTAGATCATTTGGTGAAATGATTATCTTGCATTGTTTGTTTGCCTTAGGCCACCATACATGCTTGGTGTGTTCATTGTTGTACTCTGATCTGTAACAGGAGTCAGTCAAGTTCTCAAATGAATAAATTGCAATTAGGGTATTTTCAGTTTGTGATCATTGACTCACAACAACAACACATTTTTTGACGTCATTGTCTGTGCGTCTCATTTTTATCCACTGTCAGTTTCCCATTTCTTCTGTTGCCTTAACCTCGTCTTGCATTTGCAATATGTCCTGAAGACTCCATGGTAAGCCAGAAGGGCAGAGATTAGCTTTGCTCTTCCTCTATATTGTTCTTCATCTCTGTTGACAGACCAGTCCTCTCGACCTGGGAGTGCTCAATAGCTAAGCTCAAAAATTGCCAGGTTTCCTGCAAGCCTCCTCAGAAATTATGGGATCATTTTATGTGACTTTCACTGGGCTACAATTCTCATGGCCCTAACAGCAAAGAAAGAAAAAACTGCCCACAAAGGCCTACCCTGCATGAGCAGTTCCTGGAACTATAATGTTCGTTCTTTTTCCAGTTGAGGGTTGCTAGGAGACATGTTGGACACAGCAGATAAGATGAGTGTATTTTGTTTCCTTGAGTTGCAACGATGTCCGCTAAGGGGCAGTTCACAGCCGCCTGTGACTGCCCACAGTGCATCCTAGGGGGTGGATTAAATGATGGCAAAAACAAAGAGCTAAAAATGAACACTGATGTTGTTGGCATGAACGTTAGTTTCATTAATGATACATTATGTCCATTATCTTGCCTTGTTGTACTGTACTAGGTACACTTCTAGGTTGTACATTTTGATCACTGATAAGTGATGTCCTTTTAGCACCCTTTTGTTCTGCTCTGAGGAAAACATTCCAGATCCAAAAGAAGAGATTATCTGGTATCAGAGCCAGGCTAGAGTTTCTTTTACTCCTCACCAAGACTGAAAAGACTGAGGTGGCTCTCCTACTCGACTGGTTATGTAGGTTCTCATCGGAGGGAACCGAAAGGTGGTGGAGCGGCAGAGGGGACAGACTCGGGGACGTCTGTCAGGGAGCCACTGAAGGATGATGACGACAAGCTTTTTTTAGTCTCATGTTGCAAAAGAGGGAGCCTGTTCTCTATCAGAATAGTTCATCTATCTGACGCCCTGTACCCCCTCCCGACCCACCCACCCACCCACCCTCCTCTTACTCTCACATGTCTGTGTTGCCCTGCTGCACGTGGATGTCTTTGCTGCGGAGATGGATTGGGCAGATTAGGGCTGGCAAGGCCCCACGTTTGAAAGGCCCCAGAATAAATAAGCACTCTCCTTTTGAGAGGCCTGCCAGCTGGGCTGGGCTGGGTTGGGCTGGGTTGCAGGGGCATGGACAGGGGAAACCTTAGCTGTCACCCAGGACCCCCGGTCTTAATCTCACAACTGCACGCAAGACGGAGAGTCTGCTGCTTTCCGCCATACTCCCTGAAGGACAGAAAAGCTCATTGGCAGTCTGCAGCACAAATCCCCACTCTGCAGACTCGCACAGAAGCGAGGCACTTTTTCTCATGGATGCATTGAGCTTATTGTGGCTGGCAAAATGCGATAGCTCCAGACTGTGACGGATGTCCTCCAGTCTGTTTTGTGCCACTTGGGTTCACAAAGATAGACACACGGGCCTTAGACTGGGGCTGGTCCCCCCAAACCACATAAATAAGTCTCTATTTTGTATGCTTACCCTCTTTGAGAAGTCCTCAAGTAATCTTTGTTTGTTGGCCCCAGATAGTAAAGTTCCATAACCCTGCAAAAACATTAAAGGAATTTCTGATTACTTTGTGTTCTGTTACCCAAAAAATGAGTAATCGATTTGAAAATTAAAAGTTTTTAGTCTGATGGAATCATTGAGTTTGTTGTGGCTCTTAACTTGCAATAGCTTGAGACAGTGACAAATGACTTAGGTGTTGGTGGCCCAGTGGTTAGTGAACTGGGTTTCAGAAAGGAACACCTAAAAGCTGGCAGGTTGAACTCTGTGGTCGGTCACCATTGTGCCCCTGTGCTAGCCACTTAACCTCCAGTTGCTCTTGTTGTAATTTGCTTTGGGTAAGAGCATCTGCTGCTGTGATTGTAAAGTAATGTAGTGCAGTCTATTTATTTATGAAAGATCACCCTGTTGGGAAAAAAGATTTTTCTTTTCAGTTGTATTTGGAGGTAAAAGCTAATTTTGTTTTGCGTTTAAATTTCTAAAATTTGAGAAATTTAAAAATCACTCAAGCAGCACCCCTAAACTCACTCCCCCTGTAAGGACAGATGGCCAGTGTCTGCACACAGAGTGAAGGTGAAGTATTCCATATAACCTTTACTGAGTTGTACTGAAGACCTGTGTGTGTTTGTAGACGGTTGTATTTACACTCTGTGGCAGAGCGGCCTGAATGCGATCGGTAGCCAAGGCAGTTTTAGTGCTGCTGAAAGGCCTTGCGGCCGTGATTTTAATCCAAATAGGACTCGCAGGAAATGGGGGGAGATTGAACGAGCCAAGCCAAAGCCTCACCTCTCACCCCACTTTGATTGATTCCAGCGTTGGATTCCAGAGCGGTCTTGTCAACTCACACAATGCACCTGCTATTGCAGACTCTTGCTAACTGTTCAACCAAACAATTTAGTTGTATGCATTTTAATGCAGCTGCAATTGCAGTGGGATGGAGAACAAAACAGTGGAGAGTGTCTTTTAAAGCTGGATAAAGGGCTACAGTTTTACCGTAGAAAGCAGCAGTAGCCTGCCAGTGGGTACCTTGCGATTGTCATGTCTGTCCCATGATTCATATATTTATCCCCTCTTGTGTGTCTGAGCTCTCGCTCTCATCTGTTTGTTTGTTTGTTGTTTGTTTGTTTGTTTGTTGTTAATGTTTCGCCATCCTCTTTTTAATTTGTGCCGTCCTGTAACACTCCATTAAGCTGGCACGGCGCTTATTGCGGTTGTTTGTGCTTTATACGTGTTTGTTTGGAGAGGAGATATATACTGTTGGTGTTAAGACACCGCTGGGAGCCTTGTTCTCCCTGCCTTCATTATCGGTGCGTGCTAACATCAGTAGAGTGGCTTGGCTGGCTGGAGAAAAATAGGGGCCCATTTTTCTAAGTTGTCTCACATGCATAGCAGAATGACTAATACACCATCCCATTATCATTTTGGAGAGGAAGAGAGGGGTGGGGGAAGTGAGGGGGGGGGGGGGGGGTGGGGGAGGGGGAGAGGGAGGAAGGGACACGGTGAGGGGAGGAGGGAGTGATAGGGTAAGGAAGATGGTGCATACTTAAAGTTGTCTCATATGCATAGCAAAATGACTAACACACTGCACTGTTATCATCTGGGGGAGAATGATAGGGAGGAAGAGACAGGAAGTGAGAAAAGTAGCATGGGAGGGAAGCACAGCAGGAGAGAGGGGGTGTTGGACAGGGAGAGGAGAGAGGGAGTGGTGGATGGGGACAGGAGAAAGGAAGTGGTGGATGGGGAGAGGAGAGGAGAGAGGGAGTGGTGGAGAGGGAGAGGAGAGAGGGAGTGGTGGATGGGGAGGGGAGAAAAGAGAGGGAGTGGTGGATGGGGAGAGGAGAAGAGAGAGGGAGTGGTGGATGGGGGCGGGAGAGAGGGAGTGGTGGATGGGGAGAGGAGAGAGGGAGTGGTGGATGGGGAGAAGAGAGAGGGAGTGGTGGATGGGGAGAGGAGAAGAGAGAGGGAGTGGTGGATGGGGAGAGGAGAGAGGGAGTGGTGGAAGGGGACAGGAGAGAGGGAGTGGTGGAGAGGAAGAGGAGAGAGGGAGTGGTGGAGAGGAAGAGGAGAGAGGGAGTGGTGGACAGGGAGAGGAGAGGAGAGGAGAGAGGGAGTGTTGGACAGGGAGAGGAGAGGAGAGAGGGAGTAAGAGTATGAAGAAAGTTCTGTAGAGGGTAGGAGAGGAAGAACCTGTGTGTGGGGGGCGGGGTAAAAGGGGGGGGGGGTGAGAGGGTGAGGAAATTGAAGTTGTCTGATATGTACAGCAGAATGACTAACACACCATCCCATTATCATCTGGAAGAGAGAGAGAGAGAAAGAGAGAGAGAGAGGAAGGGAGGGAGGGAGTGAGTGATGGAGGAAGAAAGGGGGTAGGAGAGGGAGAGGAGGGGGAGGGGAGGGAGTGACAGATTGAGGAAAATAGTGGCACATTTGAAGTTGTCTGGTTATGCATAGCAGAGTGTATAACAGCGTCCCATTATCATCTGAGAGAGAGGGAGGGAAGGTTGATTAAGAAAGGAGACAGGGTGAGGGGAGGAAAGAGAGTAAAGAGTGAGGGTGGGAGGAAAGGAGAGAGGTAAGAGAAGTACAGTGTGAGTGAGGGAGGAAGTGAGGAATGGAGTGAAGAGAGAGAGGGAAGAGGGGGGGGGTATAGAGTGATGGAAAGAGGGAAGTGTGAGGGTAGAGAGAGGAGCAAGCAAGGGAAGTACAATGTGAGATGGGGAGAGAGAGAGAGAGAGAGGGAGATGGAGAGAGAGAGATAGAGAGAGAGAGAGAGAGAGAGAGAGAGAGAGAGAGAGAGGACAGAGGGAGAGAGAGAGAGAGAGAGAGAGAGAGAGAG
>CM050212.1:21438785-21541285 GCA_027475355.1 Coilia nasus
GCTGGGAAATTTGACCAATTTGTCACTGCCAACCGCTGCGACACGACCGCCTGCCATCTTGCATCATCGGCGGCGCTCCGTGTCCCCTCAGCTTCGGCGTCTTACTGTCATTCACAGGGCACTTGCCGTTAGCGCCTGCTAAGTGAATAATGGTAATCATGGCAAAGCTCATACTTTATCCCCCAAGTGACTCCTCTTATTAGCAGGAGTGCGTGTATGCATGCCCGAGCAGGAGAGGGAGGTTCCAGTTCCGTGGGCCACGGAGCAAGGCTCTCAGAGGGGCTCGGTCTCGCGCTCTCTCCCCAGCCCAATTACATCTGTGCCTGATGCAAGAGCACGCTGGGAGATCTGACTTTGGGAAGGAATGTGCCAAGTCCCCCGTTGGCCCCGTCTGCCAGACGGCCATGGTTTTGCAGCATGTGTAGTCATGCTGTTCGTACCAGACGTTGATGTGATGCATTATTCAAGGAGATGACACTACACTGGAGGCAGAGAGAGAGAGAGAGAGAGAGAGAGAGAGAGAGAGAGAGAGAGAGAGAGAGAGAGAGGAGAGAGAGAGAGAGAGAGAGAGAGAGAGAGAGAGAGGGAGAGAGAGAGAGAGAGAGAGAGAGAGAGAGAGAGAGAGAGAGAGAGAGAGGGAGAGGGAGAGGGGAGAGGGAGAGGGAGAGGGAGAGGGAGGGAGAGAGGGAGAGGGAGAGAGAAAATAGTGCGGTTTCACCCCTGACTGACTAAATGAAGAATAAACAATGCAAAGACTCTATGCCCTGCTCCCTCTTCAGGCTCCAGTCTTTGCATCTTTTTGCATCAGTAAAATCTTTTGATTTTTAATAAGCCCCTCTACAGCTATTGTTAGTTCGAATTATTTCCAAAGACTGTCAAATATCTCAACCACAACACATATCTGTGTCAGGTCTATAGGCTAAGATAAATTAGGCCTATTCTCAGGAGTCAGCATTTCACCTGTTCTTAACTATGCAACTAGTAGTCAGACTGAGCACAAAGGGTATATTATTCTCACTACAAGCTACTTTAGAGGTAGAGTTGGCAGAGTAGTATGAAATGTGCTACACAGCTAAGACATGTAGTTGATTTGCCAAATGTGACCTTGGGCAGGGTGCAGTGTTGTCTCTGTTCTAGTCTACTCTAAGCTTATGGGCTACATGTTTCTAATAATAGATTTAGCTTCAAATGATTTAAGATGATGATACACTAGGCAACATTTTACAGTTGTTGTTTAGACATTTTGTCACTGATATGGGGTGACACAACTTTATCAACAAAACTTGAAGTCAACTTTTCAGGATCATCCCATTTGGTCAAAAAGTTTCCCTGCGTATCCTCACCTTCGGTGTATTAATGCACAAGTGATTTGGTCTCCCCATCTCTACCCATCTGTAATTAGTGTACACTTTAAGGCAGCAGTGAGTAAGAAGCTGGCGAGCATACATACAGTCAGGCACTTTGTCCATGGATATTTATGGTGTAGGAGAGAAGTGTTTATTCACTCTTAGTCCCTGCTTTTCTTGCTAGTATGAAGAGCCAAACCTATGGCTCTCTGGTTACTAGTCAGTTACATCAGCCCTGTGCTGTAGACTATACCCTGCTCTAGGGCTGCTCAATTAATCGAACTCTAATCGTGATAATGATTTCAGGGCCAAACGATCTCAAAACAAATAAAATCAAGGGCAACAATGTTTTTGTCCTAATTATTTTCTACTGTTTGTACTGTACACTAGCTGTATACATTAGACATTTCTACTGTTTGTACATTAGGCATCAAAGGAGATGTTTACGAAGAAAGGTATTAGGGAAAATGCGAAGGTACAAGAATGTTTTTTCGAAATGTTTTTGAATACATTTTTAATAAATGAAGCATGTTACTGAGGAAAACAAAATAATCGTTTGAATAATTGTGATTTCAGTTTTTTTTCCATAATCGAGCAGCCTTACCCTGCTCTACTTAAAAAACACATGACTTGCAGGTTTTAGCAGCTCCCCCTCCCCAGCTGTTATCAAAAGCTCACGTCTCCCCCATCTCCGTCTCCCCAGGTGCCTGAGGAGGCCTCCATCCTGCTGGCCACCCCCAAGATGCTGCTGCCGTCCTCCAGCCAGCTGCCGGCCGGGGCGCCCCTGTCTGTGCACCACCAGATCCAGCTGCTTCAGCAGCAGCTCCAGCAGCAGCAGCAGCAGACCCAGGTGGCCGTGGCTCAGGTGAGACCCCCATGTATAATATATACTGTAATACCACAAAAATTTCTGTGACATGTTCAGTAAAAAGCATTGAAAAAATGCACTTTATTTTTCTGTTCAATAAATTGAACAGAAAAATAATATTTGTCTGGTTTTGTTGAGTGAATGACATTGAGTAATAATTATAAAGTAATATGTATCGATATCGGAATCGAATTGCACTGTATCGAAAATCGTATCGTATCGTGAGCCCTGTATCGAAAATCGTACCGAATCGCCATGTCCTAGATGATACCCAGCCCCAAATACCACGCATATCAAAAGCACTATTTTAGCAGGGTGCAAACCACAGTGTATAATTTGAAAATGCAGGGCTGAAAGATCTCAGGCATGGTGCCTGAAATCAGGCGTGGGGCAGTAGGCTACATTTAACATTTTGGTAGTAGATAGTCATAATAACGCTGAAATGTTAGTCATTTCAAGCATAGAATTATTTATTGCTTTCTGCCCTGAAAATGTCAAAATTATCCACACATCATAGAGCTCCAATTTAGAACTTCAAGCGGTGACATTTCGAGCCATGCGGCCCTTTCTCAGACTTGCCAAGTTCGGGTAAAAGCCGCACGGCTTTGAAACGTCACCACTATTAAACTTCTAAAAGGGGAACTCTAAGGTCTGCTGATATTTTCAGAGTACCTGCTGAACTACTTCCAGGTAAGACCTCTGCCATGGTCACCGTGACTCAGGAACGTTTAGCCCTGCCAGCAAAAGCAAAGAAAAAAAGAAAAAAAAAAAGACTGGCGAAGCGAGCAAAGTGTTATTTATTAGTTTAATTTAGCAGAATGGCTTAGTGTACGGGGAATGTTTGTTCTCTGCCTTGGGGCCTCTATTGTTGCTCTCTCAGATTGAGGTGCCCGCGGGAAACAAGGTGATGTAGAGGTTGGTATTGTATAACAGGACCCTCTGGGTAATTAAACAGCAAGTGGGGTTTGACCTGCTTTTAAAGGTTCCAGTATAGGGCTGTGCGTCTGTGTGTTTGTGTTTGTGTGTGTGTGTGTGCACATGTGTGTGTGTGTGTTTGTGTTCGTGTGTGTGTGTTTGTGCACATTTGTGTGTGTGTTTGCATGTGTGTGTCTGTGTGTGTGTGTGCTTGTGTTTTACATTACACAAACGCATCTTCATTATTAGTGAAGTGAATTCATTTTGCCTCATATCTCTTGTTTAGATGAGTATTAGGCCTCTCTAATGAAGACCCACCCATGAACACTAATCTCCCGTCCTCTCTGCTGCGCTGACGTTAATGGCTGAGCCAGTCCTGGGTGGAAACAGTATGTGTCTGAGGGGGTGAATAGTGTGGCCCATGTCCACTTTTATGGACTTGTGTGTCATTACAGCCCCGCTTTTATCCCAGTCATTTATTTGCCCCAGAACATTTAAGCCACAGAACATTTTCTTGCCTGTGCTTGATCACTGTCAAAAAGTTCGCAGACACACACACTCTCTCCCTCTTTCTCTCACATGCAGGCATACACTCACGCACACACACATACACGTACACACTCAAAATGACACACAATACACACTTTGAGCGTTGCAGTTGAGGGTCGGAGGTCACAGTTTTCTTGAGCCTTTTCATGTGCATCACCACCACAGACGTCCTCCTCAGTAGTGCTCTGATGTAAGCTGACCCAGAAGTGTCCTGGGCTATTCAGCGTTAATACAGTTCCATTACCATGCGGCAGGGAGTCGTACTTATCTGCCTCGCCGGGCACCCCCGCAGCGAAGACTTATTCGACCGCGGTCACGCTCCCAAAACGTTCTGGCAGGAAGGCGCAGGAGGACACGGCCGGCTCTAATCTCCCAGCCCGGCCGTGCCGAAGCCCTCCCGCTGGGGTGAGCTGGACCAGACTGGCGCACACACACATGCATAGCAGAGGCAGAGGGATGTGCTGGCATTCTCCACTGGCCGAGAAGAGAGATAGGAAGGGAGAGAAAGCATGGATAAAAGACATGAGAGAAAAAGAGATGTAGAGAGAGAGGGAGGGAGAGAGAGATTAATATTCAAGAATGGAGATTTGAAAGGAGGGGGGATAAAGCTTGGTTAGGAAGAGGAGGGGAGGAGAGGAGAAAGAATCTGTCAGAAGGAAAGAGAGAGAGAGAGAGAGAGAGAGAGAGAGAGAGAGAGAAACACAAAGACAGAGTTGCATCCCTTGCAGCTGTTTTTGTATGTAAATGGAATGCAGTTTTGTCCTCTCTTGACCCCCTCTACCAGAGGTGAAGATCCTGGCTTCAGAAAGCAAAAACCCCCTGCCATGTATTCATTCTACCAGAGCCCGCAACTGGCTGTCTAAAGATTAGGGTCTGCTTACAAATGTAGGTCTGAGTGTGTTATATAGAGGTCATGGAAGGTTGGCATGGGGCTTTTTGAGACGGCAGGATTGTGTTGTGCAGTTTGTTTATTTCGTACACTTCATAGGCATTTCAGTTTAGGATCTGTGTGAGCAAAGGTGCATCCCATGGTCCACAGTTTGGTGTTGCTTGGCTGTTTCTGATGGCCTTAGTGTCAGTCTGCATGTTTCTCTTCCCATCTAATTTTGTATCTGCTGCTTCCTCGGTCCACTGAAACTAATGTGAGTAATAAATGGTGGAACGTGTAGACTGTTGTGTAGGCTATAGTTAAGCACTGCATGCTGTTTTTGAGTGATTTCTGTATTGGAGGTTTATGTTCAGGCCTCGTACTTCATTTCATTTCGTGCAGAGGTTAGAGAGTTAGCTGTGACGTTGACCTTGTGTGCTACATTTGAATTGTAGTGCGTAGGTAGGCTAATTGCATACGTGACGACCAAGCGTTAGCGATTGGGTAAAGGCAGAGGCACTTTTTTAAAACTTCAGTCCACACCTCCAGCAAATCGTTTCTGATGGTCTCTGTTCCAGACCCTCTGTACAAAATGAAATGAAGTACGAGGGGCTGCTTTGCCAGGCTAGGGTATTGTGGCCTGCTAGGCCTTTTGCTCATATTGTTTAATTATACCAACTATCTGCAGGTTGCAGGGGGGCTTCACTTTAGCACTTAATTGCTGGTAAGCTGTACAAAGGATGGTAGATAAACCAAGATACTTCGTGGTAGTTCATGTCTATGGGAGCAGAGTGTGGATCAGTTCCGGGCTGCTTGCAGGGGCGTGTCGACGTATGACTGACGTTTGTTCCAGTTTGCTCTATACTATCATTATAACATTGAAAAGAAATATTACCTCTGTCGACAGAAGTTCTATGTTCGAAAGTAAATCTAAACACTAATGCGAGTCACTTGATTTTTCAACAAGGGACTCACACAGAACTGTACATCACACCAGAAAATAGACTAATGTTTGAGAAATGTGCATGTGTCGCTTTAGAATCTTCATCGCTCAAGTCATTACATCATAAAACATTTTGTATTCCGTAGTGTGCAGTCTTCACATGTGAACAGAACTAAAGCCCTCTGTGATGTCAGCAAGTCTTATTGCAGTGCAGAGATATTTAGGATATGGATAAGGCTATGCAATTAACACAGGCTTTTATATAAAGCAACTTACAAAAAAACAATATACTATAAATAATAAACATTAGGCTACAATAATAAAGTGATAATTATAATGTAGATGAATATAGTTGAAATATTTCTATCACTAACAACAACAATAAAAACACTATGAAGTAGCAAGTAGGTCAAGCTATCACCAGTAAATAAAGTTCAAACAGTAATTTTTCTCTATTGAGAGGGGGCAGAGACAGAGGGTACTCATCTGATAAAGGAAAAGAGCGGGGAAATACAATTTAAATAGGATGGTGCAGATTATATTTATCTGTATGTTTGACACTTGCCCACTGATATTTAGCTGCTTTAAAAGTTTTTTTTTTTTGGTGGGCTATTTACAGTCACCATTGTTATCTTTGTTGTATTTTAATAAATAAGGCCTAATTATCGAATTTACAGGCCATTCATTGTAATGCACCACCTTTTTCCCCAATTTATATCATTTCCCCAAACTATGTAAGGCTATGGTTGTCACCCCACACGACTAAATAACCTACAGAGGGTTTTCTGTGTGTGTGTGTGTGTGTGTGTGTGTGTGTATGTGTGCGTCTGTATGTGTGTTGACCTACGTGCTAAAGGGCACCATTTCAGGCACTAGCTATTTTACGGAGCCCTTCTTCTGAATAGCCTAAACGGCAAACAAGGTGGCACTTTGTCATCATCGGTGTCATTGTCTGGCCCCAATGTCTCTCTTCAGTGATGGGCAGAGAGAGCGGGCCTTTGAAGTGGCGTATCAAAGCGGCGTCGAGCAACACAGATCACGGCCTCCTTCATTTATTTATCCGTTTATTGTTCGACACCGTGGCTTGTCCTGCGGGATTGCAGCGGTGGCAGATGAAACGATGTGCCGTTCACACTCCTTTGGAGGTTAAAAAGCCTCGCGCTTCTCGGCACATGCCACTGCTCAGGGTGATGTGGGCTTGTGGAGGGTGTGTGGGGATGGGGGGGGGGGGGGGGCTGTATGAATAGCCTTTTTAATCTCCTCCCCTCAACATTCGCCGCCATAACACTGAAGGGGCGAGATTAGGCAGCGCCTCTGATCTGGAGTAAAGACCTCATTCATGTCTCTGCCCCTCCGCTGACTGTGATCTGCGCTCCATCATAATGAGGCCTAAGGGGCTTTGGCTCGCAGTCAGCACTCATTGGACTCCGGCACTCTGCCTGTAAACTCACTTTTATTCGCACTTTGAAAAAAACAACCATCATCTGATTTTAAATTGGGGAGCAACCCATTTTTTTAAGGGAAGCAGATGATTGTTGCATGCTTTGAGTTTAACATATGTAAGTTTAGAGGCTTGTAAGCACCTCTAATTTATAACCTACATATTCACATCAACATTTCACTATATTTATCCCACCCTATATATCATTTAACCATTAGTGCCTGGATTGTACACCACAGTGACTGTTATGTCTACATAAAGATAAAGAACATAAAGAACCTAGCTAAAATCTAGATTCTGGGTCTGATGACTGTATAAAGTATTTTGTATTGCCTTTAAGCACTTTTATAAAACTATTTAATACCTACCTAAACTTCAGCAGAGTTTCCCTGTCAGAGTCCAAGAGTCCTCTGTGCAGTTGAAGATTACAGAGAAGGTTTTCATCCATTGACTTTACTCAACCGTAAATAAAGCTCTTCCAGTTGGCCAATGCAGTCAAGGTGGGTCAAGCACATCAGTTTGGTCAGTCTCTGTAATGGCAAGCTAAGAAACTGTGAGAACTGCAGGACTCTGACAGAAAGGTGCTGACAAAATTCATTTTTATAAGGTTTTGTGCAAAAATAACACTAATGCACTATAGCTGCCAAGTGAACAATTTACAGAAAACATTCCACACATATTCTCGTAAAAACATACACACAGAAATACTGAGTGCACCTCTGTGGATAATACACTTTAAGGTCCTTTCAAACTTTCTTAGGATAAGTGCCGCTGTCCTGAAGTGCTTCCAGACGAGCCCTCCCATCATTTCACTCACACAGAAAAACAGGACAAACAGTGATGGGGCCCACGGACAAATCTCACATTACTGGTTCAGAGGAACCGTCCTCGCAACAAGAAGGTGTTCTCTCTTTTTAAATGATGCCTATTGAGTCCTTTTTCAAGGACAGCACTGAAAGAGAGGCCATTTTTACAGTCTTTGTGTTATCACTCAGGTCAGAACTGCCTTTGGTGTGCGAATGTGACTTCTGGACGTCACACTGGACTTTTACCGCAAGTTCAAAGCAGTCATTTTCATGACTGGTAGATCCTTGGCATGATGTGTGTTCGACTTTGACTTCTGTGCTAAACCTGTAGCAGAGGACAAGAAGGACTTCGTCCCAGCTCCTCTGACATGCCCCCGCAGACAGACAGTAATGGCCAACCTGTATTGTGAAGCTACAATCCAACACCACATATTCCATATCACCTGCTTTTACCTGGCCATTTAGCATAGGTGATTTCACTAATTAACTTCTCCGCATGGCTAAAGAGTTGTGCTAATTAGAATGAGAGGATCAGGTAAATGGCTGAACAAATACATGGTGATTGATTGTGGCTTCTGAAGCCAGGTTGTCTGTCACTGCAGTCAGATTGGTCAGTTCCACTGCAGATGGAGACAGGGAGGTATCACCTCTCACTTTCTGTTTCTCTCCTTTATCAGCAGCACTAATGCTTTGTTGAAAACCTGTCGCAGGTGAAAGGGGACTTTGTCCCAGCTAAAGTCCGCGACACCTGTAATATTCTCCCAACAATTATTTTAATGGTGACATTTGAGCATTTTGATGTCACCTTTGAAAAAATTGTTGAGTATATTACTGGTGTTATGGACTTTACACTCACTGGCACTTTATAAGGTACACCTGTTCATTTGCTTACAAACACAAATAGCTAATCAGCCAATTGGCTGCAATTCAATGCATTTGGGCATGTAGAGGTGGCCAAGACAACTTGCTGAAGTTTAAACCAAGGATCAGAATGGGGATGAAAGGGGATTTAAGTGACAGTGAGTTTTAGAAACTGCTGATCTACTGAGCTTTTCATGCACAAGCATCTGTAGGGTTTACAGAGAATGCAACCAAGGAATGCAGAATACCATCTCTGAACGCACAACATGTCAAACCTTGAAGACGTTCTGAAGGCTAGTAAGGTGTACCTAATAAAGTGGCCATTATGGAGTGCATTTGCTTCATGGTAAAGGCTTGTTCTGTGGTCCAGCACCCAGACTTCAGATAAGGATGTGTGTGTGTGTGTGTGTGTTTGTTTTTTTCTCTACACTCTGAGGCCAGAGAGTTTTTCCTCCACTGAAAGAGACAGGGAGTTATCGGCCCTCGTGCCCTGTTTCTCTCCTGTATCGGCAGCGCTAACACTTTGTCGGGCCGGAACAGTCCATGCCTCAGAGTGATCGAAGTCATGAGCCCACTAGGCAGACAAGTCAATCCATCGCACCACAAATTTGACATTTTAAGCAGGGAAAAAAGAAAGAACTCCCACATACAGCCTGTGTCTGTGGAAAGAGCAATTAAATCATTAACCTGTGTTGATCCCCCTCCTACTTCTGTGTTGTTACCAAATGATTCCTCCTGACATTTTGCACCACGTTTCCACTTTGTAGCATTAATTTCAGGCAGCCCTATTTAGACACATCTGCGGACCAACACGCACACTCAATATATCCCAGCTGCTTTTGCTTTGATAAACCATATGTGGAACCACAATGTTTTATCATCTGTTAAAATTTGATCATAACCGAGTCGGAAGTAATAAGATAATTTCATGAAATGAATGGACGGCCATAACCTGTTATTGGGCGAGCAGGTGAACTCATATGCCTGGCAGCATTATGTAATCGTGTATTAGATATGGGCGTCAAGCAACATAAAGCTGCAAAGTGATGATGCTTCGAATCGAATCACCGATTTGACAGATCAGTCTCAGTGAAATCAGTGAGGTAAAGCATGAAGCATTTTGATGAGTTTCATGCATGTGCTACATGCGAAGGGGCTTCATCATCTCACCCTCTCCTCCCACCCTCTCTCTCTATTTCTCTATCTCTCTCGCACTCGTTATCCGTCTTTCTCTCTCTCTCTACTCTGCCTGTCTCTGTCTGTCTGTCTGTCTGTCTCTCTCTCTCTCTCCCTCTCTCTCGTTCTCATTCTCATTCAGGTTCATATTGTTTGCAGATCATTGGTTTCATGGCCCCTTAGGTGGTGGGGGGAGCCTATAGCATGTGATTCGGTACATATCACTGCTCATTTGGAACCTAGTGGGCTTTACTGCCACACTTCTGTTTCCCGCCCAGGAGGTTCGCTAATGAGGGCGCCGCTGTCTCTTTTTATCTGATGATGTTCTGTTTATCATCAGTGTTGGTTGATAGATGTAAGCCATTTTAATGTATATGCAGCTTGAGCTCCATCAGTGTTTGGAGGAGAGAGTGGTTCAGTGGTCTAGCGGTGCAGTGACAGGCTGGAGAAAAGTGCCTTTTTTCTGTCCTCCCTGTCTGGAAGGGAAAGGCCTTACGTCACCGTACTCCATCGCACCACTCGCAGACGAAGGGGGTAGGTGTGGGAGTGGTATTGTTGTTCTCAGAGTGAGGAAAGTTTGAAAAATCTACATAAGGACCTTCACAGAGTGAGCAGTCTGATGAGTTACCATAGACACATTGACCCCTGTCTTCGTCTCCTTCTTAACAACCTCCGTCACAAATGGCAGGAGTAGACTTCGGCGTAGCGCACAGCCCATCTCATTTTCTAAGGTCAACGCACAAGTAATCCTTTTATTATTATCGCCCACGTCTCCACAAACCCATCCGTCCAGACTGTATGCATCACTCTTTCTTCCTTTCTCTCTGTATATCAGTCTTTCTCTCCCCCATTTCTCTCCCCCTTCTCCCTCTCTCTCTCACTCCCTCTCCCCCTCTATTTCTCTTTCTCTTTCTCTTTCTTGCTCTCACTCTCTTCACCATCTCTCTCTCTGTCTCTCTCTCTCTCTCCCACTCTCTCTATTTCTCTCTCTTTCTCTCTCCCTCCTGCTCTCTCACTCTCGCTCGCTCTCATCTGTCCTCTTGCTTTCTCCCCCACTGTAATTGACTCACTCATACACACAAACCCATTCGCATCACACGTAGATGGAAAAAATGGCCCCTGTGGATCCCTGAGGTCGTACACTTTAGATTTTTATCTTTCTGATTAAAGTGAGAAGAAACGGGCACAATTTCTGTGTGTGTGTGTGTGTGTGTGTCTGTGTCTGTGTCTGTGTCTGTGTCTGTGTCTGTGTGTGTGTGTCTGTGTGTGTGTCTGTGTGTCTATGTCTGTGTGTCTGCATGCTCCTCTTCACTATCAGTACAGTCTCATTACCTTTGTGTGCCCGAGGATGAATTGGACAGTGTGGGCTCCTATAGGGGAGCGACTGGCTTAGCTGTGCCACTAAGCTGTGCCATACATCACATGGGCCTTCCTGTGGCGTGGGGGGGCAGGGGGTGGGAATGTGGGAGAGGGCCTGTACTGTGCTGTACTGGTGGTGGCCCTGCTAAGCGCGCCGCGATGCTGGGATAGGAGATGAGCAGCGGGAGAATGGGGTGGACTAGGGGGGTATGGATGGGGAGGGGGGGGGGGGGGTGTTTGTGGGGCGGGGGTGGTTGAAGAATGTCGGTGCTTATCAGGATGTAGTGTCTGAGGACGCCTGGAGGACACAGCAATGCATTCTAATCAGTTCGTTCGGTAGGTTTCTCTCTCCCTCTCTCCCTCCTTCTCTCTCTCTCTCTCTCTCTCATTCTCTCTCAGTCTCTGTCTCTCTCTTACATACTCACACACACACAGACTCACCTGTAAACTTCACCATGTGTTGGCAGGTATACAATCAGATGGATTTTCATTGATATACAAACATTTACTGTTTTTACAGCTACTCGTATTCACCCGCTCTGGTATATACAGGGGGCGGACACAGTGGCTACTCCATCATTCGAATTGGTTTAGGCAGGTGGGCTAGTGTTTACTGTACAGTAATATTTGCTGGCACTTCTATGATTTTACTACACTGCATTGTTTTACTGTGGCCTTAAATTATTTACACTCGCTGACGCTCAACTCTAGCTGTGATCCTGGGAAACTGTTTTGCATTGCTGTCCCAAACTAACCGGGTGAACCTTGTAGCTAAAAAAAATACCTTGTGTTCAGTTGTATTTACACCATTAGTGTCACCAATTTCCTTAAATAAATAAATGTTTCCTGTGATGTTTTGCTACTTCCTGGAAATAAGGAAATGGCCTGGCTTGACATTATCTTCAGTCCCTAAAGACCTTGTGTTTGTGTCTCCAAGACAGGTCCTTTATCTCAGCAAGAAGGTTACCGTAGTACTGCATCACCTATGACTGCACATAGTTTTTGATGTATTGTGCAGAGCACTTAGCACTTCCAAGAGCTTCACCTTAGGATGCACAGCATCTGTGCCAGTGTCCCATTTTTATCATCTTACTCAGCCTTGTCTTTACTGCAGGTAAGAAAAATATGTAAATATATTAAGAAAGTAACGATGCAGATTTCCTGAGTCACCCCTGGCCACCTCTCTCTCTCTCTCTCTCTCTCTCTCTCTCTCTTTCTCTCTCTCTGTCTCTGTCTGTCTCTCTCTCACTCTCTCTCTCTCCCAAAAAGGCACACTTTCTGTCTCTGATACTCTCTTCAAATTTCAATTAACAGTTATATGTGTATGTAATATTTGTAGCCAACACAAGCCTCTCTTTTATGTCATATATTGAGGAGAGACAAGTAACTCCTTTCTGTCACTCTCGCTCTCTCTCCTCTCTCTATCTCTCTCTCACACACGGTGCGATAGAGAGACTCAGAGGTCTTTTGTGAGCTATCTTTCAAACTCAATCTGCCACTCTTGTCAGGCCCAAGTTTGAGTTATCGAAAAAGACAATGAAATATGCCCTGGAGTGCTGTACCTCCACGCCTGTAACATTACCTCACTCTCTTTGACATTTTTATTAAGCATCAGGTAAATTTGGTGCCCCCCATCCCTCTCTCTCTCTCTCTCTCTCTCTCTCTCTCTCTCTCTCTCTCTCTCTCTCTCCTCTCTCTCTTCTCTCTCTCTCTTGCTGTATCTCTCTTACACACACACACACACACACACACCTTCCACACCACCTCACCTCTTAATCTGTGTGCTGAATGATTGATAGACCAAATGAATCCATCTGAAGGTTGGGTTCAGATGCGGATGGAAACTTAAAAAAAAAAAACCTGCATTGTCAAGAAAAAACTTTTGAAAGCTCTGAGATGTGGATGACGTCTCAGTCATGCTGTGCACTTTAAAGCAGTAGCAGAAGCCAAAGACACATGAAATGAAAAAAGGGGTTTATTTGATGTCTTGCTTTATAACATCTCTCGCTTGATTAATCAAGCCAAGCCTTAATCACATTTCATCGTTTGTTTGCTCGAGTAATTATTTATGTGGAAGTGGAATCATTTGCGTAGAAGACTCATTTGCCGAGTTCTCGGCGCTCAAGTATTTGATCATTATTTCATCATTTGATTATTTGCTGCCACTCCAGCCACTTCAGAGTGCTGTGCTGTGGCTGTGCACGGCTGTGCAGCTGTGACTGGAGGGCAGCCTCGAGAGATAACAACTCTGCTATTTGTGTGTATGTGTGTGTGTGTGTGTGTGTTGGTATGTGAGTGCAGCATAGGCTCCTATGAAAGGCTCTCAAGAAAGCAGCTCTCCTC
This sequence comes from Coilia nasus, assembly GCA_027475355.1. Lineage (NCBI taxonomy): Eukaryota > Metazoa > Chordata > Actinopteri > Clupeiformes > Engraulidae > Coilia > Coilia nasus. The sequence goes on from CM050212.1 coordinate 21,452,261, forward strand.
TTTGTGTGTGTGTGTGTGTGTGTGTGTGTGTCTGTCTGTGTGTGGATAGCAAAGGACCTTGAAAATGCAGTTCTCCAGGGTCGTTCTCTGTGTCACCAACCATATCCATCAGTTGCAGTGCTTTAGCGGGTCCAGCCACCCCTCCATGTATGTGCATATGTAATAGTATCCACGCTTTGTGTTTCTGAGCGTCTGTGCATCCACCCTTGGCTGAAAGGTGGAACTGAATGGAATGTGTTGCTAATTATCAGGTGATTAGCAGTGTTCTGAATGGACAGCTCTGTTTGTTACCCTTTTTGAAACTGACATGGATGTTGGCATAGACTGAAATGAAAATAAATCTCATAGAGAGCTCCACACATCAGTCCTTACAGTAGGACCAAGGGCATAACAGGGAGTAGAGATGGGAGCACACAGATCAGTCTTGCAGTCTTCTATATTTGTGCAGACAAAAGACTAACATTTCACGCTGTGTCTGTGTCAGAGTCAAATACAATAGACACCACCATTGATTAGTGCGCTCCATTACATTATATTACATTACATTACACTTAGCAGACGCTTTTATCCAAAGAGACTTACAAAAGCAGGACATAATACCTAACATATGTGTAGAGAACATCGAAGGTACCTCTGTAAAGAGATGGTTAGTAGAAATTAGTTTTGTTAGGGAGGAAAGCAGTCTTGGAAGAGAAGGGTCTTCACAAGCTTTTTGAAGGTAGAGAGGGATATTGCTGCTCTTGTAGCGACTGGTAGGTTGTTCCACCACTGAGGGACAACAACCGAGAAAAGTTTGGAGTGACCTCGCTTTGTCTTAGGAGAGGGTACGGCCAGGCAGTTCGTAGTAGAGGATCGCAGTGCTCTGGACGGGGTGTAAACATTTAGTATGACGTTGACATAGGTAGGGGCAGAACCGGAAGTGACTTTGTAGGCTAGAGTCAAAGCTTTGTGTTGAATTCTGGCAGCCACCGGGAGCCAGTGCAGGTTGATGAAGAGCGGAGTAACATGTGCTCCAGTCTCTTGTCCTCGTTATTAAAGTAAATGTGTGTGTGCTTGTGTGTTCAGGTTCACCTGCTGAAGGACCAGCTGTCTGCGGAGGCCACGGCGAGGATCGAGGCGCAGGCGCGCGTGCACCAGCTGCTGCTGCAGAACAAAGACCTGCTCCAGCACATCTCTCTGCTGGTCAAACAGGTGCAGGAGCTGGAGCTCAAGCTGGCCAATCACGGATCAAGTATGTGCATGACTCTTTGCAGTACCTTCATGCCTGTCTGTCCTGCCTGTTTGTCTGTTTATCTGTCTCTCTCTCACTCACTCTCACTCTCACTCTCTCTCTCTCTCTCTCTCTCTCTCTCTCTCTCTCTCTCAAATTCAAATTCAAATTTGCTTTATTGGCATGCCTGTGTGTATCAGTGTTGCCAAAGCTTACAAAGAACAATAACATAAAAGTATTGAGGACATAAGAACATCTCTCTCTCTCACTCACTCTCTCTCTCACTCTCTCTCTCTCTCTCTCTCTCTCTCTCTCACTCTCTCTCTCTCTCTCTCTCTCTCTCACACACACACACACACTCACTCACTCACACACACACACACACACAAACAAACACAAACCTTTGGCATCTATCTCTTGATTATTTTTTATTTATTTTTTGTTTATTTTTTATTTGTTGTTTTGTTTGGTTTTGTCTTCATTGTCTCCTATGGGCTATTACTTTTTCTCATTTTGCTTTGCTGTCTCACTTATTCTCTTTTTTCTGTCTGTCTCTCTCTCTCTCTCTCACACACACACACACAATTTTCATCTCCTCTCTTCTCTTTCACCTTGTGTCTGTGTAGTCTGTATTAGTTCTTCCCTGAAGGCTTCATCATCCGCCCGAGCTATGACTTATTTCTGCTCTGGTGGATGTTAGTAGCCCACCCTGGTGTTGACAAAACTGTGTGCGCAAAACTTTCAATTACTGGAGCACAAATTGCTCAATCATTCTTGCTCGCTTTGTGTTCGACTCCCCTCGGTCTGCTCCACACTTATTTTCCCCTCATCCGCAAACCACCAGTGTTTCGGTTTCAGGTCTGAAATGTGTCATCTTCACCTTACATATGCCCTTCCTTCGTCTTGACTTCTCATCATCCTTAGCTTTCATCTCTCTCTCTCTCTCTCTCTCTCTCTCTCTCTCTCTCTCTCTATCTCTGAGCCTGTACGAAACCCCTAAATTCGCTGCCTAAGTAGTTGCCTAACGCGGCAGCGAGTCATCAAGTGCTGTTCGAAACGGTTCGAAACGGTTGTTCGAAAGTTATTATTTCCTGTCGCAGCAGTTGCCTTCAGATTGTCCGCGCGACAGGAAGTTTTGAAGGCAGCCTTGATGATTCTTTCAAGCTGCCTATCACCCAGAATTCTGTGCGCTAACTTTCAAACAACTGTGAAATGTAAATAAAAATGTCGGCCGACATGAATCTTACGTTTGCTGTTGGTATCAACATCTTATTTGTTTGTCACTTTATCGCTTGTATTTTTACAATTTAGATGAGAAATCAACAATGTACTATCTAAATATCCCAACACGTTAACTATTAATAGCGTATTGTACGATTTATGTACTGTCTGTCAGTCAACTGACTAATGTTAGCCAACTAGCTTACGTCAGCTAGTTTCACGTTCTTGCTACGTGCTAACGTCATACCCCAACTTTTGCTCTCTTAAGGCGAGACACTACAGGTGAATAGGGTAAATTTTTTAACTTACAGATATCACCATGAAACTTTACCAGTTGATTGCTCACATGAATAGCAGAAAAAAATGTATTACAAGTTTTCTGTAATTTTATGTTTAAATATGCTAATTAGGCCATATCTAATTAAATATGCGCTAATTTGCATATATTTTGAAGCGAAGAATCTGACTACTGGAAAAAGCCAGGTTCAAATTTCTTTTTTCATTTTGTTAATATATTAAATCAAAAAACATTTACAGAGGGGATTAGTAATATCTTCTTCTGTTATCCAGTAAATCAGAAAATACTGCCAATAGCCTTAAAAAATGCGTTTTCGCCCTATTTTTATGCATAAAATGTTATATAAATCAGGCCAAGAATGACATATCAACAAATCCTTCTGTAAAAACCTTCAAAATGTAGTTAGGAGTAAGACTGTAAAGTGTGGTGTATGTAGGTGCTACAGAGGTGGAGATCCTTCGCTCAGAGTGTGAGGAAAAACTCATTTTGAGAAAACGGCCTTTAAAGATTTGTATGGCAAAATTTCACAAATTGCTATTGAACACCATGGAATACAGACAAAATATGCTTTTAGGGCCAAGTAATATCTATGTGTCACACTGTATAATATCCAAAACCCATTATTACTTTATACATTACTGATCATAACATCCAAAACAACATGATATGGCCTGTAATGTCGCCTACATCACATTCCTCGATCGGACCTGATGGAACACAACCATTACACTGCCTTGGGGGAAAGTTAGTTTACAGTCTACATATCCATGTTAGCAAGGAGTTACATACAGTATGTTTATTTTTATGTATTACCTAATGGTTTTCATATTTAGGTTGCTTTTGTCCAAAGCAACTTACATATACTTCGAGACCAATCATATGTTTACAGTCCTATAGATAGCTTATAAGACTAAGAACAGTTGTATGGAATAAAGTGGTTATGGTTTCTTTAGTAGCCTAGATAGATGCTTATGTACAAAGTGACTTACAACACAGGACAAAAACAAAACAGGATAGGCCTACTTGTCATTGGGCCTGTGTGTATGTGCCTGTGTGCAATGTGTAAGTGTAGGCCCTGCCCAGCTGTTTTTTTTTTTTTTCGCAACCTCACTTTTAAATTTACCGAGACGGTTTGCTTATGCTGCATTATTTTCATATCCAGTTTAGTTTTTACCACCTCAAAGACAATATGTAAGGTAAAAGTAAAACTGACCCCCACAGAATACAGAATAGAATACCACATTATTTCTCTGTATATTGTTGTATACAAAGATGCAAGTAATGCTATGTAGAAAGTGAAAGCAAACAGAGGTGGATATCTCTAGCTTCAGAAAATACCGCCCTGAATTCAGAAAACTATGGATGATTGAGTTGTGCTAGAATCAGCTGGCTGGTTGATAGAAATAAGTGGTGGAGCTGAACAATCTTCTGTAGTCACCTTCACACACACTGCACTTGAGCAAACTACTACAAAACCAGTCATTCTGTGGGTCAATTGTAAATTGCGACCCAGATCCAGCACCAATAGGACAAATAAGCTTACTGACAAATAAGACAAATAAGCTTACTGATCAATTAATTCAACATGCTATACGTGCAACATGAATTACGAGTTACTGCTGAGTGGCAGGGTGCTCCCTGCTGCCATCTGAACTCTCCCGTTTCCCTAAGGACAGCGTACATAATGATGCACTTTGAGAAGAATTTTTGTCATCTAATTTATTGCTTTCCTTTTCCTTAGACATTCTTGCAAGTATCAACTGCATTTACTGTCCTCTTGGAAGCTTTAAATCGTCACGTTGTTGTAGCCATCTCTATAGTGAAGTGATCTGCAGAAAGCTAACTAGGAAGCGCATGAGTATACCACGTGATTCATTTGAACGAATCGTCTTGTCGGAAATCGAGTCCAGCCAATCAGACTTCATTTGTATGTTTAAACTTCCCTGTAAACATTCACGATTGGTGTTTTACACAGCGGAACTATCCATATTTGGATTAGACGGCGTTATGCAGCAGACCTAGAGCTTTACAACGATACCATGGATGGCATATGAGAGAGACCGGTTGCTAAATCACTTCGTGTGCAAGAAAGCTAACTTTTGGTGAATATTCGGTAAAAATCACAGGCGCGACTCGACAAAGTGTAATAAAATAAGCTCCTAAAAGTGTAATTTGGACATTTTCTTTATAGCAGTTTGAAAGATTATATATTAAGGATGCTAGCCCAAAATCTCAAATTTGACCAGGACATGAAAAATCGATGTTTTCACCTGCCGTGTCTCGCCTTAAAATCCCGTTCGAAACCAGTATTTACAGAAGTTGCTTTCACCCCATAGTCATATCTAATTAGGTACCTCTCTATTTAGGCAGGAAGTCATGGAGGCAGCTGCCTTCCGTTTCGAACAGAGCCTACCTCTCCCTCTCTCTCTCTCTCTGTTTAACATAACAAAAGCAGCTCATCGTGGCTGACTGCGGTGCTGCTTTACCCTCATACTGGAGCAGGCATAGGCAGACCCTCCTGTGTGAGTGAGACTGTGGAGGGGCGCACAAAAGGGCACAGTGCCCTTCCCGCTTACGTGATTATTACCTCCAAGAAGGCTCAAAGAATTCATTTCTCTCTGAGGTAGCGAAGCAATTCATGGCCTCCTCGTGGGGCGTTTGCCAAAGATGGGCAGAACGATATAGGTCGTTCCTTGTATTCGTTTCCTGTAATGACGAGGTTGAATAGTCCTCACGTGCTCTAAAGATTGCACGGCAGTGACGGCACGCTGACTAAAGGCTTTGTGCTGAGGTATGACCACTGCAGTGTTTCTCTTCTCCTTCCTCCTCCTCTTCCCCCATTCTCCCTTTGTTGCACGTTATTTTTCTCTTTTTCCTAAATTCAATCTCAAAATCCTTCCTTTTTGTATAATGTAAGCTGTCTTTTGCACAGTGTCTTTGTATTGTGCGGTAAGTTCAAATTCATTTCGACAGTGCTCCTTCTTTCTGTTATTGTATTTTTAGAGGTAACCTCACTCTCCCCACCCCTTCTCTCCCCTCTCTCAATCTCTCTCTCCTTTCCTCTCTCTCTCCTCAGTGGGTTCCCAGGACAGTCTTCTGGAGATCACCTTCCGCGCCAACGTCCCACCGGTGCTCTGCGACCCCATGACCCCCCGGCCCGAGGACGTGAGCCTTCCCCTGCTCAGCGACGGCACACAGCTCTCGCAACCGCTGGCCAGCCCCCTAGGTAGGGACGAGTGCTTGGTGAAGTTCGAGTGTTTCCACTTTCTCTCCGGCGCCCCCCAGCAGGAGCAGGGCCCTGGTCTGGTGGTGGGGGCTCACGGGCTCCTGCACCACCGCCCGCTGCAGACCCCCTCCACCTCCGCCAGCGTCTCCCCGGACACCCAGGACGAGCTGCTCGGCAGCCTGGAGTTCCTGAGGTTTCGCGAGTCGGGCATCGTCTCGGAGTACGAGTCCACCAACACGGACGACAGTGACGACCGGGACAGCTGGGGGGGCCAGGACGACAGCACGCTGCGCCTCCTGAATGTGCTCAACAAGCACGCCCCCTCCGACTGCCTGCTGGATGACGAGATCGCTGTGTAGCCTAGCCTAGCGTAACCTAGCATAGCGCCCCAAAACCACCGGATCAGCCCTTCTCTTTTTCCTATTGTCAATATCCCACACAATCAGTCTCATACTTGGTCATTGTGAAAAAGATGTAATGCTGCTGGTCCCAGAGTCATTTTAAACGTGCACTGTTCCTCTCCAACGAGAGAACCTATCATCTGTGCCGTTCTAGCCACCAGCAGTTTGAAACAAAAGAGATGAATGGGTTGGAAAGGAGAATGGGTTGTTGGGTTGCTAACACAGATTCTTGCGAAGGTTTAGCCAGGCAAAGACAGTTAGCACAACCAAAACCATCAACGAACTCTCAAGAGCCAGGGCTATTTTGAGGAAGAGAATATTTTTAGCAGAACATGGCATCTATATACCTGTACAAAATATACGTGTATTCGTTATTAAGAAAATAAGTGGAAAAAAAACGACAAAAAAAGGCAAATATTTTATACTTGGTCTTGTGAATGTGTGTATGTAAACAGTATGTCGGTTGATGATGATCTAAGTGTTTTTTTTTTTGTTTTCCAGATAATATGTCACAGTTACTTGTGCCAGCATGTACCATATGCAGTTCTTGGTTCTCGCGGTTTAGTTCTTGCACACTGCCGATAATGTCAAGCCCAGTGGTGCTTATTTGTTTGTTTTGCTTAGATTGTTACCTTTGACTGAGACCCCTGAGGTTGTGCTGTGCTCTTTAGCCTCTACACTGTGCATGTGAGTGAAACACAGCCTAGAACCATTTCTCAACGAACTGTAGACATCCATTTCAAAAAGAGCCACCAGCAGTGGTACAAGGCCGCACAGTTAAAATGTCATCTGCGACCATCAATATCCTCCTCATCCAGTGTATTTGTAGACGGTGCTGAACACAGACACTCCACTCCAGTGCTCCCCTCTTGCATATCCAACGTTACGGGTGTGTTCTGCCTAGTCCCAGTTACAAAAGACGGATTTCCCACTTTGTAGGCAAAAGGATTTAGATTGGGATCAATCGACAATTGTGTGGGTTTTCTGATCTGTATTTATCTGCTGATCAGACTGTATTTACAGAATAATCAGTGTAGTGTCCTGCAACGGGTGATCTGTCCCAAAATCCAAGTGCACATGGCGTTCGTGTAATCGGATAATGGTCAGAGATCTGGCAGTTTCTGCTACGCTAGGTGGCACTGTATTCCTTTCAACAAGTGGTGTTACTACTATAAGTGGGAACTATTTCCAGTTGATGGCTGCTAAAAAGAAAATAAACAAACTATCTGGCGGCATACAAACAAAGATGGCGTTCGAGGAGGTTGACAGAGCAGCATTTGCATACATGTTGTGCATTCTCCTTTGTTTGAAAGTCCGTATGAATGAACAAACAGCGTTTTTGGTTTCCTTGATACGACACGAACTGTGCCGTCGGTGAATCCAAACCGATCCCGTGCACAAAGCAGCACCAAGCGGATTAACATCGGCTTAAGCCAGGGGTTGCAATTGTATTCACGAAACCAATCCCTATACGATCTTTAGCCTGTGCGCATGAATTCGATACGATCACAATCCGTTTCCAATCAGATTCAACTCATCCATGTGCACGCAGTGATTGTTCCTTTACCCAATCAAACCCTTTCTCTTTCCATCCTCTTCCTTTCTCCACTGTGCCTTTACCCAATCAAACCCTTTCTCTCTCCATCCTCTTCCCCTGTGAGGCATCATCATCTTGATGCGATGGTGTTTGAGGGAAGGGCATTTGGCTGTGCCCAGACTCGCGTTGTAGTACCAGGCAGCCAGGGACAGTCCCAGACAGGCCTCTTAATGGTCCACGAGTGACAGACCGTGTCCAGAGCTCGGAGCAGTGAACTGACTGACTTGAGGGAGATGGCTGCAACATTGCAGTCACCTACCTCTTCACTCTTAAGCTGTCCTTTTTCCACCCTTACATCTTCTCTCTCTCTCTCTCTCTCTCTCTCTCTCTCTCTCTCTCTCTCTCTCTCTCTCTCTCTCTCTCTCTCTCTCTCTCTCTCTCTCTCTCTCTCTCTCTCTCTCTCTCTCTCTCTCTCTCTCTCTCTCTCTCTCTCTCTCTCTCTCATGCATTTGCTCATCCTTATCTTTCTCTTTTTTTTTCTTATTTCCCTACTGCCACTGTCTGTTTTCTACCTCTCTGTGGACCTAGGTCCTGTACCTGGCTGAATGTTGATTTTTCTTTCGTCACATCCCCCTCCCAGTCTCTCGCTCGGAGGATCCGCAGTGGTGACAGAGCCATTTCTCTCATCCTCTCCAGCTGTAAGCCTCAGCAAGCTTATTTGGGCTTTCCTTTCTTCAACCTTCCAAGGTCGGACAAAAGTAAATAGCTTCTTTTAAATTGATGAACGACTTGGCTACATAGAAGAAAAAATCAATTAGTTTAATGTCCTTCACTGCCCAAAAAACTATGCCCTGTATGTCCAATTAGTTGTCTGCTAATTGAGGACTTTTCTGCTCGCCACCTTTATTTACCTCATCAGGCTTGTAGATGAGCATATTAATCAAGCTGGAATCTATATCAGCTGTCAGAGATGAATTGTGTTGCCTCCACCCTACAGTACATCCTCTCATGCTAACATCACTATGTATATATTTTTTCTCTCTCTGGCTGACGGGCAACAGCATAGTGGACTGGGGGGTACAGGGGTCCTGAGAGACACAGATATGGAGCTAGCGAGTGGGCTTCTGCTTTGAACCACAAGATCAAGGGGTTTGTTTTTATTGCTGAAAAGAGTTGTGTGGCTTTCAACACAGCGTCCTGTTGCCAAGTGTCACTTTGATTGGCATTTTTATTTTTTTTATTTTTTTACGAGGTCTTCAAAACCTTTAGAAAATGATGACTGAGAATACTTTCATAGTCATTTTCAAAACTTAATTAGGTTTGCATAATCAAAGCTGAAACATTGATGCACCGTATCATTGCATCATCAGCTGTGTACTTTTGTGGAAATTGAGCATTCATTATCCCAGTAAACTCAGCCAGAGCAATCTTGTTACAGTTTTATGGTCAGATAATTAGCCCCGACATGATTTTTGTAAGATCTCTGGCTACAACCCCCGAAAGCTAAATCCAAAAAAAGATGATCACTGGATTTTCATTTGGCAGATACAGCAAGTGCTCTTGTTCAGAGTTAACCCTGCCTGTGTGCCAATAAGCAAAGGCCTGGAGATGCCTGTGCAAGAAGCAGCAGGGTGGTGTAGGTGGCACAGCAAAGATCCTAGATTCCTCAACACTCTCTGTGGCACAGGCAATGCAGCAGTCACAGGCAGGCAGCTGTGTCTGTTTATTGGTGGTCAGAGGGATGGGGGGGGGGGGGGGGGGTGTACCTGTGCCATCTGTTCATCACTGCTGCCTCTGCATAGTGAGCCTCTCCTCAAACTCTTTCTGACTAACCCTCTCTCTCTCTCTCTCTCTCTCTCTCTCTCTCTCTCTCTCTCTCTCTCTCTCTCTCTCTCATCTCTCTCTCTCTCTCTCTCTGTCACACAGACACACACACAGTAAGCGTTTTGTTATGGGTAAAATGCACACTCTCCCCGCATAACACATACACTCTTGTCAGCCTGCACAAAGCACCTCCTCACCTCATACTAACACAGCCACACTCTCTCTCCACACTCTACTGATGCACACCTTACATCCAACCACCTCTGCTCATCTTCATTCCAGGGTGACAGGGCTTTTAGTGTGGCTGGCCCTACACTCTATCTGGAATGCCCTCCTTCTTGCACTAATTCAGTGCACTTCACTGTCAACTTTCAAAGCTATGCTTAACATTCACCTTTTCATTCTGATTTTCTCATCCTAATCTTGACTTTTTATCAGATATTTATTCCATGTTTGATTTTGTCTGATGTCAATATTTGTTCCCGAGTTTAACAAGCCTTCTGTGTCCCTACATGTTCTCTATCTCCATGTTGTTTATAACTATTTTATGTGTTGTTTTACTGTAGTGTCTTTGGGTAACTTGAAAGGTGCTTATAAAATGTATTATTATTATTATTATTATTATTATTATTATTATTATTATTATTATTATTATTATTATTATTAAAGTGGCAGGGGATCTAAGATTCCTTTAGCTCTCTCCCTCTCTCTCTCTCTCTTTCTCTCTCTCTGTCTTTCTCTTTCTGTCTTTCTCTTTCCCTTTGTTTATCTCACTTTCATTTGTCCTGTCTCTCCCTGAATCTCTTTCCCATTCTCACCTTCCCATTTACCCCGCCTCTCTCTGCCATTTAGCCAGCTGTCTTTAGTTCTCTTTTGTGAAGAACAGAAATGTCTTAATTAGTCTGCAAACATCACTATGTATTGATTGATTGATTGATTGATTGATTGATTGGCAAATCGGCACCATGCATTAAAGCATATCCCACCCACTCACAACTTAAAGACACTGGGTGACTGTGTCAAGAGCAGTGGTACACACGCAGACTGACCGTCTTAAAAAGATGTATTGATCTAAGACTCCTTGCACTTGCGTGGGGAATGCTACCATGAAATTGGAAGGTGTTTAAAATTTTGAATCAATGCGTTGCGCAGGGAGCTGATGGCCTTACCTAAAGATCCACTTTCAGTCCAATCAGAATTGGTACGTGACTTAATGATGCATGTCCATTGGTTAATCCCACAGTAAAGGAGTGACAGAACCAAATATTAACACAGCAAAGCAGTACTGATCTTTTGTCACCTCGAACACATCATGCGACTTAAATTTGTCTAGAAGCCATGTCAGACTCAAACACTCTGAAGCGCTACAGATCCAAGTGGATAATAGTGAACCTATTTTCCACAATGACTTGTAATCACTAGTGTCTACTCATATAATTCAGTGCAATGTGTTAAAAGAACTACTACTCTGTTCCAGGTAGCTGGGTTACAATTCTCCTGTGAAATTTAATGTGTGTAATCAGACAGTAATGGTATTATGTTTGTTTTGTTTACTTCAATCAAACTGGCACATCTGGAGGGTGCCTTGAGCTGAGGAAGAAATCACAAACGTCCTAATTAAGCATCTCATCTGTGCCACTGGTAGTTAGGACATGCGCTTAAAAAAGCAATGTCAAGTACCAATTGAGAAGATGTGAAGTGCATCAAAATAACCTGCTAAGTGGCATTTTGAGGGCGCCATTGTGTGAGCTGTTCCACTTTCTCCCCACTGCCAATTCCCCTTCCCCGCAGTTTTCTCTGAGAATACATACATATTGTACGTGATATGGCAAGACATGTCTAGTCTGGTAAACCCGCCCCTCGTACTTCATTTCATTTTTTACAGAGGGTGTGGACCGGAATCTGTTGAGGGTCATTTAGTCGGCCCCAGCAAGACCAATCCAATCAGCGAACAGAGGGTGTGTTCGTTAGCGCTGACGTTGACCTTGTGTGCTACATTTGAATTGTAGTGTGTAGGTCGGCTAATTGCATACGTGACGACTAGGCGGGGTAGCGATTGGGTAAAGGCAGAGGCTTGTTTTAAACTTCGGCAGAGTCCACGCCTCCAGGAAGAAATCGTTTCTGACAGTGTCTGGTCCAGACCCTCTGTACAAAATGAAATGAAGTACGAGGGGCTGGTTTTACCAGGCTAAGACATGTCTGTACCTCTAACCGAAAATCCGGAGTCACATTCACTCAAGCCAGATGTGATCCTCTCTTTACCATCTCTCTAAGCTACTTTTTCATTCTATCCACCTTTTTTTTTGTGTCTCGAGGCCTCGCGCTCCTTCTCTTCCACTGTCTCCCTAAATATATCTCTTTCTATATATTCTCGTTTGCTCCTCCTCCTCTCTATTTTTTCCCTCTTCTTTTTTCTCTGGCGTTGGCCCTTTTCCACTACCGATAAATCAGCGGCAGGATGGAGATGCTCTGCAGCTATACATAGTGATGTTGTGTCACATCTCACGCCCACAGTCAGCAGAGAGAGAGAGAGAGAGAGAGAGAGAGAGGAGAGAGAGAGAGAGAGAGATCTTCTGTTGGGGTGGCTGGGTGTTGTAACCAGTTCCTGCATTTCCACATACACACACACACACACACACACACACACACACACACACATACACGAAGATACACACTAACACAGGCGCACTCACACACACACTCTCTCTCACACACACACATGCACACTCACACAGGCATAGACACGCACAAAGACACACACTCACACATACAGACAGACAGACACGTGCACACACACACACACACACACACACACACACACACTTCGTGTCCCCCATTCCCTCTCTTCACCCAGCCCCCGTCCTTCCCCAAAGCCTGACAGTGACCGCCATTGCGAAGCACTTTATCAGGCGGTGGTCCAAGGACGGACACATGCAGCTAATGTGCTCGTGTGGGGAGGGGGGGAGGGGGGTTGGAGGGGCAGACGTCACCATGCATTTTTGTCAGGGCAGGATTGATAACTGGAAGAGTGCCTCTAATCCCATTACGGCTTGTCAATGAGCACGGCACGATTGACCTGACCCTGCGACCCACCACCACCCCCTCCCCTCCCCTCCCCTCCCGACGCAGAGCGAGCTAAAGTGGATCTGCCCCAAAAATGTCAGAAGAGTGCTCAGAGACAACCCCCCTCAATCCCCCATGCCCCCACCCCAACCCTGTGCCCACCCTGTCCCACACACCAGTGTATATGTTAATGATTTATGATTCAGTTTCAAGAGGAGGTGTGATGAATAATTGACGTCTGACCCAGCTTGTTATAACCTGTACGCATACTTAGTGACCAGCTTTAGTTCTTTTACCCACTGGGGGATGGAGAGAAAGTGGGTTATGCTTTTTATCTCAGAGTTCTGTTGACTCTGTGTGTGTGCATATGTGTGATGTGAGATGTGTGTGTCTGCATTGTGTTGGGTAATTAATGAATGGTCCCAGTGATGGATGAAGCTGTTTATTCCACACAGTGTGTCCTAGTGTAAACACTTTGGATGTGCATGCCTGGTGTGCCTGCAGTAGTTACCATGCTTTCTGCTGAAGGCTACCCCCAATACTCTTTATACAGTATTAAACGAGTGCTAAATAAAAGTCACTGGACATTTATGCAAGATTTAACAATTACAGATTGAATACTTAATCAACCCCATTTCTCATGCACCACTGAGAGAGATGTCAGAGGGTTAATATATGGGGTAGGATTTGAATTAGATCCTCCTTGTACCTCGGAGAATTTTTCACAAACTTTGACCCTGGTACGTACAAAATACCTTAAACAGAGTTATTAAATATTATAAAATAAATTACCACAGTTAACAACCTGGCTATATTGCTGTTGACTAGGTGTAATCACTGTCATGGTGGTAAATAAGGGGTAGGAGTTAAACTTCGCACTTGCAACTTGCAATAAAGCCCAGTGCAGCAGTTATTAGAATTAACCACAGTTCAAGACCTGGCTAAATTGCTGTTGACTAGGTGCAATCGCTCTCGTGTTGCAGACGAGGTGTAATCACACTCATGTTTGTATGAGTGTGATTATTCAGGCCGTCTAGCTGCAATTTAGCTGTAATTATTGGACTTTGTATCCGATAGAAAGCACCGTAATTAAGCAATCAGCAGTGCAGTCATTTTTTCCCCTGAGCCTCCGTGCACTTAATATGTCAGAGGCAATGGCACATGATTTAGCCTCCATTCATGCAGAAGACATCGTGGAGCAAGCCCTGAAGCTCTGGGATGAAAGGATCACTTCATGATTTCATGACTTTGTTTTTCCCTCTCTCTCACTCTCACTCTCTTTTTTATCTCCCATGGTGTTTTACACTAGACACACAGTCTACTGCCTGGCAGCTCTTTCTATCTTAAGAGCATTTCAGTTACTTCACCCTAACTGAAACATCAATGGTGATGCCTTCATCTGTGCTAGACTGTAGGCAACAGTAGGTATCAGAAGTATTCCCCTCTCTCAGAGGTATAAACATTAGGAGCCTAAAAGTGTGGAGTAAGCGGAGATATGGATTGTCGTTTGTCTAGTGAATGATGTGTGCAGCTGTTGCAGGGGGTTTAAGTGAACTAGTGTTAATCAGGGCATGGAGGTCTAGAATGTGTTGCTATGCAGGGGGACGGGGAAAGGACGCTCGCTGGTGGGGTGGTGGTAAGTGGCACTCAAGGAAGACTAATGAGCAGTCCACCCAGCATTGAGGCACGGCAGACCTGCTGTCTCTTTGAGTTCCAACTTCTAACTTCCGAGCAAGGTTGACGGCGTTCAGTAGACTATGACATGATGTGCTGAGTGCAGTGGGATTATTTTTTGATTCATATTTTTTTTTTGTGGCTAACAAGGTGTCTCAACATGTTTATTTCTTTGTTTCTTTGTTTCTTTGTTTATTAGCTGCCCCTGAAAACCGCCCCAACTCGCGTTCTTTATTAATCATCAAAACTGGAGTGGAAGTGCACTTGTTCTGTACCTTGTCTCTGATCTTGCTTTGGCTCAATAAACATTTCCTTTCTTACTCCTTTACTTTTCTCTGTTCTTTCCTCTCCTCCGTTCACCCATACTCACTCATCCTCTCTCCGGGACATGCACTCGCTTCCTTTCTTCCTGCCTCTCCCTTTCACTAGACGTGTGTTAGATACATAACGCTTTCCCACGCAGCCTATAATTTCCTCCTTCGGTAATATCCTCCACAGCCTCTGAAGTTTAATTACCCCGTACGACACACCACGGGTTTGCCTTTCCTGGTGTTTGCCCTCTGTAGTTAACCCTCACCGCTGGGCCCCGACACAAATCAGGCCAGACATCTCTAGCCCTAGACGTAAACACTGGAAGTCTGGGAGCCCACCCGCCCCAGACTAAACCTCCCCGCGTACCCTGGGACGCTTTTTACTCCCTTTTGTGCTGTCAGACACGAGGAGTGGCAGCTCATAAATTGACCCAGAATAGCTCCCATGCTAGAACACACACCACACACCAGCTGCCTGCCCCAGATTACATAGGGAGACGCAGGTATTTCAGAGCACGCGCACATACACACACACACACACACACACACACACACACTGTCCAGAAAATCAAAACCCAGTATATTGTTTTGTGAAACTGTCCTCCTGACCGGACAGGAAGGCTCAAAATGGCCTAGCCCTTCTATTCAGTGGGTGCCGTTAACAAGAAAGGGGTGGGGAAAAAGAAGATAAATTAATCAGCGGTAGCCGGACTGTTTAAGTGACGGTGGGAGCTCTGTTTCCTCCAGCACCCAGTGTAGGAAACATCTGCGAAGCAGAGGGGGGAAACTGGCCCTTTGTTGCGCCGATGCATGCATTATTCACTTCAAGGATAAACACGCCTGTTTGTCTGTTCTGCTAAGTGGAAGAGTGACGCTTCCTATGTGTCCGTCAATAACACTGTGAGTAAGCTGAGCAGTCACACAGTCCTTTGGGAGGTGGTGTAGGACAAATGGTTATTTTTAAGTGGCCAAGTGCAATGTAATTTGACTGGAGTGGGCCCTTGTGTTGACACACAAAGTTTGTTTTCCCCCACTCAGTAGAGGGTCAGTAGAGTCGTGTTTCAACATCTGGATTATTTACCCTGTATCTATACGTGTGTAATCTACAGTAATCTAATGTAATTCATGAAGCAAAGACCATTTAGTTTTCTTCCCACAATCTAATTACTGATAAAGTGGTGATTTGATGGGGATGAGCCTATAGTCACATATCTAGATGACATAACTGTTGGGTTACATAGTGTACTAGCACAGAGCAACCTAAAATGAAGATCTGGATACGCAATAGTTGGCCAAACTGCTGTGATGAGCCCATAGTCTCATATGCACAAGTAGTATTGCAGTGCAGATGTTCATGACAAGTAGTCTACCAACACACAGCAACCTCAGGAGAGTCAAACATTATTACCTCACACTTTTTCATTACACTGGAAGCTCACAGTTATTACAGTGGCGGGCACTCCCACGGAACATTAGCAAAGTTCTGGAATCAGCCCCCCTGTGGCCTCCAAGGGACTGTGTACACTAGAGGGAAGGACTGATGTGTTTATTTGCATCATGGCCTAATTTAAAGAGATGGTGGGTACCAGCTGCACGATTGAAACCCCTTCACGCTCTCTCTCACTCCCTGCTAGCAACAAACCAAAGATCTGACAGCAGTGTGGAATCTGTGCAGGCCGTGCCCTGTCAAATATTTTGGGAGACTCGCGTTTGTTCTGTTTTACCTCTCTTGTTTGTTCTCTCTCTTATTCCTTTCTCCGAGGAACCCTACATTTCAGACCAAGCAAACAGCAATGGTTTTGAGAGGCATCGCTAGCCCCTTTACACAGATGGTGACAGGCTAATGAAAGTGCCTGTTCTCATGCCAATTATGTCTCCCCCATCCCACACACAAACACTCTCTCTCTCTCTCTCTCTCCCTCTCCCTCTCTCTCTCTCTCTCTCTCCCTCTCTCCCTCCCTCCCTCCCTCTCTCTCTCTCTCTCTCTCTCTCTCTCTCTCTCTCTCTCTCTCTCTCTCTCTCTCTCTCTCTCTCTCTCTCTCTCTCTTTCTCTCTCTCTCTCTAGGATCTGACGGCCTGTTTTAAATGCCATCCGTAGTCAGATTTTACATGCATACTGTGAGCCACAGACATTAAGTCTCCCACTGTGGTGTAGCTATCTGTCAGTCTGTAAGGAGTGTGTGTAACAGGCAAAGACCCTTCAGCGCTATGCCACAGAGACATGTTATGCGTGATTTCCAGGAAGTCGCACTCAGACTACTGATGTAGCCTTCAGGAATGCATCATGTGATGGTGAAGGTCTTTCAGTGCTTAAACAATCAATCTATCCAAGGAAAAAGCTTCAGTGAAACATGCGTGGGCAATTACGTTCAGCGCCTATAGCTTTTAGTTTGAACATGTTACCGTCCCAGTGGTGATATGCAACCTATTCCTGGGTGTGTTTTTAAATCTGCTCTCTTCTCTGTATGCAAATGTGCAACCTGCATAAGAATTGCTTTTTTTTATGTCTCACTTAAACGCTTGCCGAGAACTAATTTTCTCCACGAGGTAAGACTGCCGGAGCGCAGCAGAAACCCTCTCATGCCTGAGTGTGTGATGTGTCCCAGCAGCCTCATCGCCATTGTGATTGTGTATATCTCTGCATGTGCCATGTCCATCGCTTGCGTTTTTTAATGTGTAGTGCTGCATATCTTAAGTTTGTGTTGTTATCTCTCTCTCTCTCTGTTAAAACTGAAAAGCCCTAAAGCCAGATTTACCTCACAGTTAAACCCACCATACAGACTTGTGAATACTCACACAAATACCGTCTAGTAAATCTGGCTTTTTAATTTCCTTACTTCCATCCCCAATATGTTTTTATTAGACGGTAGAGCACCCGACTTCGCTCGTTAAAATCATTTAGGGGAAGATATGTTCTTTAGAGGAGTACTCATGTCACCTTAGTTATTCTCATGCATTTTGACCTCCAATCTCGTCATCCTCCACAGTTGACCAAAGCATGTTCGAGAACTCCACGGTGGCCCAGCAGCAGAGGGCACAGAGTTCCCGGTCGTCAGCCCGCCGCTCGTTTGGCAGCACGGCCAGCCCTCCCAGCAGCCTGGCTGACAGCTCCAGCCTCTCCGCCGGGCAGAAGACGGGCGGCAGCAGCCAGCACTTGAAGAACGCCCTGAACCTGGGCAAGGCCGTGGGGGCAAAGGTCAATGACCTGCTGCGACGCAAGGACCCCAACACCTTGGGAGACATCGGGGTGACGGAGGTGAACAAGAACGTGGGGGCGGTTTGGTCGTGTGTGGACGGCGTGCCTCACAGTGGTGTAAGCAACAGGTACGTGCTTAAAATCTTAAACTCACTATCATGCCCAAGCCCACTTAAACACAACATTTTTGTTGCTCTTAAAATCTAAACACAATTTACAAATGTCAATTACATTCATAAAATAGAATATATTTAGTTATTTAAAGACTTTGTTTAGTTTAGTTTCATATAAATTCTGTATAAAGATATATTTACTAATTTAAATAAATATATTTCAAACTGAGTAACAGGTAGCACTATTATATGTGGATATTTGTGTAGTCAACAATATGACCTAATATAACCTAATGGATCCTCTCAAGATGGTGTCATAGTAACCGTAATTGCCCTGGAGTTTATTGTCATAAACATGTTGCTCTTCCATTTCAATTTGGTCGTTGCCAGTCCTGCCAAGAAACAATCTTCCCATTTTCTCATTAGTAACCATAGCAGCAGCCGCACTCTCCACTGCATCTTGATAACCACCCGCCATCCCACTCTTGTGTAAACACTCACTTGACCTGGCCGTCCAGCTTGGTGGGGCGTTTTTTGGGTTTTAGCCCAAACTGCCTTATCTCCGTTAGAAAATCGCATTACACTCCTCTGCTATGCTTGGCAGGAGGCCATGTGCCAAGGCACGGGCATCACTTACACATTGCTGCTGATTGTAAGTGACAAACCAGTTTGTGGAAAAAAAAAGGCCCTGGCATCGATGCTGTTGAAATTCACTGCCGTGGAAAAAGCATTCAAGTCTCCTTGCAAGCAAATCAGATTTAGATGGTTTACATCTGCACTTTGAGAGTTGTTTCTATTGTGATGTGATTTATGGGCCTGTCACATGCCTGTGTATGCTATTTTTGCATGCACAATGAGGTCACAAAAATAAAAATCGGTGTATAGAAAGCAACATTTTGGCCCTCAGTCTGTGGTAAACCCAGTTAGTCATTTGAGATAACATTTATCGGGTTCAGTTTTAGAACAATTGTCTGGAAACGACAGCCAATGAGATCACTAAAAGTCTTACATTGATCTGTGCGGTTCGTTAGTCTACATTTTTCTAATGGTGTGGATATGCGCTTCTAAAAACCTCACATCCATAATAAACCATAATTAGCTTCTGTGATGTGCGGGGGCCAGATTTTGGTTAGATGACGAATGCGATAGCTGACACTCGGTCAATTAGAAACTTAATTCCTCCCTGCACACTTGAAAAATGGGCAGTGGACTTTGCCAGCCAAAGCTGAAGTATAGTTTATGATTATCAGAGAAATCAATCATGGCTAATAAATCAGGGGATATTTGTAGTCATAAGTCATAAACGACACGCATTACAGTGACGGGTTTCTATTCATCACAGAGAGATAGAGTTTGCGTCATCGCCATGGAGACAGGAAGACGTGCGTCGTGTTGGAAAGCTGTGTGCTCTGAAAACAGACTGCTGCCCAGACATTCCAAAATCTACCGCCAGAAGGGCGAGCTGACCTTTGGGGAAATAAACTGCAGTTTCACTGGTTTATTTGAGGTTTCAGTCCTCCAAAGCCTATCAGAGACACACAGTATTTCCCACACCTTTTCCTCGTCTGCAGTTATTTTGAACATGGTGTTCTCTCTAGTTGTCTATAGCCATCCATCTTTTCTGTCACTCTGTCACCCTTTTCTAGCTTGTCAGCTGTCATTTTAAATAGAGTGGGTTGGTTGATAGAATCTGCCACACATTGAATATTAAGCTGCCCCAAACAAACACCAACAAATACCAATATTCATTGCAGATGCAGATTCATTGCATTTGCAGATGTTTAGGATATCTTTAGAATGTTCAGTAAACCAAATGTCCAGACAGTAACTGATAAAGGTGGCTTTTTTCCAGGTAGCTACTATCCCACACAACAAACAAACAGAGACTGATGGCCCACACTGACCAAACTGTTGGTGTTTGTTGAGGTTTACTGGGGCCTGAATCTTAAGATGGTAGTCAGAAAAGCACAAGTAATGCTGTGAAAAACATTTCGTCTACCTGAAGTTGCATCATGTTTTTATAAATTCATTCATATGGCGAATGGCTGCCTGATAAAAAAAAAAAAAATTCGGTTTGCAACATTTCAATTTGCACAACTAATTATTTCATTCACTGCAAATTATCAAAATGTGCTTTCGGTATTTTGTATTCATCCTCGCAGTGCACAGAAGGCAGAGCACTGAGAGCTGACCGTTCCATGCTATCACTCAGGGGAAGCTCTATGATGAGGGGGAGGAGAGATTATTAAGGAGAAAACTAGCAAGACAAAAGCCCAGAGGAGAACCTGGATATCTTTCGCTCTCCTGCCACCCACAAGCTACACCCAAAAGATCCTCAGTACTTGTTTCAAATGACACACACACACACACACACACACACACACACACACACACACACACACACACACACACACACACAGTAATGATGTGCCTCAAGTTGAGGAAGTTTGGTAGGCCATAAATCCCAAATATCCCCACTTTGTTGTTTGCCCTGATAGGTTTGTGTACTGCAGGTGCTGCCCTATAGATCTCATTGAAATAAAATGCCAAGCAAAGCATGCAAACATGGCTCAGGACTAGCTACAGATAGGCAAGATGTCCATCTCAGAAAAAAAAAATTTGTCCGAAGACCAAGCATGCATAGTATTCACAGAAACGAGGACAAATGGCAATGTGCCATGTTCCCCGAATAGGCTAGCCTTTCCTGAAGGACAATTATACAAAACAGGCTTTTACTGAACTGAAGGCTTATTTAATATTACTAAGTATAGTAGTAGTTAGCTATATTTAACATAACATCAAGTGACACAGACGTGCAAGATATTATTTCACTTTTTTAAAGACCTTGTCAGTGTCCAAACTCAATGAAATATTTAACTTAAACTACAACCCCAATTATATAGGAGTTTGAGACACTGTGTTAAATGTAAATAAAAAATAATTACTATAATTCTCTTAAGCCAGAGATACGGGTCAGTTCTCTGAGGTTCTCTCCTACTGGTAAGTGGCAACAGCCAGTTTATTATTATTATACAACAGCCACCCATAAAAGGATCAATATGTGATTATTACAGTATTACTATAACTGAGCATTAGTCACCATTAGATTCAAGAGGTGTATACACTTAATGTTAAGTAAGTGGGTAGAATCGTCTTTAGAACTAGCATTGGCAGGGTTGTTTGTGTAATGGCATATGCGTTAGTGACTGCAAAGTGATAGTATTTGTGGTAAAATGGTGGTAAAGTGCAAATATTCGATAATAAGTCCTAATTAGTAAGTAAGCAGGTCATTTTGGAAGTAAATTGTGGTGGTAGTTAATTTTGTAAGTAAAACTTTGGAAGTCGTGCAAACAGGTGGTAATGAACAGTAGGTAGTACATTTTGGAAGTAAACTTTGGTTGTAAGTGAATTGAAGTACATTTTGGAAATTTGGGTAGCAGGTAGCTGAACTGTGGACACACACTAAAGGATTGATCACCTTTAGTGGGGCCGCCTCAGGGGAGGGTGTACAGTGAATAAAGGCCCGAAACACCCGTTGATCCTGAGGTACACTGCTGAGGATGTGTCCCACATAGTGTATGGATAATTGTAATGGCTGTAGTTAGGAAAGCCTGAAGTGTGGTACAATGGGTGCTCTCCCCACATGTGCAAGTGTCTTGTATTTTTATGTATTTATCTAGTTATTTTAATTGTTAAGGAAATGTTGGAGGAAACTGCAAAGGCTTGCCAGTGGTCCTGGAAGAGATGCATGTTGTTGGCATGGTGAAAGCCATGGGGGAAAGCGATAGGTAGGTGCTGCTGAGTGGATCATGTAAACGGCCCCAGCAGCCCCAGTCACTGTAACCATAGCCGGCTGGTTCAGGTTAACCCTTGTTGAGCATCTGTCTGTACAGCTCCAGTTGGCCACCCCCTCAGCTGCTCTGTCCTGTACAGCTCACATGAGGTTGCGTGAATAGCTGTAGTCAGCGGCCAGTTGTGCGTGTTACACCTGGGAGTAGGGACTAACAGCCTGAACTATTTACTTGATTATAGATAGTGTAGGGGTAGGTGTAATAGCCATAGTTTCTCCCTAAGATGCTCTTCCTACATGCACAAGTACTTTGTGTTCTTTGTAAACTCAAATCATACAAGCAATATATTTATTTGAGAATAGTCCAAGGGCAACATATCAGTTATTGAAACAAACTGGATTTTTTATTGTTGTATGGGACATTTGTGGTCATTTCTAATTTGAGGCCAGCAACATGTCTCAGAAAAAGTTGGGAGTCAATAAATGGCAGGAAAAGTTGAGTAAGTCAAAGGAAAAAACAAACAAGGACACTTCACAGTTAATTATGTTGACTGCCAAGTTTCAATAACTGGTATGTTGTCCTTGGACTATTCTCAAATAAAAATATTGCTTGTATGATTTGAGAATTATAACATTTATTTTTTTATTTACATTTAACACGTTGTCCCAACTCTTATGGAATTGGGGTTTTATGACTTTTCAGTTTCACACTAATTCCAAACCTATGAGTAGTTTGTACATCATGCAAGTCTCAAATAGCAGGCACTTTTTTATCACAGGTCATCATATACTGTACCTGTGACATTTTATAATGAAATCTGGAAGCTTTCCAGCACAAGATGATGTGAATGGTCAAACTCATAAAACATTGAAAGAGTCTATTAGAGGTCGGAAAGCCCTCTGGTGTCTACGCGGCATCTGAAGTGCACTCCCATCTGGGGCTATCAGGCACGCCATCAGCTCATCCTCTGTGTCCTTCACGTCATCAGCTCATCCTCTGTGTCCTTCAGCTCTCAAGGTCATGGAATGTGTGTGAGCAGGCCCAGCTGGCTTTGCCACCACACACACACACACACATACACACCACTTATCACACAGGACATAGGATCAAACACACACACACACCACTGATCACACAGGACCTAGGATCAAACACACACACACACACAACCACTTATCACACAGGACCTAGGATCAAACACACACACACACACACATGCACGCACGCGGACACACAAGCATGCACACACGCACACAATCTCTCTTTCTTTCTCTCTGTCACTCACTCACTCACTCACTCACTCACTCACTCACTCACTCACTCACTCACTCACTCACTCACTCACACTTACACTGTCTCTCTCTCTCTCTCTCTCTCTCTCTCTCTCCCTCTCTCTCTCTCTCTCTCTCTCTCTCTCTCTCTCTCTCACACACACACACACACACACACACACACACACACACACACACACACACACACACACACACACACACACACACACACACCACTTATCACACAGGACGCAAATCCCCACTGACCTCTCTGAGCAATCCAGCCCCTTCACCCTCTCCTAGTATTCCTCTGTCCTCTTGTGCCATGTCATACTCTGTCTTTGTATCTTTCCTACATCACTTTAGTTGCCACTGCAGACTGAAAAAAATGCACTCAAAGTGGGCCAAAGATACATGAGGAAGCCTGAGTATTTTTACATGTCAGAGTAGTGTAAAAATAATAGTAATGTAATTAAATGTGTATACATTATAGGGGAATTCCCTTGTTTGTGTGATATACAATAATGTGGCACTCTATTACAGTATATGAACCAAGTCAACATTGCTGTGTAGGTCAGAGAGATGTACTTCAGTATTGCATATCAGTGTGTGTGTATGGTCATGAATCAGAAGTCTTTCTGTGGGTGCGATTCAACACAGCCTCATAGATCATTACCACACGTGCTTTGAAAACTGAAGTTTCCAGTGGTAAAGTGTTTATATTAAGTGTCAGCAACTTCCACATCTAAAGCTCCCCAACCCACCTCCCATCTCTCTTTCGCACCATTTGTCTCTCACTTTTACTCACTCTCTCTCACTCACTCTCTCTCTCACACTCTCTCTCTCTTTCTCTCTCTCTCCCCCTCTCCCTGTGTCTGTTACAGTCACGCTTCCTTCGAAGGCTTCCCTCGGCTAGACCCCCCTCCGCCGACAGGCAAGAAGCGCGTGCCGCGGGCCCTGAAGACCACTCGGGACATGATGATCTCCTCCGACCCCGTGGTGGCCTCCCCCGAGGCGTCCGACTGCTCCTTCCCGTCCTCCCCGGACAAGGCACCCCTCATCGTCGGCAGGGGGAAGGAAGGGTCCCAGCGGGGACCGGAGGGGGACGCGGGGGAGAACTCGGAGAGCGAGTCGGAGAAAACATCCCTGGGGCTCTGCTACGCTCTGGATGGGGAGCGGCAGCCACAGCAGCAGCAGACGGAGGAGAGGCAGAGAAGGAGAGCTAGCGGGGTCACTAACCTAGACGCGCCGGCGGTGGACGAAGGGATCACGGAGGTGAAGAAGTCGGAGGACGGAGAGGAGGAGGAGGAGGAGGAGGAGAAAGAGGGCGAGGACCAGTCGCAGCTCCCGCTCTCCGTGCCCGACCTCATTCACAAGGACACCCTGGAGCCCAAGCAGAAGCTGGCCGGCTCTGAGTCGCGGCTGGCCTCCACGCCCTGCCCAGGAAAGGCAGGCTACCGCATCAGCGTGGGCGAGGACCTGCTGGAGAACGGCTCGGTGCTGGCGGACTACGGCACGCCGCGGAAGAGGTCGTCCAGCGTGGAGAACGAGGAGCCGCACCCCGACTTGCTCTCCTTCGAGTAGCCACACACACACGCTCTCACACGCTCTCTCTCTCTCTCTTGTTTTCTATCCCTCTATCTCCTCACTCCCTTCACCCTTTTGCTCACCTTGGGCAGAGACTCTGTTGGGTCAGTCATCTAACCCGAATATGCTGAAACACCGTAACGCTAATTACATGTTTTACCACTCGGCCAAGAAAACAAGATGCACCGACCCTTTTTGAAACACCATACGCACGGTGTGAACCTGATGTGCTGGAGATTTATGGCTGACCCAGGTGTGGAGGAGGTTGCGCTTGCCATTTGTACACCCTGCCCTGTAAATGTCACTGAAGCAGCGGGTCCCTACTCGCCAAGATGAGGACTTCCTGAGGGGCCCCCTCCCAAAGTGGCATACATTCTGAACCGCTACCCTGCCTGTGTGGTAAAAATATCCTCACCAGCAAGGTTTTTTTTTTTAATCATGATAGACTGCACCATATTACTGAAGGAAACTGGATGATTTATTAGCATGGATGTAAAATTATATACGACATAGATTTGGATACATTTTCCTTAGTCCTTTTTATAAAAAGAAAAAAAATCTGAAAGTAGACTTTTAAATAATAGCCAAACCAAAGTTAAATATGGATGTTTTACTTTTGTAATGTATTTTAATACTGAAGTGTTTATTATTTCTATGTGGAGTTATTTTGATATTGTTTGTTTTCAGTCAGTCAGTTATTACCTTCACTGCAGACAAATTTACCTCTGATTACCCAGACAGCAGAACTATTATGAACAACAACACAACAGATGTGAGTGATGGTAGAGGCACACAAAAAAACTAACACGGGGTAAAATAAAATCCATCATGGTGCCGTGCTAATATAACCCCATACCTCTGAGCTAATTCCTAATGGAGCCTAAGGACACGAACCACTGATGCGATGCTTTCCCTCGGCGAGCCAGAGAATGAGAAATATGCAGACCTGTGGCTCGCTGCAGAGAAAGGGCTCTTTGTCTTTCCAAGGCTCAGGGGCACGGACATTGTTCCGTCAGCCCTTGCTAATGACGATGCTGCGCTGTGTTGCCCCCATACGTCTTTAATTACCAAGCAGTGTGTCTGGAGCTTCAGGTGATGAAGTGGGGTATTACCGAACACAACACCTCTGCTGCCGGCAGGAGATTTACCGCACAAACAGAAATCCGAGGGCCCCCTTTGACTCAATTAGGTGCGCTGCTGTGTTGTTTGTCTCTGTGCTATTATGGCCTCTGAACATGAATATAGATGTTGGCTACGGTCAGCTCCCTTCAGCATTACGTTAACCCAGAGCATTATTACACAGAGGTTGCACAGTGGCAGTCGGTTTGTCGCGGCAAGGTCGACCTCCTAGCTCCCCAGAGCGGCCCGTAACAGGGTGTCCATCATCGCCAAGGTATGAGCACGGCAGCCTTGGAAAAAATCCCTGGAATGTTCTAACTCTCCACTAATCCGGCCGCCGTCCTGTTGTTTGTGTAAAGTCTCTCCTGTTCACATGACTCTGGCCCAGCACTGGCATGTGGGAACTGTACTTTGCAGTCAGCCCACTAAGGGGAGACCGTCTTAACAGAGGTCACCGAGGTGCTGCTGAAGACAGTTTTTGTCTCCTGTTGTGATGTTCAGGCCCATTTACGATAAGATGGCTTGTGAGTTCCAGGGTCCAAAAAATTGTCAGAAACCATTTAAAATGGTCTTCTGAAGCCCCAGTCTTGTCTCCTGTTGTGCCCACTTAGCTCCACTTATGCTATGATGGTGTGGTGAGTTAATACAGGATGTTCCATAATAAAAACTGGTCAGGAAAAGAATATCAGGAACTATTTCAAAATGCTGTTGGGATGCCGTAGGGATGCTCCAGTCTTGAGTTAGTGATTCTTCTCCTTAGAAACACTCCAGTGCTCGCAGCTGCCGCTATGCTCCAGTGTGACCAGAGAATAGAGTTACATTACACTAAATCGATACCATCAGCTCACAGTCAAACAGAAAATAGAGTTAAGTAACACTAAATCGATACCATAAACTCACAATCAAAACACTACTTGAAACCGATAACCACTTTTGAAAATGACTGATCAAGACAAGACAAGCCTTTAGTGCGATTGTAGCACTGCACCAATGTCAACAATGTGTAATTCTACACCATCATATTGTTCCAGTTAAGATGAAGGAATAATGGCATGGACTAGTTAACGCTTAAAATAATCTGCAAAGACTGCTGGGAATGTGGAACATGGAATGTGACAACAAACATTGTAATAAATTCAGAATAATGTTTTATAATAACCACTTGATTGCCCTAGCTTATTAATACTAATAACTTACTATGAAAAGTAATAATCCAGTAATTTACTGTAAACAACCAGTTTTGTAATGTAATGTAATTGATGTAGTCAGTATGGTCTGAGCACATTTCTGTGAGTTGGGATATGATTGATGGTCCATCTTGATTTGTAATGGGAGGATGTCAGATCGGATGAAGTATGTTTTAAAAAGAGATGTTTTACTGGATTATTAGTGACCACTCAGCTGGCATTGGATTGTAAAATGTCAAGTGAAATACTGAAATGCTTTTAAGATGCCTTTTTAAAAGAAATACTACGTAAATACCATGTATATGTAAGGGGACGGGATTATTATTCATCTTATCAAAATATTGAGATTTATTTTAGTACTTTTTAGAGATAGTTTTAGAAAAAGAAAAAAAAATCTTTATGTTATGAATAAAAAAAACAAGAATTTTAGAATAGAATGGATTTTTTATGTTCTTGTTATGATTGATTTATGTATTATTATTGTTGTTGTGTAATGACTTGTAAATTGTTTATTATGTACGGTCTAATGAATTTCAATGTCATGGTGTAATGAAGGAAAGAAATGAGTTGAGGAGCTGTGACGTGTACTTGTGAAGGCTTTGGAGCTCTCTGTCTCAGTGTTTGCTTCGTATTCCCCCTCAAACTGTGGGATATATTACAAAGGTGGTAAAGTACTAAACCTGGTTTAGAGGTAGTATTAAATCTGTTAATAGAAGAATCCAGGGCTTCATTGTCTTAACTAAACAAATGTCAATGGGCTCTTCTATCAAGTTTACAACTACTTTTGGCTTAAAAGAACCAGGTTTGCCACATTTGTAGTACACCTCACTGACCTATGCACTGCCATCATCCTGTGGGAGGGAGATCTATCTGTAATGTCTATCATAAACCTGTATTCATTAGAATGTAAAGGTCATTAATGAACGGGTTTCCAAGTAGGTAGCTCCCCACAACCTCCATGTTGACCTCCTGTGCCTTTCAACTGTCAAAATCTGTTCTGAGCAAAAACGGTATACTTCAGAAATAACCCAAAACAAAAATAACACTGACATTTAGAGGAGATATAGTGCAAACATTACAATGACAGTGTACATACTGGCTAAGCTCTGCTAATGGAGACGGGGTGATGGAGATGGGGTGTCTAACTAATGTCAGTCACACGATGCACAATGCCTATTACCGGGACAACGTTTGTTTTGTTGTTTTTTTTTTTTTTTTTTTGCCGTTATGTCAACTGTCATTTAAAGGGCAGCTTATTTTTTGGCCTCATGGTGAAGTTTGAGGAGAGCAGTGTGAGCAAATCTCAAGTTCTCCCCCAGAGATGAGGCTCTGAGGCTCTCTGGTCAGTCTGCCGTCAGTCAAGTCTAGCACAGTGGCAGTCAGTCTCTGGCAAGAAACAACTGGAAAATTGTAGGGAAAGCAGAAATGGACTGTGCTACTTTACTGGTAAGTTGGTGTGAAATACCTGATGGGTTTTGTGGGCTGAATAGTTTTTGGTGGCTTATTCAGCAGAGTTTGAGGGCTTTGAATAATTGCTGTTTCCATGGAAAGACTGGAATGTGTTGTAAGTTTGATGGTTGGTGTGTGTGAGATGCCAGTTTGAGAAAAGCCAGATAAAATCACACACATTCACAATCTGTTTTGTGAGGCAAGCTCTGTCACATTTACAGACATTACTGACAACCTATTTAAGAAGCGTTTGTTTAAAATGTAGCAGTGTGAAGCGACGATAAAGACTCTAATCAGATCCTCACTTCTGGTCTCTTCAATGACTTGTTTCTTTTCCTGTCTGTTTCAGACATATCCTGTTTTTCATTGCGTTTTTTTCCTTCACGAATAACCATGGCAACTAGTGTCTCACGGATCCGTGCCAGAGATGCTTCCTGTTTAGCTGCTGCCATTCGTTTAGATGGGCATTCGGGGTCTCTCCGAAGATCTCAGGGAGAGATCAGCAGAAGGCCTGAGTGACTGCTTGTGACAGCTTTGTCATAAGCAGACAAACAAAAAAAGGCTATTTGTAGTCATTTGCCAGCATATCCCAAATAGATGATGTATGTCCTTTTGTGCCTGTTTAGACTGAACAGTGAGGGCAGAGAGGAGGGGGTCATCCACTTTGAGAGGGAGAGAGTAGAGTGCAGTGCATGTGCAGTGTTGCAGGACTGCTTAAGATTGTAAGCACCCCTTTGTGCTGGCCTTGTCCTCCCACACAAACAAGTCTCCGTGACTTACATTAGCCTTCCACAAAGGTAGAGAAGAAGGAGAAGGAAGGACAGGAGAAAAAGCGTGCCCCATCCTCCCTGAACACAGCTGAATACCATTTTTTTTGACATACTGGAAATTCTGTGATTTAATTCATTTTTAATAAAACAGACTAATTTTATAAGATTTTATACTCAGACTCTCCATAAATACACACATACAACAAGGACACATAAGGAAACACATATAGTATAAAAGCATGATGCAGTTATCTTTTTTTTTTTTGTAGATTGGAAACCTTTTCTGTTCAAATAAAAATTTCTCTGTAAAGATGAATGGTAGCTCTGCACCCTTATCTCTTGTCCAGACACACCCTGTATCCTGACACATTCGCTTTTCCTTTAACATTGTGAACTTATGTAAGAAATCAGTAGATGCCTTTGCACATGTCATTTCATGTCCTACAGTGTTTTAATTTGTTTCAAATCAGTCAGCATGTATGAATGAATGGGCAAACCAGTGGGCTGTTATCTAGATTTGTGGACATGGAGTGTTCAACTCATACTGTAAATGCATTTGTACAAGGGAATCTGTGGTTTAATAAAGACAATATGAGAGTTTTCACAAGACCGTTTTGTTTTTCATTTCATGGTTAAAAAAAGTACACCACCTCTGCCGCTTTGGCTTGTCAGTGCAATACCTAAGGATTTAGTACAGTATAAGTAGTGTGGGTGTCATGTAGAGGTGGATTGTGAGAGGAATTGCTGGGTTGACGTTTCTGACAGTTCTCATTTCAGAGTGACGGTGCAAGCAGGTATTGATGTGTCTGCAAGAACCCGATTGTATATGGGGCATACAGCTATGTGCATTTTATTTAGGTCAGTCAAACCTGTCACACATTTTCACTCAAAGTCATATTTGTGTACACAGATTTTTTTTTCAGCTTAAGAGTTAACTGGTAAAATGTCACAGGAAACCAAAGACACTCTGTTTGCACTCCCTCTGCTGTTTTTAATTAACTGATTGTTAAGTACCAATTTTCTTTTTATGAGGCAGTTGTTTACTTCTAATTAATTTAAATTAATTTACTTCATTTGCAGCAAATAAGTGCAGCATTAGAAATGCAAAACGTTGTGAACAGCCAAAACCAGAAGGAAAGTTTAGATTAGATGTGATATTGTGTATCTGTCTAATGCATCAGCATTTAATGTTTAGTCTTCAGTGTGAGTTATGTGAGCTGCTACTCGTAGTTTGATTTATTCTGGAAATTGTCTTGTAACAATCCTCAGTTCAAAGTGGGAGGTCTTTTGGCGTGGTAGAGATGAAAAGCAAGCTGTGGGGTATTCTGCCCTCCAAACCCTCCCTGTGTGTTTCCTCTCTTTGAATTAAACATGTGCTGGCACAGTGACACGCCTGACTTAAAGGCTTTACCACATATGGTCAGCACTTACCTAACGAGGACATTCAAGTTTGAAACTCAGAAGGAGGACTCAGAGACATGACACATTAGTAGTAAAGTGAGCGGGAGAGGGTGGAGACGCGTATTAGTAGCACTGGGGTTCAAGAGCAGCGAGATTCAGACATCACAGAGACATTTAATGACCTGTGAGATGGCAGCCGAGTGGAATTCATCTGGGACCAGGACAGCGACGTGTGATCTATATTTAATTAATGTTTTTCCTTCCTTGTAGAAGCAGCCATATTGATAGCCTGTCATCATCAGTGTTATCTCTGTCCTTGTCGAAGTGTTAAACCAACTTCTTCCCACACTGCTCCTCCCATTCACAAACAGGGCTGCATCATGCCCTCCACTCCCCACATTCCACTGCATTTTATAGCGGAAACATAATAACAATTTAATTACATTCACTGGAAGGAGCAAACAAAACGAGTCTGCGTTTCAGATGGATAAATATCCTACACTGGCAAGACCCAGCTGTCAAACTGCAAGTTTTTTTTTTAAGAAACACCAATTTATCTTCTTGTGTCTCCTCAGATCCTGAAAAACAAGAAATCCCTGTGATCGTTTTGTTTGACGTTGTGTCAGATCACATTGTAAGGCTCACAGGGGATGTGATTTAGCAGGGTTGTCATCTAGAATGTCAGCTGTCAGCAGGAGCCTGTGGTGTCTATGACACTTTTCTGTGTTTTAGCCTTGCAGATGACACAGCCTACGCATTGCATTGAGCACAATGCTTCTCCTTTGGTGCACACAGGGCATAGAATCCGCTGCTAAGGCATCTTCATCAACAAGCCTTTCAAAAGGCATGGAGTTCTGTGGATTGACTGAAGTCCAATATGAAGTGTGTTTGTGAGTGTGTGTTGGTGTGTGTATTCGTGGTTGTGTGTGTATGTGTCCGTGTACGTGTATGTGCATGTGTGTGTGATTGAACTGTTGCAAATCATTGCATTCATAATTCACAGCTTGGTCCTGTGAACCGGGCATCCATACAGGCATGAATATGCGCTGGGCGGCCTTGGCTTTCCAATCCAGTCACCACTCCAGACCATTTCTGTGGTTAACCACCACACCAGTGTGTGTGTGTGTGTGTGTGTGTGTTCAGGAAAAGCCCTGCAGGCTGTACTGTGAATAACTGGAGCAGCAGCATCCATTACACACACACACACACACAGCTGAGACTGGAGACTGGATGCACCGACTTAAATTCAGCTAAACATTGATAAAAGTGTGTTTTCACTCTGTCTCAGTTCTGGGTGAAAAGTGAATCTTACATCTGACAGCAGGGGCTTCATGTACATCCATCCTAGCTCTTGAACAGTACAGACAAAGAGCACGGTGACTTGAGTCCATTTCATTGGATGGGCGACTGTGCTAGGGGTGATAATACCTATGTTGTTGTTGGGGCCGGCAAGGGCAGATGGTCTTTTTTGCCCGTACTGTTCAATCCTGTAACCACGTGCAGAGGTGGATCCCGGCTTTAGAAAATGAAAACCCTGCCACATATCTCATTTCCCTGTCCTTAAAAACCCTATCACATATCATATTTCTGAACCAGCTGATCCTAATCAGCACACAGGCCATCAGACAGGTAGATTGGATTTCTGAAGCCTGGATCTTCAGCTCTAATTACTTATACTTGTCTAGCAAGAGTCCTCAGCACTGGAGGTAGAGGTGCCAGTTTCAGAGTAAAAGTAAAAACCCTGCCATGTATTCCTTCTGACTGTGCACTAAACAGGAGTGATTTCTTTAATTTGCTGGTCTACCTGTCTGATTATATGTGTGCTCATTAGGAGCAGTATGTTCAGAAAATGGCAGGGTCTTTACCTTCTGAAGCCTCTGTGCACACAAACATGGACACACACACAGATACTGATTTCTGTGGATGTCGCAAGTATGTATATATGTATACATATGTGTATGTATAGAAAGCAACCAGTTTGGTGGCAGTGGCATGGTGTTCCTATTGCTGGATTCTGCTTGGTTAGAATATATAATGTTGTACTGTTTTTTACTAGGCGAGCTCCACCGCTGGCCAGCACTGTGACTCTGGGCACAGTCTCTAAGGGAGCAAATGCGGGTGTCTGCTGCGGCTGGGGCTGAGAAAATGAGCCGTATTCTATCGGTCCGATCGATCAGATAGGGGCAGGTATGCATGAGACAGCACAGGTCCACAGATCCATTCAGGGCCCCCGTGTGTGTGTGTGTGTGTGTGTGTGTGTGTGTGTGTGTGTGTGTGTGTGTGTGTGTGTGTGTGTGTGTGTGTTGTTCATAAAAAATAGCCACAATAGGCTAAACCACTCATGCAGTACAGCAGCCTACTCTCACTCTCTCTGCCACATTTCAGTAGGCCATTGTCCTCTAAACGACCAACCTTTAATGCAACCCGTGTTGTGTTGTTTATGTAAATAAGTCATTTTTAATGCTGGTCGAGTTTTGTCCCTACCACGAGAGTTCCATGTCCTTTCATATGCTTTTCTCTGAGGGCCTTTCTGTCGGTGGTAGGGAGGGAATGAAAGAGAGTCAGAGAGAGGAACAGAGAGGGGTAAAGAGGGAGAGAGAGAGAGGTTGTGTGCCGCTCTGAGAGAACGGGAGGGCGGCTGAAAGAGTCGCTGACGGTCGCTGTGCGTGTCGGGCGAGTTCGCCCCCTAATAACCTTAGGGATGAAAGCGCCCCAAGTCGATTTTCACCCGGCCTCCTATGTGGGACACGGTGGCAATGCCCGTGCTTTGGAGAGAATTGTCCGCTGCTCCCAAAAGGCCAGACTTGCCACCCAGAGCAATCCTGGAGCAAGTGGACAGCTGTGCATATCTGAAAACCAGCCAGTGTGTCAGTGTATTTGTTGAGATCCATCCTATATGTGTGTTTGGGCGTAAAAATTGGGAGAGAGAACAAATTAGATAAATAGGAAGAGTATTACACAGATCTGAGTACGACTGCAAGACTATTGCACAAGTCTGATATTAGGTGACAGAGAGAATGACAGAGAGAAACTACTGCAAGTCTGACTGTAAAACCATGTCAGTTCTTGAGGACAGTCAGGGTCATCCTGGGAAATTTGGCTCAACCCAGCTTTCTCTAGTCCTTCATTTAAGTATTCAAAATCAGACAGAATGAATAGCATATAAATCTGTTCTGAGTTTATAAGGGTTTTGTGCAGTGTAGTGGTCCAGTGAAAAAATGTCTACTTTGAGGTTTTTCTAAACAATGCATCAGTGGCTAGGCTTGACAAGGGGTAAATAGATCAATAAGGAAGACTATCAGTGAGCACTCCCGACCCAATACTGTGCACTGCCAACAGATCATTGCCTTCGTTAGACTCCACTGATCCTGCTCACCTTCGCTTGGCTGCAAGCGTCGAGTAACGCCGCTGTCAGCTCTGACATTAGGTGTCTACACCGTCCACACACATACAGTACACTCCCGATCCAGAGATAGAGCTCCTGGTTACCCATCATCAGTCCAGACCTGAAGAAGCCTTTTGGATGAAAGGTGAAATCTTCAAGCTCCAAAAAGACTTGCAGTTGCCTTACAACTTAGCTCCTTTGACTACCATGACCTGGATGAATGAGAATCTACACAAACACACCCAAAGATGTGTATAGCTGACCCTGCTGTGTGTGTGTCTGTGTGTGAATTTTGGATGAAGGCCTAGCCCAAGTCACCCTTTCCTTACTTCCCTCCCAATCAATCAGACAACTCCCTCCCCCCCAGAGCAGAAACGAACAAAAAAAACAACTAAAAACTTGAGCTCAGCCGTGCCAAAAATCCGGCAAGCCTGTAGCCTGCGAACGGTGTGGAGTCGGTGCAAGGCACGTCCGAGATTGTGTTCCTCGTGGTATTCCCGCATTACGCAATCCCAACAATGCTCCAGGATAACAAAAAAAGCAAAACTTCCTCCTCCTCTCCTCCTCCCATCTTGAACTCTAACAGGAGCACTCACACACAGGCCTGTGCCGCCTTAAACAGACAGTGCAGGAAGTGGGAAAGTGGGAAGAGTGTGTGTGTGTGTGTGTGTGTGTGTGTGTGTGTGTGTGTGTGTGTGTGTGTGTGTGTGTGTTGGGGGGAGAGGTGGTAAAAGAATAAGCACAGACACAGAAATAAGGAAGAGGAAGGGTTGCCAGGTGTAAAGGCTACAAAATCCCCCACTCTTTTGACATCCATAATTAGCAGCTTTTTTCTTCTTCTTCTTCTCACGCTTGAGCAGACACTTTTAAGGGTCGCCCCCGACTGAACGAGCAGTGCTTCAGAATACGGCCTTCTCTTTTGTCTGGTACTCAGCACCCGCGCCACATATTGTGCCCGTCTGTCTGTACAAGCACACACACACACATTCACTCACACTCTCTCTCTCACACACACACACACACACACACACACACATTCACTCAGACACACACACAAAGCCACTCACACATACTGACTCACACACAGACACACACAGCCTGTTGATTGCACAAGGGGCCCCTTTATAAGGCAGGCAATAAATCGAGGTGCCCATAAACTGGCAGCAGGGTTGTGGAGGCACAGGGCAACACAGGAAGTCAGGAAGGCTGCAGACAGGACGAGCTCAAAGTGCAGAGGAATGGAGGGAAGGGAGGGGAGGGAGGGGAGGGGAGGAGGAAAGGGGAGGAATGACGTGTTTCCCAGCAGAGATTAAAACAATAGCACATATGGTCCACACAAAAGATCTCTGGAGAAACACAGCAGACATGGGAGCTGTCGGAAGGTGAAGTAGACTGATCATATTTATAAATAGCATTTCAAATACACATGCCTCTGTACAGTCCAGACAGGGGTTTAAACCCTTTAAACCCAACAGTTTGAAACAATATCACACTTAAAAAATAATAATAAATAAAAAACTTCAAACTTTAATCCTAGGTAAAGTGAAACCTGCTCAATTTCAACAAATAACAAAAGGTGCTTCAAGGGTTATCAAACATGCTTTATTAATTATACATTATACATGTACCGATGAACACCATTCCTGGAGTTGATTGGAACCAAACTGTCAGGAAACAACTGTTCTTTGGGCATTATTTTTGGCCTGACGTTCCTAGGAACTATAGTGCTATAGAACTATAGCAGCCCTGTGGAGAAGCGCAAGTCTGCAAGTGGAATAAAATGCTATGTGCTGGTGCTGCCCCCTATAGGTGAAAAGAGGTACACACACAGACTAATTGGTAATCTCTCCACTTTTGGTGTTTGAAAATGAAGACAATTGTAATATGTTAAATGTTAAATATGTTCAAATTCATTTAACATGTCACTCAGCGATCTTTTTCTGACTTCACAAATTATGGCCAGAAGCCCAGATGAAGGTTTCTTTTATCATTTATCGTTACTTTGATTCAGTTGTAGCAGGAACAAAGGTTTCGGCCTTGTAACCTTGATCAGTGTATGGCTCAAGCACCCATTAGAAAGTTATACTGGAAACTTCACAAAATACAAATATAAGAAAAACATTATTGAGATTATATTATAAATAAAGAAATAAAGACAGACACAGTAAGTGGGAAGTAGATGTCAATATTTTATTGTGCAATATGCAACCAACACCACTCTTTCAAGCATCAACAAGACTACCATCGTCTCAGCTTGTTTTATGTGCCATACATATCTCCAGACAACCTACTCATGAAATCACCTTTTACATTCAGGTTTGCACATTCCATATGTCACTCTGATTTCCATCAACCATTTTTTCCCATTAAACATCATTCGTTTTCTTTATATTCAATTACGTCCTGTTCAAATTATGTCACATTATTGATTATCCATGGAAGAGGCTTTCTAAAGACGCCAGGTGTGTATGAGGCAGAATGGTTCACAACCAAACACTGGCTCTGTCTCTCTCACACACACACACACACACACACACACACACACAGACACACACACACACACACACACACACACAGCTTTCATGACAAGCTGAGCCTCGTGTGGGCATAGCTTCTACCAGCCTGTCAATTTATTTAGTATCCCCTGCTCTTCTTCAGCCCAAGAAGCATGAATGTGCTCGGCTTCTAAGCCCCTTTTGATCATTTTAAGTGCACTATCTATGATAGGAATCCGCCGTAGTGAAAAGGACAAAGGCAATGTGAAGAGGTGTGATTGTCTTTTGATATACGCACAACAGGGGGAGCATCACTTTTAAAGTAAAGCATAATGTGTCGATCTTTCAGTCCATACGCTAGTCTTTCTCAGGAACCACTTTCATAGAAAGGGAACACCGCCCCTAAATTCAATATAACGTCTGTGCTCTCAGCTTCATAGTATACACACACACACACACAAACCTAAAAGGGATTGAGAGGGAGAGCGAGAGGGGAGCCTATGAGCGAGAGATGGGTACCTGTCATGATAAAATGGAGCGGCTTTCAGAGCACCTGAGCAGCCCAGCACGGCTCATGCTAATGCAAAACCGCCTCCATTACACCCTGGCAGCTAGCCATAAGAGGCCACTCTATACACACACACGCGCACACACACTCAGACACACACACGCACCTCAACACCACCTACGCCCGACGGGCAGAAACACTCAGGAAGAATCTCTCGCCGCCTGATTGCTGGAGCCACAGCTACCTCCATCCAGCAAACGCTGCAATCAAGCCCCACTTTTCAGATGAACCTTCACCACCACAACCACTCACATCCAAACTGCCTGTCAACGCCTAAGTGACAGCACACCAAAATCGCCCTCAAGGCGAGAAAGCTATTCCGCCATCTGTCCAAGCCCATTTCTCATAACGCTCAGAGGCAGCCATTCTGTGGTTACGAGGGCCTCCACACAAACAGGTGAGGGAAGGAAGAGGACCGAGCGTCACCTGCGGTGAGTATTATGGCTACAATTACGGCGGTGTGTCAGAGCGGAACGGTGTTTGGAGATAGGGATAACTCTGGCGCTCCACTCATTGTCAATCCACAAATATCCGTTAAGGAGCTGCCCCCTCCCCCCACCCCTCATCGTTGACACCACTGGGCACTGAAATCCTCCTGCCACAAGGAAGGTCTCTGCCTGCCATCTCATTTTCATACACATTATGCGCCCGAGTTTCATTTATGAGTTTTTTTTTACCCTTAATTTCCATTCAGCAGCGTTGGTATTCAGCAGTGATGGGGCAACTGGGTTCAAAAGCTACAATGCTATACCATGTTCTCAAACAAACATGGTTCACCCTACCTCCAAAACAGGGGATTTCACTGAGTAATTATTTTACATAGCCGAAAACTTACGGTCAATAGAATGAGCCAAATTAGTAAATGGCTACAACAAATAGGTGGCACTGTCTTAACAGCTTCTGAAGGCAGAGAGGTATAATACAAAGGTGGTTAAGTGTCAAAAGTTGTTTGGTTAACGCAGAGGTAAAAAAAAAAAAAAAAAAAAAAAAAGGTAGATGTGATCCTGTCAGTAGGACAGCCCAGGGCTGCATTCTCTTACCTAAACAAATGCCAATGGACCCTCAGTCCATCAGGTTTATGACTACCAAGATGTCAAACCAGGTTTGTCACTTAACCACCTTTGTGGTAGCCCCTGGTTGCCATGACTGGTTTTTAGACAGACTGGAGCTCTGGGATGTGTGCATGGCCTGTGAAGGCCTCAGAGGCACCTCCTAATAAGATCCACAAACATGAGAGCCAACTGGCTTCAGAAGCGACAATCCCTACACCATGTTTTCCAAATCACATGGTTGTATCTGTGCCGTTTATACAGGTGATTTCACGGAAGACTTGTGGTCATTAGAATCAGCTGATTTATTAAATGGTTGGATTGTAGCTTCTCAAGTCAAGGTACCCATCACTGTCTATCAGACAGATCCCAGCTCCTGGATGTGTAGATGTCTGAAGACCTTGCAGGCTCCAGAACTCCTCCTAACGAGATGCACAACCATGAGAGAGTGGACCTAACAACTCGCCTTCTCTGACCACTGACCTCATGAAGGCCAGAAACATTTGGCTCTGGGGCCGCTAGTCTCCAAGCACAACTGTTGACTCTCTGCCACACTTTGGCTTCTATTTGTTTACCTTTAAGCCTTTCTGAACGCTGGTCGAGGGCTTGCGCTCTGATCACAATCTCCTCCGGAAAGAATAATGTTTGGCTAACAAAGCAGACAGTCTCTCTCCCGCACACACACTTTAAACGTGTGCCAAGTCAGTGCAGTAATCTTCAGCAAACACATGCCTGTGTGTGTGTGTGTGTGTGTGTGTGTGTGTATTGTGTGTGGGTGTGAGAGTGGGAATCTCTGCATAAATTTCATTATTCAGTTTCTCTACCAACAATTGTTTGCCTATGTGTCTTGTGATACTAAGGACACTCCTTGGAGTAAAATGTTATAACATTCTTTTGGTCTGAGCACTGCCCAAAGAAGTCTGCTGACTTCTATGTTAGCACAGGCAGGCTCAGTTGATTAAGCATCCACACCCAACTCTTTTCCTATGGGAGGCTCCCAAAGCTTGGGCACGCTCTGATAAATACTCAGGATGTAGGCAAACCTGTGGTGCCTAGTTCTCTAAAGCAGGCGGCACTCCAAACAGGCTGTCGTCCAAAGGTCACGGGCCTGCTTCACATCTCATACAATAGGCTTCAGCATCTCCACTCAGCCGCGTCAAGCCACAAATAATTCCATACAGCGGTATGGCGTGGAAGGGAGGAGCGGTCTATCGTGATCAGAGCCAACAGCCTCAGGGGCCAGATCTGAAGGGAGGGTTAGCAGGGGGCCGTTTAAGCTTGGGACGTGCTCCAATTCAGATCTTGGCTCTAAAAGTGAGGGCAGCGGGGTTTATCATGAAGGAGATTCCACTAAAGCACTGCTGAAGAAACACAGCCGAGGGAAGAAAGGAAGAGAGGGAGAGAGAGAGGGAGAGAGGGAGAGAGAGAGGGAGGGAGAGAGAGGGAGAGCTCAGAAAAATCAGCCCATCACTGCCAACCACCCAAGCCTAGATCCCCCCCCCGCATGAGATGGCTGGGGTCTCAGTGCTGTGTAAGACTAAAAAGCTGTTTTGTGCTTCTTGAACCTTGAGGAAAAACTATGAATGGAAAGACACATCACAGATGCCCCCAGGCAAAGCTGAAAATTTCAGACAGATATAAGGAAAAAACAGAGAAGTAAATCCATCTTAAACGTTCTCTGAAGCTACTTGTGCATTGCTCTGGGAGGACTCTGCAGGCAGTGATACAAAAATATATGGTGTTAATGACAGGCATTAACGTGGTTGTTATTGCCCATTTTAAATAGCAGCTGATGGATATAGTGGGTATTTCTATTTCAACTTCACAGTTTTGTCTTCCTGGTGTGTGCAGTTTGCTGTGGCGGACCATTTTCAGGCCACCTCATGTGATTAGTTGACTCACAAGAGGGAGACCTCTGGCTGGTTGTCGATGGACCTGCTCTTAGCGTGACCAACAGAGGGCGCACTTGTCCAGGGCAAAGGTGTGGCCGCTGATTTTCTGGTTGCATAAAACCGTCCTCTCCCTCACTTCTACAAACATGTGCAATTCACAGTGGCACCCGCCCTTCATTACGAAAAGCCAAGCGTTGTCCCTGTGCCCGTGTGGACAAAACTGCCCTATCAGATTGTCTGCACACCATTGTGAGGCAGCCAGCGCTGGGAGAACTAGATCGGCCTCACTGCATAGCAGAGCGGGATGTAAAAGAACTAGTTCTACTGCTTCTGTGTAAACACCAAGGTCCCGTGGGTATATTAAGCAACACACACTTTGCCCTGCCCTGTCAGTTCCTGGTTCACGTCCGGGGGGCGTTTTGCATCGCTTGTTCCAGATGAAAGTACAGCGAACAAGGAAACTAGTTAATGATAATGAGGCATGGCACCTTCCTCCAAGGGTGGAGCTCATGCACCTCATGCCCGCTCCACGCTCATGCCTGCTCCACGCTCACACCCCCCTCCCTCCACTTCACTCCAGTCTCCATTCTAAAGTCTGGATTCCTCCTCAGGAAAGTCAGTGCAGTAACAAGGAAGTGAGGTAAAGAAAGCACAAATAAAATCCCTGATTGTTACTCCGTAGTGATAGTTGAGCATCTCAGCTAGATCAAAGAGCAGGCA
This sequence comes from Coilia nasus, assembly GCA_027475355.1. Lineage (NCBI taxonomy): Eukaryota > Metazoa > Chordata > Actinopteri > Clupeiformes > Engraulidae > Coilia > Coilia nasus. The sequence continues at coordinate 21,493,019 of CM050212.1, forward strand.
GTAGAGAACTTCGCTGTAACAGAACAATACACTTAACTAGATCACTGTGTGTGATGCTTTGATGCTTCTGTTAAATCTGACAGGGACTTTAAGGCAGAAAAATACAGGGCAATAACATGCAGGTATTTCTTTTCTTCCTCTTTCCTCATTGGTTTTTGCTTCCAGGGAAACATAATTCCACAACTCTTAAGTTCACGTGCCTTCAGAAAAGAGTTTCGAGCAGCATCTTTAGCACAAAATCTTGCTGCATTTGTTAACTTTTTTTCTCTCTCTCTCTCTAGAACTTTTGTTAACTCTTTTACTGATTTTAAACTATGCACACTTCACTATGCACACTATCAGGAAGTGTCCGAGCGATTCGTGGGAAAAAAAATGAAAGGCAGATCAGTTGATTAATCATCACATCTTACATCTATTGAAAAAAAATCACACTCATTATCGGAGGTAAAGACAGCACTGCAAATCAGATTCAAGCACAAACATGATTTGATTACATAGTCTCATACAAATATTCTCATATATATTCAAAAGAATAAAACACTGCTAACTCTTAATAATACTTGACCCAGGCTTACCCTGTATCGCACCGGGTAATGGTGCAGTACGCCCCTCAGTGTGTCTATGTTGACTGGTGTCGTTAGACTAGATGTTCATGAAGTACCCTGGGATAAAGTCAAATATTCCACAGATGAAAATAGCAAAACGACAAAAAGGTAGACCCTTACACAACAAGCGCTAAATAACGGTTGCTTGCTAAGACGTTCTTTGATCAGTAGCTTCTCCAGCAAACAAGTCGATTGGATTTATTAACACCGTCCTCCGTGTGATCCGTCACTGGTTGTATACGCAGAAATCTGCTACCTTTGAATATCACCAGCACACCGACCAAAGACAACAAACAGACCAGATAAAAGGCTACGGGTGACTCTTGCTTCAGAGCCTCCATAAGTCAGTGCAGCTTGAGTTATGTCATTACTGAGAGAGAGAGGCAAGATTACCTAAATCACATCACCCAGCTCTATGGCTACACTGTGTTTCGTTCGCATCACAAGTCTAGTTTCACCACAAGCCATCAAAATCAGCATGCGCCACACCTGACATTCCAAGTGCGTCTATCCATACTGATAACTACGAGGTTTAGAGGCTTGCTGTTGTTTAGACTGACCAACAAATCCAGTCCATATCTGTATGCACACACACACGCATACGGGTCGTTTCAACAAAGCTCCGGGGGGCTCTGCGTCAATCGAGGACAGAAAAGTTGATGCCGTCATGCGGGCTTGTTCAATGCGTATCAGACGGTAAAAACTCACACACAGCACACATCACTACCTAATAGCACTTCAACTGACACATTGTATGCAAAGCAAAATCACAACCGTGAAAATGTCACACAATGGGAAGCAGTTAGGCATCAGAAGAGAATAAATAATTAGGCATCTGGCTGCAGCAAAACAAGGCGTTTTAACCTCCACCCAAATGCAAAACACAGCCGAGCCCTTAACATGGGGATAAGTCGAAGATAAAGTACCTGAAAGCGTCCAAAAATAAAGATAATTAAAAAAAAAAACGTATTGTCACTGATCGATTCAGAATTATCCTCACGGCAGCATACATGCAGATCCTTTGAGGGATTCTCAGGGTTTCTACAAACTGAGGTAACGCTTCACAGAGTCTTAAAAAAAGAAAAAGAAAATAAGCTGACAAATCAGGAAACGATGGCTGACAAAACTGAAATAAATACAATGGGCTAATCGAATAAAATACATGGGCCAGAACCGGTCACGTAAGAACCACAAAGTAACAAATATGGCATAGTTTGTGTTTGTAACAGAAAGCACTTGGGGAGGGTATATTCCGTTTTGGTTCTGGAATGGTACCTTTGGAAACCTCTTCTTCTTTTAAAAAGAAGTGATTTATTTGGTAACAAAATACCTTGTGTTCAAATTTATGCATGTTTCACTTGTGGCTTTTCAAAATAAAGAAGATTGCTTGTTCATAGGTGGACATATAAAGATGGCTTCCTTGCAACTAGCAATGCCTTGTAAAACAAACGATTTTCGACTAATCGATATATTGTTCCAACTAATTCTTCTGTCCTCCACACCAGGCTGTTATTATTAGTGTTTGTGCTCCTGGTACTGAGGAGAATGCAGTGGGTTCAGTCCATCGTGGCTCTCTCATCGTATCATGTATAAGTCTAACTGCCACACAGACAATGCCACTTGAAAAGAACAGTGCAATGTAGGCCCATGATCCACTTACCTTAGCCAAAACAGAAGGGTTGGTAAGTGAGGCACGGGGCACCTTAAAATACATATTTGAGAGCCATCCAGTGTAAAGACGAGATTTTAAGTGGTTTTAAAGAAGAGCTCATCAAAGCAAGCGATTTCTATCAGTATGCATAGTCTGTACACCCACAAATTACTTTTTTGAAAATCTCTACACACAAATGTGAGTCAATGTTATCTCTTTGTATCTCTCTGTCTTTGTATGCTTTGTAAACCATGATGTCTATAACACCACATCTATGTTAAATGGTGCTAATGCAATTTTGAGAACCACAGATCCATGGTTGCTACACATATAATTATATAAGCCACTTTGTCTATTCACACTGTTAAACAGCACAGATGCGTCACTCCCCAGTAAGGTGGGCTTCTAAGCAGTGTTGGGGAAGCTGCGGTGCCCAGCTTAGGTGGTATAGGAGCGGGCTGCGCTCTAGGGTCTGGGCCTCGTGAGTATTATGCTTTACTAGGGGAGAGACGCCCAGCATTATGTGTCTGCGACCTTACTGCACGGTCTGGTACAGGTAGCCCCTCTTGTAGGCACTCAGGGGGTAAAAAGTGGCCACCACGAACTTGCCGTCGAACGTTCTTCCCGTCAGCAACCTCTGCGCTTCTTTGGAGTCTCCAGCATTTGCATATTCCACAAAAACCTGAAAAAGAAATGATGACAAGCATTACTCCATGGAAATCCCAAGTCACATTGTTGAAACGGGTAAGGTAGCAGCATGTAGCTAAGCTTCTATACTTTAACACAGGTCCACCCCATCCACCAGATGGGACGTCCAGCTGACTCCATACCATTAATTGGCTGATTAGGCCTTTAAGGGGCAGCTGTGTCATGGTGGGAGCAACGTGGCTTGTGCATAAGTCATCTCTCTCGTAGACTGCAACGACAAGAGTTTTAAGGACTACTGGGAATCCACCCTAACCAGAAAACGATGCTTTCTTATGGGATGTTTGGGAACAGATTAGCATTAACACCTAACCATCTTCTTTGAACTGGGACCTGTAGCATAAGTTAGCCGGGGCATGCGTGAGAGGCAAGCCAACGTTCCCTCTAGTTACCTAACACACAACATTAGACTCGAACATAATGCCATACCCGTTAATTAGACGCACTGAGGTTAGGGACTCCCAATACGCAGGTGTTTTTTACATTTTCCCTAAACCGCCTGGCATGGGTACAACTCCCTTACAACATGAACACACAACGTGTCTGGAGTGACTAAAAATGTGTCTTACCTGGCCCTTGCCTGGGTTTTCTTTCGGGATCAGCAGCGAGACAACAGACCCATACTTCTGACACTCCTCTTTCATGTCTTCCATGATGTCTGATTAGAAGATAAAAGAGTGAACATAATACTTTATCACAAAAATGTAGCAAGTAAAAGCAATCAATTATTTCCCCTGAATAACTTGAATAACACCCTTAAAATGTATAATACACAAGACTGAACACAGAAATACTCTAAATATTTCAATACTATGACAAAAGTTGTATTACCATATTCCATCAACTGTGTCGTGCATTCCAAAATGTTTTGCAGACTAATTTGGGCATGACTGTCACTTTAACAATCATTTACAAAATATGTTGCGCTGCCTGCTGTTCGATGTCATGTTTCATTCAGAGAGAAAAGAAACAAACACACTGCCATGACCGCTGTTCCGTAACGAGGAAAACATTCTCTCACCCTCGTACTCATCCTCGTTGTACAGGTGACTGTCGTCGATCACGTTGAGAAGTCTCAGAACAGGAGTGGGCAGCATCACCAAATCTTCGATGTGAGGCGCTGCAGAGAGAGCACTGGGGCATTACACAACTACACTCAACTGTCACAAAGAGCTACAATATAAACAGTACAATGCATTGCGGCAGATTTGTTCTGAGTTCTGAAATTGTGTTTATGTAATAAAATTAAGAAATGTAGATGGAGACAAAGTGCCAAAAATGGCAGACCATCAAAGAAACTCCAGTAGCACCTGTGCTTGCTTGGACAAGATATAATTTATTAGAAGCCATCACTCTGATAGGGCTATGTTTAGACATTCACCTTCTCTTATCTAGATTGTGTTCATATTGATTTTCGAAAGTCTGGACAGATAAAGAATAAACAAACATATGAAATCTTCTTCAATCGATACAAAATCTTTGATTCGTGTCTCTACAGATGTGTCTGGGTCTGGATGCTCTCAATATTTACAGTGTATTTCAAAGTGTCTTTTACATCTCTGGCTGTAAAACACACAACAAAATCAAATCCAGATTGACAAAAGCACTGGCTTAATGCTGTATTAGCATATGACTAAATGTCTGAGTAATTCACTGCTTCTATATTCTGACGTTTTGTTTCACCAGAAATGTTACACATGCACATTAGAAATGCACATTACAAAAACAAATGACTTCCTTGTTAATCTTGCGTACCAGCTAATGATGTCAATCACCTGATAATTATGCCGGCCTTTAAATATTCTGACTCTCTCACATTCCTGGTCAAAAACACGATATTGTTACCACAGCAACCCAAGCAAACAGCTTGGTAATGTGTGGACACGCATATCTGAACTGATTACTTGTAGCAGTACCAGTGCCACTCTGTGATGTTACCCAGGGTGTTATACTGTGTGCAGGGCTTCACACATACCAAAGGGAATGCTGAAGAAGGGGCTGGTGAGGGCAGCTTCGGCTGTGCTTCGGAGTTTTGGGTCAGTGTGGAGCATGCTGAAACGACCAGACCACACAATACTACAGTATCATACTACAGACAGCAGCACAGTACGTACAGTCACTGCGTGCACATGGACGAGTAGAATCCGATTGGAAACGGATTGGGATCGTATCAAATTCCTGCGCACAGGCTAAAGATCGTATAGGGATTGGTTTCGCGAATCCGATTGCAACCCCTGGCTTAAGCCGATGTTAATCCGCTTGGTGCCGCCTTGTGCATGGAATTGGTTTGGATTCGCGTACTGCGCATGCACTGGAATTGTAAGACCCAGAAGCTTCTGTCCCTGATTTTCATCCATACTGAACGTCGAGGCCTTCTTTGTTTCAGCAGATCGCCTGCTCTCACAAGTAATTCTCGTTGTCCTCGATTGCTTGTAATATCAAACGCTGACAGCACAGTTTGTGTCGTATCAAGGAAACCAAAAACGCTGTTTGTTCGTTCATACGGACTTCCAAACAAAGGAGAATGCACAGCATGTACGCAAATGCTGCTCTGTCAACCTCCTCAAACACCATCTTTGTTTGTATGCCGCCAGATAGTTTGTTTATTTTCTTTTTAGCAGCCGTCAACCTGAAGTAGTTCTAACACCACTTGTTGAAAGGAATACAGCGCCATCTAGCGTAGTGGAGACGGCCAGATCTCTGACCATTATCTGATTACACGAACTCCATGTGCACTTAGACTTTGGGACAGACCACCCATTGGGTAGCAACACCCAATCCAATCCCAATCCAATCCGATCCTACCATGTGCACGTACTGACTGTCATACTACATACTGTGTCATGCTACATACAGTCACTGCGTGCACATGGACGAGTTGAATCCGACTGGAAAAGGTTTGGGATCGTATCGAATTCATGTGCACAGGCTAAAGATCGTATAGGGATTGGTTTCGCGAATCCGATTGCAACCCCTGGCTTAAGCCGATGTTAATCCGCTTGGTGCCGCCTTGTGCACGGTATTGGTTTGGATTCGCGTACTGCGCATGTAAGACCACTCGACCCCAGAAGCTTCTGTCCCTGATTTTCATCCATACTGAACGTCGAGGCTTTCTAGCGCCTGCTCTCGACAAGTCTCGTTGTCCTCAATTGCTTGTAATATCAAACGCCGAAGGCACAGTTCATGTCGTATCAAGGAAACCAAAAACGCTGTTTGTTCTTTCATACGGACTTCCAAACAAAGGAGAATGCACAACATGCATGGAAATGCTGCTCTGTCAACCTCCTCGAGCGCTATCTTTGTTTTGTATGCCGCCAGATAGTTTGTTTATTTTCTTTTTAGCAGCCGTCAACCTGAAGTAGTTCTAACACCACTTGTTAAAAGGAATACAGCGCCATATAGCGTAGCGGAAACGGCCAGATCTCTGACCATTATCCGCTTTCACGAACTCTCATGTGCACAGGGATTTGAAACAGACCACCCGTTGGGTGGCAACACCCAATCCAATCCGATCCTACCATGTGCCCGTAGTGATTGTCACACATACTGCAGTGTCCTGATTTAGAACAAGAGGAGTACCTGTATAGAACATCTGAACAAGTTAAATTCACCTTTCATAAATCTAATTTGATGATACATCATTAAAATAAGCTGTTAAGATCATGGTGTACTGTAGATGTATGGTCATGTGCATTGAGATACTGTAAGGACATACCTCTTGATAAGGTCTCGGAGGTGATAGACTGGGATGGCTGGATAGACCATATTGTTACTGGTGAAGATGTGATCGACTATGGCAGCATTGTTCTCCTACAAAGACAAAAGATAATTTGACTTATTAGTAGTGTCTGAAATTAGAATTAGCAAAAGGTGAACCCAGCTGACCCAACAAGATGACATCTAACGTCAGAGTTGGAGACAGTAACTTTGCCACAGATGTTATATTTCTCTACTGCCTTTAAAAAACAGAGTAATTTTTAAAGATTTGTCTAAAAATGAACAGATCTCAACTTCATGCCATTTTTAAGATGCTGAAGTTGTCATGCTAACGTTTGTGGATTTAGCATCAGATTAAGTGAGAATAACAGCATGAAAGTACGTTACTCTGTTTTCCTTACAAATAACCATCGTTTTGCGTGCCCAAAATCACCCTAAACACATCTGCTTTCTTCATTTTTGACCCCCTCCTCTCCTCACCTTCCATTCCTGAGTGCGGACGGTCTCCTTCAGCTTGATGCCCGAGTACAGCTCCAGGAGGATAATCCCCAGGCTCCAGAGGTCGATGGCGGCCGTGCACCCACTGTCCCCCTCCAGTCCCGCCTGGGCCAGAGAGTTCTGCAGCTCCGCCTCAGGAGCCCGGTACCCGTCCGTCTGCACGTACTTCACATCCTGTGTGGTGGGCAGAGGACAGCGGGAGATGAAAGCTAGTAGACTTGCATAAAGTCCTCCTAATCCTCCTAAAACTCCTAATCAGCAATTGTTTTTAGCATTATTTTTCAGCAAATTATCATCCTATGGAATTGAAGTCTTCTATAGTGTTTTACATTTCTTTAGTTAAACACAGTTAAATATGTTCAATTCCTTGTGGAATTAAGTGGAGAATTTCCAAAACAGCCAATCCTTTTACTAGCATGTGCAAGTACACAAGGCCAATAAGGACACTTGCAACATGGAACTGCAACAACAACAACTTCAGAAGCAACTGAGTGAATTGGTTTTGTAGAGGAAATAGTTACTCCCTGGAGCATGTACTTTGGCCTTTTGCAACATTGCAGATCTTTCATATGCACAAAAACAAGATGTACAATTTCCTTTTAAACAACAACTACCTGGCTGATGACTGCCACAATACTCACCACATATCAGTGTTTCCCGTTCAACTGCCACAGTATCAGCACTGACCAGCCCAAATTGATTTTCTATTTATGATTTAGGGTGTCAGTCACGTAAACGCCATATCTCCTGAGTTCCACAGCAGCATTTTGTTGGTGTAAATACTAGCGCTCTGGCTCACCTGATGCCCCTCCTTGTAACTGAGCCCAAAGTCGATGAGCTTGAAGCACTCATCCTCAGCGCTCCAGAGCACGTTGCGGGGCTTGAGGTCGGCGTGCACGTAGCCCTCGCGGTGCAGGAAGGCCAGGGCCTCCAGCATGTCTCGGGCGCAGTGCTGGATGAGCCACATGGAGTGGCCCTGGTTGGAGGCGCGCACCAGCAGCTCAGACACGCTCACGTCCAACAGCTCCAGCAGCAAGCATCGCGTGGCCACGCCTACCGCGCTGTGATTGGTGAACACCCCATACAGGGTCACTGTAAAACACAAACCAGCAGAGCACAATGGGCTTATAGATACCAACCGCAACAACAATGTTTTAAATGTACAAATTTGCTTATGTAGGCTGCTGAACTTACATAGGTATACATAGGCTTAGATACACTACTAGGGATATTCGGCTTTCGGGTGAAATGTCAAAATGCACCTAAAATGCACTATAACCTTTACAGATAAACTTAATGTGACCTTCTCTGAACTCTTTTAAATGCCCAACAGTTCAATGTTTCACAACATTTTGCACAAGAAGCTTAACAGGAAAAAATTCACAGCAGGTGTTTGAGCCATGAATCGACCAATACATTTCCTTGTTCAATTTGAATTTGTATTTAAACAGTCCCCCTCATCATGCTGTTCACATTTTGACCGCATAAGACCAAGAGAACACAACTGACACGTTATTGAGACACTGACATTGTCTGAGATTAGGTTTTTTCAGGAAGTGCGCTCAACTCCAACAAGTTTCTTTTAAGAAAAACTTCGGGTGCGATCAACTGGGACAATACATTTGTGATGAAAAAGCCGCACTCTCGACTGTAGTTTTTGTTTCTGTTTTAATGGATTAGCATGACATAGACAGACGTTTCGGCCCAGACAGCCTTCTTCAGCGTCTTACGGAGGATGTAGGCAGGGTGGTTTTTTAAAAAGAGCAGTCATGACGTCAGCTAATTGCCACGTAATCAATGAACAAAGTGAACTATACAAGAAGAAAATGTGACAATAAAGCAAAATGATACCAATGTTAAAATAAACCAACACCATACAAAACCCATACGTTAATATATGTTGAACCAATGCTTCTCGCTGTAATAAAGTGCGCTCCCTATCGCCCCCTCTCCTGTGTTGGTTGATCAATTCCAGGCCTTGGAATCTCAGGCTGCATATATCGTGGCCCATGCTATTAAAATGCTGCGCCACCGGAGATGTTTCGCATTTGCGTAGCAAAGGCCACATGGGCATTTTAACATATAAACAACTGATGACGTGCGGCATGTAATTCTTCCGCACGTCTGGATTTTCACGCTCCAGACGGTGCACTCTAGTGGCCTGAATGAGGAATTAGAATTAAATAGTTTCCTTTGAGTTGGTTCAACATATATTAACGTATGGGTTTTGTATGGTGTTGGTTTATTTTAATATTGGTATCATTTTGCTTTATTGTCACATTTTCTTCTTGTATAGTTCACTTTGTTCATTGATTACGTGGCAATTAGCTGACGTCATGACTGCTCTTTTTAAAAAACCACCCTGCCTACATCCTCCGTAAGACGCTGAAGAAGGCTCTCTGGGCCGAAACGTCTGTCTATGTCATGCTAATCCATTAAAACAGAAACAAAAACTACAGTCGAGAGTGCGGCTTTTTCATCACAATTGTCTGAGATGAGAAAATCACCATTGCATGCTTCTACTTAAATGCCCTACTTTAATGATATAATACCACTGTAGTGTGAACATCTGACATTTTCCATAAATTTCACCTGAAAGCCAAATATCCCTAACTTTGTGTGAGTAGTGTATGTATCTTCAAAGTACAGTGGTCCCTCGCTATATCGCGGTTCACCTTTCGCGGCCTCGCTGTTTCGCGGATTTTTTTAGTGCATGCAATCTCCTGTACAGTACAGAATGGGCTCAAATTTACATAAATCTTCCACCGCTAGCTGTGTGACTCTGAAGTGCTGTATGTTTGCAAATGTGAACTTTGCCTGTCTGAGAAAAGTGTATAAGTGTAGTGAGGGGTTTTACAGCCTTAAAACATCTATAACAATTGTAGAAAATAAAGCTGACTACTTCGCGGATTTCGCCTATCGCGGGTTATTTTTAGAACGTAACTCCCGCGAATAACGAGGGACCACTGTATTGGCTTTCCAAAGAAACATCTTTGTAGTTTGATCAATTAGCCTTTCATGGACACAATTGTCTATGGAGTGAAAACTATAACATTATACACACACACCGCCGAAATAGTGAGTTTCTGGACAATCTCCTCTGAATGTCACAGTACCCATCCATGAGGTACGCTGACATTCAGACGAGATTGTCCAACGTCACTATTTCAACTCTAGAATGCATTGCTTTAAGCCAGCCACTTAGCCAGCCAGTCTTTTCAAACAAGCACATTATGATCACAGGATCCAGAATGAAAATTGCTCTGATGATGAAGAGCAGTTAAACTTCCTGGGATGAGCTCTCAAGGCAGAATGGTATGTAGCAGACAAAAGATGACACAGCCCCCCTCCTCTGTTTAAGGGTGACTTCATTAGGACAAGATTTAGCAGTAGGCTACATCTACATCTAAAGGAGAAGGGACAGTCCTTTAAAGACAAAGACACATTTTGGACAAGGAAGACAGTTGATTTGAGATGAGTGAAGGAGGCCATCAATGTCCATCTGAAACAACCAACTTTGAACAGAGTAGGGGGTCTGCATGATCATCTATCTGCTACATACCATTCTGCCTTGAGATCTCATCTTCATCGTCTTCAAGCTCCAAAAATAAGCCCAACTGCATTCAACTTAGCTCTTCTGGTGACCGAATGCCTCGTTCTTACATGGGAAACATAATAACACTAGACTTAATCAGCCTATTTGTTGGTCCTGGAGAATTTGTGTTCCTGCAAGAAAGCGTCCGTTTGCTATTGTGCATACTGTTCAAACGGAATGCGTTACATTTACACCTTGGATATTGTAATATTTTTGCTATTATTATTATTGGGTCATTCCGTGTCAAATAGAACAATGGCCGACAGTCACCCTCTCCAAAAAATCTGAAAAAAAAATCACAGCTGTTTGTACATCCAACCTATGTATAAATCTTAAATATTAAGTCTGTATCACTAATAGCTCCAAAACTACAGCCCTTTGAAATTTCAGGTTATTTTGGGAATTCTGGTGAACAACCTTTTGCTCAACTTCCGACATTGCTGGCTCTTTTAGTATTCCACACACATTAGTGTAACTATGTGAAAATAAATGCATTTTCCCATAGAATTCAAAAATCAGCAGGGTTGAGCAGGGTTTTATTGTACAGCACACAAAAAGCAAGGCAAAACTGAAAAAATGCTATGCAAACATCAAGAATGTGAAAACTAAGATCTCATATTTTTAAAGTAATGAAACGCAAGACACAGACATTCACACTCATGACCACAAAATATTGTGCATATCTTAAATTTAAACATTTAAAAATATGAGATCTTAGTTTTCACATTCTTGATGTTTGCATAGCATATTGTTACTGTTTATGATCTTTAAATTGATAGCATTCCTGTTTATGGTCCTTTTGTGTTTGTATTATAATGCCATTTTTCCAGTTTTGCCTTGCTTTTTGTGTGCTGTACAATAAAACCCTGCTCAAAAATGACCTTGACAGTGCAATTGGTTTAATTGTTACATAAAGTTTGTTTGGCAGCTTTTCCTGTATATGACATGCTACCCTATCATTGACTTCCATTGTATTAAAAGAGCACAACGTGTGGTGGAAAGAGGTACTCCATGGAATTACTGACATTTTTTCCCAAACATCATATCTCAATAAAGTGACTCAGCAACAAATCCAAATTTTGGACAAATGATCCTCACATACAGGATGAATATGGAAAAATGTTTAAAAAAATCCTGTGAACTGTCCACATGGTGAGATGACAAGATGAAAACAGCCTTTTTGAAAATCAAGCCTAACTTCAAGAAAATACACTGACCATATGAAAACAATAACAACAAAGGTTAATGCATAGGCATGACATTATAATCCGTATATGACTGGGAAAAATAATCGGATAAATGTGTGTGCCATACTTTTTGAACGAGAAGCCCTCAAAAGTGGTGGTGTCATTTCACATATTGAATCTATAGCCATTTTCACAGCTTTGGAGAGGAAGAATTACACAAGGTACATCTGATCTGATTTGATTTTCGAATTCTACAGGAAAATGCATTTCTTTTCACATAGTTACACTAATGTGTGTGGAATACTAAAAGAGCCAGCAATGTCGGAAGTTGAGCAAAAGGCTTGTTCACCAGAATTCCCAAAATGACCTGAAATTTCAAAGGGCTGTAGTTTTGGAGCTATTAGTGATACAGACTTAATATTTAAGATTTATACATAGGTTGGATGTACAAACAGCTGTGATTTTTTTTTTTTTTTTTCAGATTTTTTGGAGAGGGTGACTGTCGGCCATTGTTCGATTTGACACGGAATGACACTATTATTAACACAGTTGGCTTAACGATCTTGTTTGCTAGGATACATTTAACAAGGCCCTGCTGCACAGGACGAAATGATGCATGCATATCTCATTTAAAGGTCAGAAGACATATAAGCTTTAAAATTTTAACTTGACACTGAAGCACAGTGCGAGGCATGTGTATTGGCCTATCAGGTGAGATAAATGTAGTGGCAAAATCCGATGTGAAATTACATACCTATGTTTTTATGTCCCTGAATGTCTTCAAGCACGGATCTTTCTTTGTGGTACCCGTAATCTCCACCCTGTGCGTCTGCCTGAAACTCCTTGACGGCAGCTGTGCTTGACCGGCCTGAGCTCACACGGTAAACAGAGGCCGAAACCCCCTGGCCAAGCCGAGCCTGTGCATTCCAAATCTCTCCAAATATCTCGAACAGCACCGGGGTCACTGTCTGCTCCACGGTCGCCGGGGAAGGGGCCATTATCGCTGCAGAACTAACATCCGAGGGCAATTTGCCACCAGACTCAGAACTGCAAGCCATGAAGTCAACTTGTATTTACCTGATTGCTACGGTGAAAACAGCCGAAACGAAACGAACACACCTGCTAGCTGGCTAAGGTTATCACCAACACTTAACTTTATTGACCACCAAATCCGGTCAGCAAGCGAGAACTCCCAAGTTCTTACAAACTGGATTTCCATTTGATGGTCCTAGATATTTCTGACACCCCATGCCAGATTACTCCCATAATTTCTTGCCTGCCATTCGCCTGTCAATGTAACCTCACAAGTTTGAAAAAGATGAGCTGAGCTTGGATACACAAACTTGCTAGGTAGCTCGGTTAGCCTGTGCACCGGCTAATTTTAGTAGGCGGACGAATTCCACCTCAACATATAATGCATCTTGAAGCTAAATGCGATATGCTCAATCCCCGAAGGATTGCGGTTCTTAAACAATGACAGTGCGGCTCCTGTCATTGTGTTTTGTAATAAATAATACTTCTTTACAACTACTCGATTTAACATCGAGTGGATTTAGCATTTGTTTAGCCCGCCATTTTACCGGAAATGGCTGATGATGAACTAATGACCACCTCCGGGTCTCGTCCCCTACTATTTAATAAAAATAAGTTAAGCTTTTACCAAATTAATGTTTTTAATAATAAGTACGGTATGCAGTTAGTCGGTTGTAATGTATGTTTTCATAGCAAATTGGAGATGGGAGGGCATATTCTTTCTATTTCCGCATCATTTCAAACTGGAACGCTTTAATTTGCTATCTTTTCTGTGTAGTAGTTTCGTGAAGGGTGTACCCAGTTGAGATTACTCCACTGCCACGTCAAAGTGACGGAAGAAAGAGGTGGCCCATGGGCGGTGCACTTAACACTACGAATGTGTCCAGCCAGAGTGGCAGAGAAACAGAGACTTCAGAGTGAGCAGTTGTGAGGTAAGACTGTGTTACATTTAACTTCAGTTTATATTTGTCAGGTGGACGTGCTAGCGAAACCATCATTTTGAAAGAGCACGTTAACTTAGCTTGCTACCGAGTTAGCTTCATTCCGGGTTCGTGCTCATAGAAAGCATGTTGTATTAGCCCAACGCTGACGTCTTAGCAAATTTCACGTTAGCTAATAACTTAAATATTCAGTTTTACTGGCGTCATGTCGTTGCAACTGTCCTGGAAAATGCTGCTATTTAGTTGGTTTCACTTACTGTGAAGTAACAAGTATTATAATAATATTCCCTCTTCGGGTGAAAAACGTTTACGATGTTTGAATTGACAGCTGTCATTCATAAGTATTCAGTAGTGTGGTGACAATCCGGTTGTGCCTGTGCCACCGCCAAGCAGTTTCTAGTCAACTAGAGACAGACAAGACAGATCCTTGTTGGCAAGGCACAAATACATCGCAGTACTGTCTTTAGTACATCACTGATGAACTTCACTGTAAATGTAACCTAATTAGAGAGATAGTAACAACGCGACTTGAAGCGTCTGGTAATGTATGACTGCTGGTCATGCAGTGTCCTCAGAGATGAGTATGACAAGACGAAGAACTGACATTTTCTCGTCTTTGATATAATGAGGACAGACAACCCTGAATTAGCCGTGTGATGACAGGGTAGCCTATAATAATCCAGGCCAGCAGCAAACCAGGTGTTCATGGGATTCATCTGCACCAGTCTCTTCTCTCCCTCCAGCGTTTGAGAAAACGAGTTTGAGCACCTTGAGAATGGACATGGACAAACTGAGGGAAAGGCTGGCTGAGGCTGGGCAGTCACACCTCCTTCAGTTCTGGAACGAGCTCAGTCCAGAAGAACAGGCTGAGATTAACCTGGACATGGACGCCATGGACTTCAAGGAGATTAATGGATTCTTTAAGAACGCCATGGAGACGTCCAGCCAAACAAAACAAGATAAAGTCGACAGTCGCATGGAGCCGGTCCCCAGAGAGGTCCTAGGGAGTGTCACCCGTGACCGAGACTCTCTCAAAGACTGGGAGAAGGAGGGTAAGTGTCACAGTCAGTCAGTCAGTCAGTAGTCAGTCTCTCTTCCCATGTAAAACACAGCTGAATATCCAAGGTGTCAGGTTTTATTGCGTCTTTACTGGTAATGAGCGAAGCAAGTTGCCCAGAAACAATTAGCTTCTTTTACCTATTCCAGAGGACATAAACTTGCTGTAAAAGTTGTGCAATAGGTTACTCCGCTGAGATAATGTTACTGCAATATCCTCCTCACACACTTGCCAGAAGACGCTGCCAGAGTGTGACAAGGATAACAAAGCTCAATTGTGGTGGTCGGCCTTCTAAAAACACAGAAAAGAACTCAAGCATTGTCTGAGGGGATCAGATTTTGCCTTGGGGGAGAGTAATGGAGTGGGGGGGGGGTCTTTGTCATGATGAAACCAGTGAAGTGGGTGTCCACGTTTTGGCTTGGAGCCCTGGACGTCTGCTCATGAAGCCAAAAGAAAATGAGAACTACCCGTGGATTGTGGGCTGGTGGGTGGGTAGGTGAGGGGATACAGCCATCTGGTTTTATTTATCCTCTTGACGCAAGAGTGCTATACTACACCCATGTTTATGAGGTCATAGAGTATTGTATCATGCCTTATTCACTGCTTATTCACAGACAGCAAATGTGCAGTTGCTAGAGTTTTGGTGTTGAAAATGCTCAATAAGTGCAGTTTAACATCAAAAGGATTAAAAAAGTCAATTTAGCCTAGTAAAAAAGGATAAATTGAACCTGATATCAACTTGAAGCAACTATTTAATATGTCTGAAGTAGTTACTCTTGACATTTTAAGAGAGACGTTTACACCAGATGAACCTTGTCAAGAATTTATGGCTTGTGCAAAAGCAATGTGTTGATTGCGTTGAACAGATAATACGTGATATACTGGGGAGACTGGAGGAAATGTCATACACTTGCTGGCCTTAAGCCTATCAAACATGGCAGTCAGATATCTCAGTCAAGCTTATACTCATATGAGTGAGTCCATACTGGGTATTGGGCTTTGCACTCTGTCAAAGAAGAGAGTTATAATTGGAGTAATGATCCCCCTGTTTTCCTTGACTTAGAAGTGACTAAGGGCACTGACTTGTGTAATGGGGTTATTTACTCACTCCAACTCTCTTTTCTCTCCAACCCTATTTTCACTGACTCTGTGTTTTTCTGATTTGTGTATTTTTTCATTTCTCTCTTTCTTTCTGTCTTTCTCTCTCGCCCCTTCCCCCACCAGGACTCCACTGCATTGCCCAGAACAAGGTTGCTGTTCTCTTGCTGGCGGGCGGCCAGGGGACCCGGCTGGGCGTACCATACCCCAAAGGCATGTACGACGTCGGGCTGCCCTCACACAAAACCCTCTTTCAGATCCAGGCCGAGCGCATCCTCAAGCTCCAGCGACTCGCCGAGCAGCAGCACGGCACCAAGTGCTGCATTCCCTGGTAAGCTGCTGAGCCCCTTAGAGACAGGCAATATGGCCAAAAATGGGATGGGATTTGAAGCACACCCAGTAACGCTTTATATGTATCGTAACCTATTTTGAGCACATTTAGAAATGGTATAAAATGTCACTTTTTAGGAACATTTAGTGCCCAAAACTGCAGTCATAGAAAAAAAATCATGTGTTCAGTTTTGAGGCCAGCTGATGGCATCATTAACAAGCACTGTAATGGTTGGATTGTATAATCAAAATCTCTACTGTTGGCCAGATAAATATGGTTTATATCTTCTGCCTTTTATACCATACACCCATAGATACACTGACTAGCTCACTGAGTGTGACTCATTCCCCAGTAATTAAGATAGTGTCTTGTCAGTAAGGTTATTGGTTTAAATAGCATTTCCAAGGCACTGTTTAGTTTAATTGGTGGACCTGTATAAATTTTGTGTCCACTTGCTGATTGGAGGTTTTTTATGACTGCTTATCGTACTGTATCATGTTGGTAGGGAGGTGTTTGTTTTGATGAGGTCTAATTCCACGTCCGTCCAGGAAGTCATTTTTTCCCTTCCCTGAAACTGCATTCTCGAACATAAAAGAATTGCATGTCATTAAACAGACTTGCCCTTGGATTGGATTTTTATCTTAGTGAGAGAACCTTTAGGTCAAAAACCTTCCTTGTCTGCCCTCATGCATTTTTCATGAGAACAGCTCACATGGTAGCTATGTACTGTCATCTCGTGGATATTAATTGTGTGCATACCTGCATGATTATGATGATGAACAAGCCTAGTTCTGCTTGAGTGAGCTGTACAGGAAACACAAGCATGATACTAAACCCTGTTTTGTGTGCATGTCAGGTTTCTAAGTAACCTCATTAGGTTTACTTATTTAATCTAATCTTCTCCTGGTCAATCAATGTCCAGAGGTGGGAGGCTATAGAAAGTAGAAGTCCTTCCATGTGGTCCAGCCATTCACTAGATGATCACCAGATGATTCGTATTAGCCTTCTCTGTAGAGAGATGGTATAGTTGAAAAAATCACCTCTCCTAAGTGCACAGGGGACAATACGTGCTAGTACTTCTACTTTCTGAAGCCAGTATCTCCTGCCTCTGTCTATACACATGTCTGAAAACCCCGGACGCAGCCTTGGGAGCATGTCCCTTGCAAGCACCAGTCTGCATAGTATCCTTACATGCATCCCTGAAAACCGAACAATGCATTTCATGGCTACATCCAAGCAGTCGTAAGTTTTGGCCTGCATTCTGGACAACATCTGGCCTACACAGCTGTGTCAGAGGTTGTTAGACACATGTGACACATTATGGACAGAATATTGGTGGATGTTTCTGTTACCATGTCATTGTTATTGTCACAATGCAGAAGCAGAAAATAATTGACACATTTAACATTCATTTGATTTGAGCTTGGGCAAGTCTGTTTTTTTATTTTTTCCCCACATAGGGTTCTGACTGAGAAGCCTGAATCAAATAGTACACATATGAAATCTTTTGTTAAAGGAGAACTTCGGTGTAAAATGAAAATTGGCATGTTAAAACATCATACCGAGTTGGTATGTGTACTGAGGAGCAAAATTGATTTAGCCTGTTGCATTCAGAGTTTAACTATTTTTTATAGTTTGACCCAGAAGGCTAACAATGGAAGTGGTAGGTGCCCTTAGACAAAGCATGACGGCTACGCTATTTTTAAACCATTAAAACAGCTCGAAGAAACTCCACCTTCCATTGGTAGTACAACAAAGGCTCTGGCATTCAAAATGAACCATTGAGAATATTGGAAATGTACACAACGTTTATTTAAAAAGCTGTTCTTACATGCAGTCCTTTGCAGTTGTTTCTCGTTGCCGCCATGATGAAAGTCCAAACAAGTTGATTGTACTACCTCTCCTCCTATTCTTCCTGCTGGTTCGTGTTCATCAATCAACCTGTGCAGACTTTCATCATGGCGGCGACGAGAAACTACAGCAAGGTACTGCTTGTCAAAACTGTTTTATTAATAAATGTTGTGTACACTTACAAAGTTCTCAGTGTCTCGTTTTTAATGTCAGGGCCTTTGTTGTACTACCGATGGAGTGTGGAGTTTCTTCGAGCTGTTTTAATGGTTTAAAAATAGCGTAGCCGTCATGCTTCGTCTAAGGGCACCTACCACTTCCATTGTTAGCCTTCTGGGACAAACGATAAAAAGTTAAAACGTTAAAAAGTTAAACTCTGAATGCAACAGGCTAAATCAATTTTGCTCCTCCGTACACATACCAACTCGGTAAGATGTTTTAACATGCCAATTTTCATTTTACACCGAAGTTCTCCTTTAACTGACTTTTGTCAACTTTTGTTAGCTTTAAATGCAGTTTTTTTGCTGTTCTTTTCTTTTTCTTTTTTTTTGGGAAGCTTCAAAACATTTGACCTACACAATGTTCATTCAGTTTCACTGATAACATGCATAGGCTTTGACAGTATCTACTTGCAAACTACAACCAACATGTCACATACTAATGCACATACTAATTATTAAACAAATTCACAGGTACATTATGACCAGTGGGAGAACAATGGAGTCTACCAAAGAGTTCTTTGCAAAACACAAGTACTTTGGCCTGAGCCAGGATGATGTTATATTCTTCCAGCAAGGCATGCTCCCAGCCATGGACTACAGTGGGAAGATCATCCTAGAGGGCAAGGGGAAACTCTCTATGGCCCCAGGTAGACACAGCATCACAGACCAATGCACTATCTGCAAGTTCAAACTGTATATTGTCTAGGACCTCGGAGGAGTTGTTTTTCTGCTCTGGGGTGGACAGATGGATTGATTGGGAGAAAAGTGGGGAAAGGGTATCTTGGGCTAAGCCATAATTGTCATACACACACACACACACACACACACACACACACACACACACACACACACACATACAGACCAACTACACAGTATATACACCCAAGCACTCATGACATGCTTCAAACCTATGCGCCTTGATGTAAATGCATTGTGCAACAATGCCACATGGGGCAGACCGTGCAAAAAGATAATTTTGTTTGTGGGGCATGTATGCATGGCATCAGAAACAGCATATTTGGAACAGGTCCAATTAGCTTGTCTCCTGTCCAAGTCTTTTATGTCTTTTGAGTAAAACGTACTTGAACAGAGTGGCCCAGTTTGTGGCCAAAAATACATTCTCCCCCTTAAGCCTTAATTAGTTATTCTTCATTCACCCATTAGATTTACACGGTGTGCTCAGACTTCATAACACTGCAAGGGTTGTGAACCCATCATTTTTAGTAGCTTTATGGTGGGTCTGTAATTTATGATTACAGTAATTTATGATGATCTTTATCTCAGCCTGCATACACATTCAACCAGCCAAAGATGAAGATGAATCCCGCCCATGTAATGTCTGCCAGTGTGTACTTGAGATTAGAGCCTCTGGATAAGTTTATAGGTGTTGAAATGACATTCATTTTGAGGATGCACAGTAATATCGGCATGATATCGGTATGACCTGATTAAGAGCTTAAGTTAATTATCAGCACCAGCAAATGTGAACATGTCTTCCGTTCTGCCTGGTGAAAAATGTATTTATTTATTTAACTAGGAGGAGATTTTATTGGCTTAAATAATGGATGTGACCTATTTTACATCTAGGTCTGGTAGTAACAAGTTTGTAAATTTGTTTAAGGATATTGTTTAATGGAAACACCAGCATACCAAATCGTGGCAAATATTGCAGCGTAGTACATCCCTGTTTGCTCCTTCCTGCTTCCAGATGGCAACGGCGGTCTGTACCGGGCCCTGGGCACCCAGAGGATCATCCAGGACATGGAGAAGAGGGGCATCAGCTGCGTCCACGTGTACTGCGTGGACAACATCCTAGTCAAGGTGGCCGACCCTGCCTTCGTCGGCTTCTGCGTACGAATGGGAGCCGACTGCGGAGCAAAGGTTAGTGTGAGGGGTATTGTACCACTATATTCTATAATATAGAGTACAGTGGTAAAATAACAATATTAATAATAAGAAGAATAATACTAAAATACTCTTCATGGTTAAAAAAATATATATTTTCATACATGTTAGTATGGGTAGGGTGTACTAATGTTTAAAATTCGGCTATAGGGTATATCATAATGACTGTTTAGTTAGTTTAGTTTAGTAACTGTCATTAAGTAGGCATTATGATAACTCTGTAGCCAAAATGTTAACTATCAGAAGTCAATATTGCCTAATCATTGTCCCTCAGTTGTTTGTCGTATAGATTAAACATGAATCAGCATAAACACCATTATAGATGACCATTTAGATTTCAAGGCAAATGCTGGGGTCAAGAGTGCATTCAAAGGAGCAGCTTGAGCAAAGTGAGTGAACGCCATAGCCAGACTTGCACTTCTTAAAATTCACCACTTGGTGGTAATGTTGCTTTCAGATGCCATTAAAGAAAAGTCCACACAGTTGTTAAGAGTACATGAACATTATGTTCTTTACAGCCTGTTCTACCAAGTCTTCTAAATGCAACACGGCATCCTAGGTTTTAGGGGTGAATGTGTAGCATTTTTGACTAGGTGTAGAGGAGTTGTACTTACTTTAAAAAGACATTGCCCCTGCAACTATAGACTTGCCATAACTTGAACAAAACTGGTACAAGTTAGTGCTATTTTTTATACTTAGATTGAAGAAGTCAGTACCTTCAGAAAGTGACTATATATGTTTAGGGTTATAACAGTCAGCAGTGACTGTACTGAATATTTCCTGTATCCCCCTGCTCTGCTTAGTGTTTTGGAAAGGCACAACTATCCTTTAGGTTAGATATCAAATCGGCATAGGATTCTCTTTGAGTGTAAGGAAAGATTAGAAATTAATTCTGTGCAAGGAAGAGTGTGGACACATGCGATACAGTTTAACATAAGCACTTGTTTAAACTGTGTCATCCTATTTGATGTAATGGCTCTAAATTCCTTTAAATCTCTTAATTCTGGTTCATATCAGACCCTTGCATACACATGCGTTGCTCCAGCGCTTGCATATGGCCTCAGTATGCAGCTGTCCATGCTGACCAGTAGACGCAAGTGTTGTATCTGCTCCAAGAACTTCAGCAGAGCTCCATGGAGACAGCGTAATCAGTCCCCCCCCCACTCCCATCTCTGGGACGCACATATCCGGCGCCTGATTCAGCCCAACGGCTTTTCGATGAGGCTTTTGGGGGGGATACACTGCAATTAGCCGTCATTAGGATTCATTTTCTTCACATCTGTGGACATTCCTTCACGCTCTGTCTGTCCCAGTTTGTCATGACGCGTCTTTTCCCCCCCTTTCCAGAGAGCAGGTTAGCGACTGCACACCCTCGTGAGTTTCAAATGAAGCAAAGATGTTTAAGCAGTACTACCTTGGCCTGCGAAAAACATATTTTAGTGTTTCTGGTTTCACGTGGTGCTCGCCAAGTATTTCTTGGTCATTTTCGCCTATCATCTTTATGGTGATGTAAAATAAGACCAGGAAAATATTCCAGTTGATTTAAAGCTGCCAAAGTCATTTCTTGTCTTGGCGGTGGGCTTTGCTCAGTCAGATGTTAAGAAAACGCCACAGCATCGCCTGCCAAGAATCTAGGAATATTTTATAGGGTATATATGTATATGTATGTGTGTTATGACTCGGATTAAATATAGAAGTGTTATATAGAGGCCCCTTTTGCTGGAAGGTAGTGAGCACTGAGGCAAACACCCAGCAGAGAGAGTAAATAATTTGAAAAATCGTCCCGTAATGGGCCCTTAAAAGCATTCGTCATCTAGTATGGCGCCGAACCAGTGACTAATCCACAAGTGAGGAAATCATGGCAACCGTTTGTTCCTTTTTTTCAATACACCCACTCGTTTTGGCGTTTTGGAGACACGAAGGCTTTGGTCTTTGCAATCAAGAGAAATACCTTTTCAAATTCCCATCCATACATTTCACTCATCCACACTGTTGTTGTTGAGTTCTGGGTTAGGCAGAATGGCAAGGCAGTAATTCCTTCGTGACTCTGGTGAATCTGTGGTGAAGACAGCCAGGCAGGATGAAAGGCCAGATCCAGCGTCCCCATTGTAAATTGTAAAGGATACAGCTAATGTGGCTTCCAGCTCAAAGCCTCCTCCCCTACACAAACCCATCATCAACTGCAAACTTTGTAATTTGTAACTCACAGAGTGGGGACTGGGGCTTTTTCTTTCTTTTTTTTGTAACAGGGGGATTCCTGTTTGAAATTAGCATGGGAGATGGAGCATGGGACACTGTACTTTTTTTCCCTTTTACATGGCACGACCATCACTGATTGGTGCAAATAAGCTGTGTCCCACATCTTAACCAACTGTGGAATTCTGGGAATGGGAATTCTGTAGTGTATGTAAAAAAAAGGGGAACAGCATCCAGGTTTTGTGAAGCCTGCCAAAAAGGATTTGTAATCATGACCTCTGCATCAAGCACCAGAGAGGTTTGGCCTGCGGGAAGTCCTTTTGTTGACGTCACAGGACCCAGTTGCACAATACATTGGAAAATATCACAATATCGACACATATAATTTTTGTTTATGTCACAGGACCCAGTTGCATAATACATTGGAAAATATCATAATATCGACACATATAATATTGCGATAGGAGGAAAGTGTTATGGGCAATTCCACCTTATGGCAGAACATTGGTAAATGTATGATTTAAATATTAAGCATGCTCAGATTTCATTCATCATTCACATTATACAAATACCATGGCATTTTATTGTTGTCATGGATGTGAAACGTCCACTTTCCATGGAATTGCCCTTACATAAATGCAGATATATATATGCAATAGTAGCTATTTTTGTGACTTGACTGGCAGGTGGTGGAAAAGACCAACCCGACGGAGGCCGTGGGTGTGGTCTGCAAGGTGGACGGCCGTTACCAGGTGGTGGAGTACAGCGAGATCACCCTGGCGACGGCGGAACGGCGGACCTCAGACGGGCGGCTGATGTTCAACGCCGGCAACGTAGCCAATCACTTCTTCAGCCTGTCCTTCCTCAGAGACATCGTCAAGTGAGTCAGGCCCCCAACTCAGCATCTGTGACTCACCGCATACACACACCATCAGGCACACACACATACACACATACACACACACACACACATACACACACACACACGCACACCATCAAACAGTGCTGCCCTGTCTTTACTCACTTGCTCATAACCTAACTGGCAAAGTAAGTGGGGAGTAAGTAAAAGTGAATCCTGGCATGGGGGACTAGGAGCTAAGTCTACAAAAGTCTCTTACAAATAGGAAAGCACAATGTCAAACTTGTGGTGACAGAAATGTCCCCCCTGCACTGTGCGAATTATACGACAAGTGTATGAGTCAGGATTTAAAACAAGGCGTTATTCTTTTGACTTCTCCATGTGGGTCATGGGACTGGTTATCCGTAGATAGATTTTATAGTTTTTTTACCCCGTAAAATGGTCTACAGCGTACAGTACATTGAATCCAGATTGAGGCAGGTATTTAGTGAGTGGATTGTTGCTAGGCACCGTACCGCCAAACAGTGGAGATCTCCCTATCTAATGGAGCCCTGCAACGTTTTAAGTTGTCAGGAAGGTGGCAATGACTACAATGTGTGCCCAGAATATAAGATATTACAAAAAAAAAACGCCTGTTGTTTTTGTGTGTCTGGACGCTGGTATTTTAAATGCATGATATCTTTGCCAGCCTCTCTGTTGTCTCTTTCACTCCTTTTTTCGCTCAAATGAGCTTTACGAGGGCAACATGACCAGAAAGTACATGATCCATTTTTATATCTCTTTGTCACTCCCTGTAGCTGTCTGTCTGTCTGTCTGTCTGTCTGTCTGTCTGGTTTCTCTTTCTTTCCCCCTTTTGTTCTGTCCATCTCATCTGTATATCTGTCCTCCTGTCCCCCTCCAGTACCCATGAGCCTCAGCTTCAGCACCATGTGGCTCAGAAGAAAATCCCCTATGTGAACGCTCAAGGCCAGCTAATCAAACCCGACAAACCCAATGGGATTAAAATGGAAAAATTTGTCTTTGACATCTTCCAGTTTGCCAAGTGAGTGAAGTCAATGATTCTTTCCAGTCCTGTTTTTAACATATGCACAGCCACACACACACACACACATACACACACACACACACACACACACGTGCTCACATAACATGAAACCGGCCAAAATAGCAGGTTCACAAGGCTTCTCCCAGCCCTCAGTAAGCTCTGTCAGTCATATCCAGACATCCTGGCAGAGGCACACATTGATGTGCACATGTAACCCAGCACCATGAGGCTTGGAAGGACTTGCGGTGTGTGTTCAGGTAGACAGCGTTTTGTACTTTTGTACATACTTCTTTCCAGACGCAGGAAACCCTTGTGTCTTTCCATGTGCTGAGGCTGAACCCAGTAGAACCCAGTGTGTTTTCAGATAGACAGCATTTGTGTGTGCGTACTTGTCCACACATACTTTCTTTTCAGACACCGCTAACCCTCGTGTCTCTCTCAGTGTGCTGTTACTGAGCTCAGTAGAGCTCCATGCGGCAGCCATTGTGGCTCGCTGCCCTCCAGTGCCCTGGCTCCAGCTTGGGAGCCCATACAAATTCCGTTACCACCGGGAGCCATTACGTCAGGCTGGAGTCATGCGGCTGTCAGGAAGCCTTCTCAGAGCCTAGTGCCATCTTGCAGAAATGCAGAAGATTCCTCATTCTGTAACAAATGTATTTATTTATTTGTAAGTTTGTTTTTTTTATTCAAAAGTCAGGTTAGTTAGTGAATATGTCAGTATTCAAACCCAGCTGTTGGGAAGACTTCTTAAAACCTAGAGTCATTGCAAACAGATTTCTCATTCTCCAACTTTGTACAAAGATTTATGTATTTGTCTGTTTGTGTAAAAGTCATCTCATTCAGAAAACCGGTAGATTAGTAAAGATGTCACTATTCACACTCCACAACTATTCAGACTCAAAGCACAGATGCATTCATTACACACACACAGATGTGCTATGACATTTAGAGGTCAACCGGTAAAGTTTCCTGGTTGTCATGCTTGCTCTCAAGCCCAGTCACAAGCACAAAAGCACTGACTGACCACAGGACACTTGGCATCACCGGACCTGTCTAGTAGACATGTGTTCGCATAGACTTGTCCAAAAATGTAGGGCTTCAAATGTAGCCTTTGCATATTCCGTTCAGGAACATTATTCACCTTGACAATTCAAAGGGAATAATGGGGAATGAAGAGTCTTCCTACTGTGAATTACTGCTCAGACTAAACCAAACGCTGGCGGTAGTGTTTTATAGGAAGTTGGGGCGGTTTGGGCACCTAATCATTGAGGCGTCTGGTATGTCCTTCTTAGGACATTTGTGGTGTACGAGGTCTTGCGAGAGGACGAGTTCTCTCCTCTGAAGAACGCCGACAGCCAGGACGGCAAGGACAACCCCACCACAGCGCGCCACGCCCTCATGTCTCTCCATCACCGATGGGTGCTCAATGCCGGTGGACACTTCATCGACGAGAATGGCACCCGTGTCCCCGCAATCCCTAGGTGCGTCCTTACAAACATGTACACACACACACACACACACACACACAATTTGACACTATTGGCGCAAAAATTCCAATGAAGACAGGCATTCATGAAGTACATACCTTTATTAATGCCATTCAGTATTCGGATTACTGTGAATTGTGAGTTTCTCAGACATGCACACAAATGTAAGTCCTGTACATAATTTTAGACTGACCTTCAGGCATTTTTATGTGTTTATGAACTTACTGTCTTGGTGTGAGCCAGGGCATAGTATGGGAATCGTATGGGACATAGCCACCCACACTGGGTTGCCCTGAATAAAAAAAAACATCCTAATATGGTTCATGATTTTTTTTTTCTTGTGTCACTTCCTTCACCAGTGTCATGAGGTTTATAAGGCCACATTCTGTACACCCATCGTCCTCTTATTTCACTCATGTTATCTCCTGTGTAACATTTCTAGACACGGACCAGCAGGGACTGTTTCGGCCGGTGTCACCCAGAAGTAACTACAGTATTCCTACTTTTTTAGTGCATGGTGGTGGGGCTTTTGCTTTTTCGTTCACACCCTCACAGATAGACCCCTGCAGCTAACCTCAGCTATCACAGAACAAGTGGCCCCCCAAAGGCCCCTCGCCCCCCTGGGGGCAGGTCCCTTGACCTGGCTTAGGTGGTGGAGGGAGTCGAAGTCCTTTGGCCCCCGAACGCCAATACTAGTTCTCTCTCCCGGGACTGGGTCCCCCTGTCGCTAAACTAACAGACAGAATGCTGTGCATGTGTTGGGGGAAGAAAGGCATGTCAAGCAATCAGGGAGATGATGATCGCTCATTTGTGTAAAAATTCATGGTTATGGAGCGCCGCCAAATCAAATGTCAATTTTCTCCATTTCTGTCTCCATCTCTCCTTTTCCTCCCCCTGTCTCTCTCTCAAACCCATGATTAACTTCCAGTGGAAGAATGTATTATTTTAAGCCTCGCAATAAAATAAACATTCTTTTGAAAACGTAGAGCATAGATTTAAAACATGTTCTGTGCTATCTCAGTACCTAAGTATGCGATTTTTGTAGGGTGTAGATTACTGAGAGTGTATTGTGAAATGCTTTCTTCACTTGTCCTTAACAATTTTTCATTATGTTTATATAACACTGTAGGAGTTGGAAACACAGTTGACATAGTCACAAAAGACCTGTTTACACCAAGGCTTTCAATACAGCAATGGGTCTTGCAGTATCAGACAAAAAGAGATGTTACCAAATAATAGGTTATAAAAATGTGTATGTGACCTGTATGTGAGACCAGGCTGTGAATTAAAGCACTCTGACGCATCTGTTAGATGTTAATATCATTTGGTGTTTTTTTTTGCATTTCTGCGTTTTTTTTACACAGCTTGAAGGATGGCACAGATCTACCGATCAAATGTGAGATCTCACCACTGGTGTCTTATGGGGGAGAGGTATGCAGGAAGCCTCTGCTGTTTGTCATGCATTCAAAACTGTTGCCACTTTTAAGCGCTAAGAGTTTTAAATGTCAGTAAATCTGTTGCAACTGTCATCGTGTAGTTTATTTATCTGACCCCAGAACGGGGCGCCTCCTGACATGTACAATCCTCCTGTGATCATACTTTTTTTGCCTTTGCAGGGATTGGAAGCCTTGGTGAAAGGCCGCGAGTTTCGCCCGACGCTGGTCATTAACGAGAACGGCCTCCATGAACTGGTGAAGAACGGGCTGTAAGGAACAAGATGGCGGCCGTCAAAAAACCAAATGGAAACACCTTCACCTGTTTGCCTCTCGCACTGGGGAAACTGTGAAGATATTGTGCAATAAAATAAAGGAAGGAAGCATCTTGCAGCCAACTGCTCGAAAATCTGTTTTAAGAAAAAGAAAAAAAGATTATGCTATTTATTTTGCGAAGACTTATTTTTTTACCTGCACCTTGTCACCAGGTCTGGCCAGCATTTGCATTTATCCCATTGTACATAGATTTCTAGTACAGAACAATAAATAAAATCAAAAGATGATCAAAAGATCAAATGTTATCACGATTATTATTATTGTATGAAGGGTACGTTTGCGTAGGTTTGTGGAATATTCCCTATGGCGTCATTTGTTAAACTCTGTCTTCTGCCAAAGTTCCTCGGTGTCTGTCTACTCTGCTGCGTACTCGGATGAAAACGTTTTCTTTTTCTAATGTGAGTGCTTGTGACCGTCTCCTGTTTGACTCTGGACTTCCAGGACCCTTATTAAACACACAGACACGCTGCTGTGCTCCCCCGGTGAGCGAGAGAGCAAGCGAGTGTGCGTGTGTTTGATGGGTGTGTTTTTTGCATTAGAGATCCAGCCTCGTTGAATCAGAATTTCCAGCGCATGGTTTATGAGGGAGGCTTCAGATGGGCCGGAGCCTGCAAGACCGCCGCAGCCATTCAGGAAATGTGCTCTGTGGCTCTTCGTGGCCAACTCCCCCATCTCTCTCTCTCTGTCTCTCTTTTTCTCTCTCTCGCTCTCTCTCTTCCTCTTCCTCCCTCTCCCCTCTTCCTTTCTCTTTCTCGCTCGCTCTATCTGTCTCTCTCCTTGCATTTGTTTATGCCCTCTCTCTCTCTCTCTCTCTCTTTCTTTTTCTCTCTGCCTCTCTTTCTCTGCTATTCCGGTTCTTTACTCTTCTGCTTTTCTGTCCGGTCTCTCTGCAACCGTGTCTTCTCTCGCTCCCTCTCTCTCTCTCTCTAGTGTCTGTCTTAAATTCAATGGACCTGTTGGAAAGAAACTGTATCTTTTTCTGTTTACATTGTCACTGCAGTTGATGTACCAAAACTTTGAGATGGTACACTTGAAGGATTTTTGTCTGTCTCCACCTAAATAAACCAGTACAGAAGTAACTTATATTTTTGTGTGTTCCCTGCTGTGCAAACGCTAAAATATTTATGTACTGCTTTTCAACACCTCCACATGACCCAGAGTGCATAATTAGGATAGAAAGTGAAATGAGGTGCAGCAGGAAAATGCCATGAAGGTTCAAATTCTGGGCCGAAAGACGCATACCCTTTAGAGAAGTCTTCTCAATCAGCAGATCTGTTTAAGATGAACTCTTCCACACAATAGGCCTACTTGTAACAGTAAGGTGCTTGCACAATGACCCAATGACAACAAACTCAAACAAACGATACTTTGGCCAGTGTGAGCCATCATTATGTTTGTTTTTGTTGGGTGATGGCTTGCTTACTATTTGCCAGTATGGAACTGGCAGTTGGTTTACTTAACATTATCCATATGTCAACTGCCAACTTTAGAATGTTGATGTTGTTGAGGCAGTGTGGAAGCATGTGATGATGCTGTGCAGTGCAGCACATACGTAGCTGCATGTATAGTGGGCTATTCTGCAGCATGACCGATTATAGTGGGAGGAACATTTAGTCGGCTACCAATCATGGGTGAGTTTTATAAGAAACTGAATATGGCCATCAGTGGCCATAATGGATTTATGCAACCAGTGTTCACATACTGTGAAAATATTCAGGAGTTTGCATGATGATTGCTAACAAGGCTACACCTGTTGGTTTTTTTGTATCTGAAATTTCCTTGTACTTTTAAACAAAGATTCTGGATTGGCAAACTCAAAACTGACAAATGAGTTTTTAAAAGGTGTCCGCACCTTATTGTCCATGGTTCTTGCTTACATTTTCAAATTTAACTATAGTTGTTCAGAATACGTCTGGTTTCATGGGTGAAGTAAAGGTCTGATTTGTTACAGTAGGTTAGCTAGATATGACTGCAAGAACTTTTGGGTTTCTGACAGATTCCACCAACCGTCAAACATGTTGAATGAGTTAGCAGCATTCAGAGTTATGCCAGTTATGTGTGATGAATTATGAAAGCATAATACAAGCAAACTATAGCAGCCATCTGCAAGATACCATTTTATGCTTTTACGTACACTTTCCTCTGTGTAATAGCAAACGTTTTAATGTGTAGCCCTGACGCTTCAGTGAACCGAGTTGGAGCTCCATTCTGTATAGACCATGTCTGCTTTACCTTCAGAAATATGCCTAAATGCCTCACTTGCATCAATAGCCTGAGGCTAGGAAACTGATAATGCAGCGATGAAGCAGCAGAGTAAAATGTAGACTAGAATGTAGAAAGTTTAAATCTTTGGCAAGACATTTCCTTTAAAACAGGCGATTGTAATTCAAAATGTCACATTTGTAACATCACTGTGGCTATTTGCAGACTGTGTGTTCTGCTGAGTCCTTGTCATCTTGTGTACACATATTTGTGTTGAGGACATATCTAGTTATTTATCAACTGTATTTCTGAATCCCGAAGAGGAAGAGGAGTCAGCATATTGTAGACATTCTGATGCATACTTGGTTCAACAGTGATGGCAGTGGGTTTTTTTTTCTGTTGATGTCTATTTGAATCCAAATGATTGCTTCTTGTACCATATAGTCTTGCCCTTGGTGAGAAGAGGTCATCATTTTGTCAAACAGTTCCTATCTACTTTCTGGGCCAAACTGAAAAATCACACACTCATCTTGGACAAAGCTCTGAGTGTGTTTAGAGAAGCAGAGGTATGGAGAAACAGTCCTGCTTTCCTCATTAAAGTTCAGTGTTCTCATCTTCCTCCTCCTCTTCCTCCTCCTCTTCCCCCTTCTCTTCCCCCTCCTCCTCCTCAGACGGGGGAGAAATCTTCTCTTAAAAATGCTCCTGCTTCCCATAATACTGAAGGAGATGATGTCATCCTTGAAAAAATAAAATTTTTACTAAAAAAAAATACTAAAAAAATAGATAATAGAAAAGGTTCAAATGGCAAATCGCTGCTGTCTGCATTCCAAAACTACTTTTAAGAATTGCTTTCAACATAGCTGTAATGTTTGCATTGTCAATAAGCTATTGCAGAAAGCACACTTCTTAAAATAGCTGGAATGGACCACTCTGTATGTAGTTTTTGATGAAAAGTTGAAAAACAAAATTCATTCATCCTGACATTGATGTTGGGCTCTAGCACAACTTAAGCTAAGATTCACATCACTCAAACAATCAGATTTTTTCCATTGAGTGTCGCTGCTCTCTTTCACCGTAGCCTGTAGCCATAGCCTGTCAAAACAAAGCAAACAAAAAAGACACAGCAACATAAAAACTTTGCTGATTGGTCACCCGAGTGGAGCCTAATTGAAACCTTATGTATGGCATGTGGAATTCTGGGACTTTGGCATGCTCCCAAGAATCCTCAGAATGTAAAGTTTCTTTCCTTTTCTCCTGGTCTCTCTCTCTCTCTCTCTCTCTCTCTCTCTCTCTCGCTCTCACTCCAGGTCTAGCTGTGTGTCTCTCCCCCCTCCTCCTCTCTCTCTTTCTTTTTTTCCAGGGGTGTCTTACATCAGCTCACAGTCCTGAGAGCTGGCCCTAAGAGAGAGTAGCTTGAGAGAAAGGATTCTAGCACCGACACTGGCTGAACTGGATTACGAACTTCTTCGGACAAATGGTTTGAGACAGGAAGCTCTTCAGAGGTAAGTGTTGATGGTGATTTTAAAGTGGTTGTTATTTAAAGAGTTTACAAGTTTGTTTGTTTGCTTTCATTCTTATACTGCAGCAATTATACAGCTTAGACTTGAAGTTCGTCATTGGCAGTAGGACCAGAAATTTGATCTGAGGTGATTTTAGGTGGCTTTAGCTCCGTAAGGCAGTCTATAAGTTTTTTGTCTATAGATTTTAGTCACTTTGTGTCTGCTTTCTCTGTATTAGTTGCTGTTTGCATGGCAGACCAAAATAGCAGATTGCAGAGTACCTATCCTTCCGCACACCACTGTGAAAGAAGAACTAGTGCAAACCAGCTGTTTTGGGGGATGGCTGATGTGGTGGCTAGGCAACTCAAGTGAACAGAAACCTTCAGTTCGTAGACTTGTGTCTAAATCATTTGTAACTTTTGCACTACAGTTTGTGGAGGTGTGTGGAGGTATTGTTTTAATGGACTTATTGTCAACTAGCAATTCCTTTTCTACAAAGGTTGTCTTTTACTGTATTTTAGATTAGATGAATATCTAGATGAAACTATTTGGTTGTAACTCATCCTTTGGATTGTATTGCTGTTCAGTATTTTTTCATATGTTTCCATTAATATAATACAATATGCTTTATTTAGAAGTACAGCTGTTGAAATAGTGCACCACTAAAAATAGTCTAAAATTTGAGTTAGACCATCAAAAACACAAAAGCCAAAATCACTTCCTACATATTAAACACAAAATGGCAAAGGAAAAAAAATACATATTTTTGCATTTACAGTATGTTTGTACTCTCCATGGTCTCCAAGAATGGTCTTCCAGCTGTTAGCATATGGATTTCATAGTCACAGCACAGCGCCTGGAAACACATTTCTTAGTATCTGACACCAGGCACCGGTGACCTAAGCAGTCATGGCCGCACTTGGCCAAAGCATTGCTCTAGAGGTGTTTGTGGTGACAGGGCATGGAGTGAAAAACAAAATGCGACGAGCGAGGTCAAGGTGCCCTGTTATGTGACCCCAGTCTTATTCCGAGCAGCCTTGTTTGCATTGGTCATGGTTCGTGACCTCACTGCTGGGAATATCGCAGGATGAACTCTTCAAGGCCTGAACATGTGCTTTAGCTTATGGGAAATATGTGCTGTAGGTTCTACTGCAGAACTGCATATCATCCACCCCTCCCTCTCCGCATCCCCTCCCCAAACCCAGACTAACTGCGAAAAGGTGATCTCTAGCCTGAGTGAGTGTCACAGCCTGTCTTTTGTGTTAATTTCTCATCTAGCGGTATAGCTGTGAAAGGTAAGAGGATGATTCTGTCCTCTGACAGACGTATGGCGAATATCTGAACAGAAACTTGACACTGACCTCTATTATCATGAGGAAATAAACTTTGCCCATGCTAAATGGCAGTTAATACTTTGACTATAATGTCACAAGGGGGCAGTTTAAGCATTTAGACTTATTATATAATATACAGCAAGTGTAAACATAAGAACATTTGAAAACTGACATTCTCAGAGAATCACAGAAGTAAAAATAATGCATATTTAGCAGCCTATCAAATATCCAGCATTGTACAGATAAAACACAAATTGATAAAATATACCATATATATAGATAAACATCAGGGGGAGTGAAGCTACTGAAACCAGAAAGCAAACACATGTCATTCAGATGTTCATTTAACCGTTCACCCATTCAAAGCAGTTGGTCTACAGTGCCTGATTGACATCTATTCACAGATAACAGCCATAATGATACACTGTAATGGTGGTGTGTAATTTCGACTTGTGCTTCAAAAACACAGCAGACATTTGCTCTGCCGCGGCTTTGCGCCATTGCGCCATTGCTCCATTGCTCCATTGCTCTCCATTTTATGACATTCCACTGCTTTTTAGATCAATCCTATGCAGCATGGAGGAGAGCAGTGGGATGGCTCTTTACTTAGCGACGGCTTGCATTGAGGTATAAATAGTTACGACCCAAAGACATCACACAAAATACCAGGTTTTGCATCCCACACATGTTCGTGAAGCCCAGCCCTATAGCCCAAACTGAAATGCCTCTGTTTTTTTTTGTTTTGTTTTTTTTAAACACCACACAGACAGATCAGGTTTCTGATAATGTGAAGGTAAATACATTCTCCATCTGGTCAAAGTCACAACTTTTTGTTTGGCAACCTGCACTTGGCAGCTCATGTGTATTTCTGTATCTGGCCATCTTTAATGTATTTTAGGGAGAGATTGTGGTGTTTTCCATTTCGGCTATATTGTTGGCCATTGTCATTTCACTCTGGCTAAAGTGGGAGGCTACATGTATATTTCATCAGTTTGAGTGTTGCTTTGCACATGATGCTTTCAGCTGTCCTGAGAAAAAAAAACAAATCACAGGTGGCGGATTGTCCTGTAGACATGTAGAATGTTAAGTTACAGAAGTAAGACGCTTGAATCCAGGGATACTGTATGTTGCCATACACACGTGGACAGAGCACGCTCTTTATACATCTCACTCAACACAGATGCTGTTGTGTGCACTGCATTGTCATAAAGACCTGAGTGCTGAAACTAAACTCTTTCAGTCCTACTGACAAGCCCTATGTGCTGGAAACATATGCTTGTGTAGACTGTATTGTGGCATACTTTGGTTTACATTCATGAAGCTATCCTATATTGCACTAACTCACACACGATTCTGAATTAATGCTTGCAATGCTAGCCTACTTGGATTTTTTTACTGTTATGCTTTTGTCTAATAACATGCAATCATATTCATGTACAGGACGGAATATAGATAAGTTACTTATGTTTTCTTTTACTTTCCGTTCCATGATACATGTCTTTACTATAGGGAAAGAGAAATTCCAAACTGCTCGTTGTTTTAAGATTTCAGAGAGTCCTTGGAATGTAGCGGCATTTAAAGAATGCTCAATATTCAAATGACTCTACAGCAAAAATCTTGAACTTGATACCCCTGAAAGCAGAGGTCTTCAGCATCTCTCCGGCCAAGAACCTCTTAGTTGTTAGAAATACCAGAGAGAAACTTTTTCTTACTTATCTTACTGTAATCTTAAACTGAAATGAATAAAATCAAGAGTAATGTGTGAGGCAACCTAAAGTGCCATATATAGACATAGATTGTAATAGTGCATACAGTGCTACAACATTGAAATAATATTTTTGCAGACTGATATATTCATACAGTGTTTTTTTTTCTTGTAATTTTTTGGAAGACAAACAAGGGATCAGATCATTTGGCTGATCATAGTTGATGGGATGTAAGTGGTCCCTGAAAGTGGTCCGTTTACTTGACATCATATATGGCTGTACTTGTAATGCACAACAGTGCATATGACATTTCCACACAATGCCATGAATATGACACAAAGAGAATACATTTTGGTGTTTTAACTTAAATATGATCATTAAAGGAGAACTTCGGTAAAAATGAAAATTGGCAAGTTAAAACATCATATCGAGTTGGTATGTGTACTGAGGAGCAAAATTGTTTTAGCCTGTTGCATTCAGAGTTTAACTATTTTTTATCGTTTGTCCCAGAAGGCTAACAATGGAAGTGGTAGGTGCCCTTAGACGAAGCATGACGACTACGCTATTTTTAAACCATTAAAACAGCTCGAAGAAACTCCACACTCCATCGGTAGTACAACAAAGGCTCTGGCATTCAAAACAAAGCACTGAGAATATTGTAAATGTACACGTTTATTTAAAAAACTGTTCTTACATGTAGTAGTTTGCAGTTGTTTCTCGTCGCCGCCATGATGAAAGTCCAAACAAGTTGATTGTACTACCTCTCCTCCTATTCTTCCTGCTGGTTCGTGTTCGTCAATCAACTTGTGCGGACTTTCATCATGGCGGTGACGAGAAACTACAGCAAGGTACTGCCTGTCAAAACTGTTTTATTAATAAATGTTGTATACACAGTGCCTCGTTTTTGATGTCAGGGCCTTTGTTGTACTACCGATGGAGTGTGGAGTTTCTTTGAGCTGTTTTGGTTTAAAAATAGTGTAGTCGTCATGCTTCGTCTAAGGGCACCTACCACTTCCATTGTTAGCCTTCTGGGACAAACGATAAAAAATAGTTAAACTCTGAATGCAACAGGCTCAATCAATTTTGCTCCTCAGTACACATACCAACTCGGTATGATGTTTTAACATGCCAATTTTCATTTTACACCAAAGTTCTTCTTTAAGATCCCTCCAGAGAATGTGTAAAGGACTCTGCGTGAATCTGTGTGTATATGTTTACACACAAAAGTGTGCATTTGTGTCTGTGTAGGTCAGGGTGTGAGAGATAGAAAAGGAGAGGGGAGAAAATTACATGAAAGAAAAGTAAAAACAGTGCTTCAGATGAACTCACAGCAGTAAAGAAAAAAACGTGAATGAATACTAGGATAAACTGACCCTAGTTATTTCTGTAAATGTAAATAATCATGATTATATCTCAGCAATTTATCTAGATTTGTGTCATTTGGAGATTTCTGATGAAATGCAACAAGTTGGGAAGTAATAATAAAATAAAACAGTTTATATACTTTATGAAGTCTTAACTAGGTTAATAAAGCACTCAGTGTCCATAACACACATGTGTAAGATCTGAAACTTCTCTTCGTAGACCCAGAAATTAGAAGCCATTGACAGATTTCAGCGGGTCTCAGTCGCACATGATTTAAGCACCATGGTGTGAACTGAGTGCTGCTTTTAAGGAAGGAAATGGAAAAGGATTTCTTGGCAAGAGCCTTTTTTTCCGAGGGGCAAAGTTGCCGAGCTTAATTTAACTCCCGAAAGCTCAGGGGAGCAAGTCCGTCTGACCGAGGCCCCTAGCACTGTGCAGGTGCAGAGGCATAACCGCAGCTTTCACTGCGAACCTCACGGCTCCGAGGGGCATCTGGGACTCATTTGGACACAATGCCGTACATATAGTTTTACCTCGACCTCTGGGCCCGCAGCAGTCCCCTCGGACTTACTGTGGATCTGACGGTGTAACCTTCCTCCTCCAGTGGAGCAATCGGTGGACGCCTTCAACGTTTGGACAAAAAATAATTCTCAAGAAAATATACATCGTTAATACACATTTCAGTGTCAATAATAATGTCGTAAAATGGCCATAAAGATCACATTAGCCATACAAATAGTAGAATCTTGCGTTAACTACATTGAAATGCCTCTTTTTTTTTGCTGTTGTCGTTGTTGTTTTGTCTGCTTTTTTGTTTGGATTTCTGAATATATTGGGTCAATTTTATTATGTTGTGGTGTGCTGTGGTATTAACTCATACGTGACGTGAAAATCTCATGCACATGGGGACTTTCACTAGCAGGCGGGCGAAAGCGCAGCCTGTCTATGCTGCTGTCAGTGCTCTGCTCAGGGGCCATGCTCCCGTGCTAGGTTAGCAACATCCTCTTTGCCACCACACGTGACACCTGTGACCGCAAAACGTCCGCTCTCCATTATAAAGAAAACCTGCTCCAGGTGTGCGTCGCGCTCCCCCTTGACATAATGGGAGACTGTTTTCGAGCGTGCCGTGCTCCCCTTTCACCCCCTCACCGCTCTGCAAACCCCCACTGGGGTAATGGGCCTGCGCTCGTTAATTTGCGCTTGACGGTTTTACAGGCATCAGTTTTCACACACATCACCTGGAGCTAATTTGCTGTAGAAAAGGCTGTTCAATAAGAATATCGTGCATTTCCCATAAAAACACTAAAAAATTGTTGCGATGCCATATCAGAGCCAGAAGGATTGTGAAGACAAAATGACAAATGAGAAGCATGTGTGTCCTCACAATGGAGCCTGTGGGTGTGTGGATATCAAACTGTAACCTCCCAGAGAAACACACACACACACACACCCACACACAACCTATAAAACACTGCATTGTTTAACACTGCACTAATTCAAGCAGCCAGTTTAATAGGCTATTATCTCGGAGACCATTGTTATCGTGGCTGTGGAAACTAAGCAACCATTATGACAGCCCCACACACACACACACACACACACACACACACACACTCTGTGCCTAGTCTGCCTTCTTTGCCTCAGTGGTGAATGGGACATTTTGAAAAAAAGGGAATTTTCAATCCTAAAAGTTTCATGACAATTTTCTGACGTGTTTACCACAACATCAGCCCTCTCTCTTTCCATGCTGGTACAGTCTTGTGACTCATATATTAATGGCTTTTTCTGTGTGAATGTGTTTTCTTACACCATGCAACCCAATCAGGGGTGTAGCCAAGGGCCCAGCAACTGGAAATTGCTCTTCTGTGAGGACACTATATTTGAGGATACTAATAATATTTTTCATAGTAACGCAGGCAAAAAATGTATTCCTTCATTGGACGAAATTTTCTGGTTGTGAATCTGGATTCAATCCTCTTTAACCTCAATTTGCAAAATGCCCGTGTAAGCCCACAGCTCATCTTCACCCCGAAACAGAACAGCAGCAGCCGTATATCTGACATGCTGCTACCTCTCCATCTCTGAAAAGCTGTGTGAGAGTTTGATGAATGAGTCCTAAGTCATCTGCAACTGCCATGATTAAACGGCAGCTGCTCTGCACATGGAGTCTGAGGGAGGCTTGTGGAGATTGCGGAGCCCATCGCTGTCATTTTCAAGCCAATTATTACCATCGCAGCGCAAAGAAAGCAGTCAGCCTCGGGGGCCACTAATTGCTTACAGATTCTGACGCTGAGACATAATTGCCACCTTCATATAATGTCTCCCTCGTGTCCTGTCCAAGCTAGTTAAAATGTACCTATAATCTTATTTGGTGTCCAATCAGATTTGTTTTCAATGGCAACTGATACTGCCTCTGTGATGTCTCTGTAGTGCCCTTGAGTGCAGCATAGCCTACTTCATTACAGATCAATGAGGCAAATCAGCTCATATTATCACCCAAAGGAAAAATAATACAGATTTAAAAATGTGCCTTCACTTTGTCTTTCAGAAACAAATAAGATCTTTTTCTGACTATTATCCTTTTCTCCTAAGGATGTTTTAGGAGTAACAATTCAGAATTCATTATCTGGCATTAGTGTGAATCTTCCTAAATTAATAAACTGTGTCGTTCGGTGAGCACCAGCCTTAAAGCTATTTCCACACTGCCTCAACAAACACTAACATTCTGAAATTGGCAGTTGGTGGCACCTGGCAGGTGGCAGTCTTTAGAATGTTCAGTAAACCAACTGCCAGTTCCACACTGCCCAGACAGTAACTGGCAAAGGTGACCTTTTTCAGCTAGCTGCCATCCAGTAAGCACAAACAAACACAGACTGATGGTCCACACTGACCAAACTGTTGGTGCTTGTTGAATTGTGTTGCTATTTGTTGGGGCAGTGTGCAAGCTTTTAAAGCTTTTACTTTTAATCTTAAAACAACACTACCTTCTTGACCAATCACATTTTGCACAAGCTAACTAATGCTAATGCATTTTACACTGAGGCTGATTCCAGAAATTACATTATTTTAATCAAGGGGGTATTTTAGTGCAGCCCTAAAAATTGTATTATGTATAATAAAAAAAATAATCATACAAGGTATACGATCTCCTAATAT
The DNA here is from genome assembly GCA_027475355.1 of Coilia nasus. NCBI lineage: Eukaryota > Metazoa > Chordata > Actinopteri > Clupeiformes > Engraulidae > Coilia > Coilia nasus. Next base: position 21,532,028 of record CM050212.1, read on the forward strand.
TACTCAAATCACATTTTTTTAACAATCATGAAAACAGTACCACAGTTGTCTAGATTTACTGAAATTACAGTGGTCCACAGTTGACATCTGTACAGTAGGGACAGTATTTCAGTAAAACTCACTTCCCCTTTTCACCAGAGCTGCACCGTTCAGAAACTATTTCTGTAAAATACTCTTCAATGTACGTCATTGTATGGTAGCAGCCAGCAGTCATGGGCATTAATATCACCTTGACATGCAGTGTTGACCTAGCACAGGGCTTCAAATATTCTTCCTTGCTCCTTTGCATGAGAGTAATGTTGTGCATTAAAAGTGAGCAGAGAAAGTGAAAGAGTGAAGTGTTTGCCTGCTTTAGACCTTTGGGTGACACCGATGAGGCACTGAGGTGGCATAAAATCGGCTCAGTTTTGCTCTATTGATATTATCTTTCCTTCTGGGGTGGAGGCCTGCCATTCAACTATAGCACCTCTGTTTTGGTCAGTTTTGGAAAGTAAGGCTGTTAGGAGTTAATTATATTAGAGTGGAGAAAAGAAAACTCAAAAAGAAAAGCTTTCCTTTTTTTCTTTATTTTTAACCTGTTTTGGATTCATCAGAAAAGGTCTGTGTTGAGATTGGAGTCATGTTGGTAATGTCGTTCAAAAGTCAACAGTAGTGATCTTCATACAGTCTTAAATGTATGGTGTATTACAACAATAGCTATGTTCACGTGGACACTTTTAATCCGATTACAAATGGAATAACTACTCAATCGGAATAGAAATGCACATATAAACACCTCAATCACAATAAAACTGTCCGATTCAATTAAAATTTTAATTGGATTGGAAGGAATGGTGTAGTCCGTTACAGCCGTCACATTTATTCCAGTTGTTTCTGGTGGGGTTCTATGTTCAGTCTTGTTTCAGCATACATATACCAACTAGCGATAAGACGTCCACAGTGGCTATTCGAACATACTGTATTATTTTTGCAACTGTCATGTAAATTCTACATTCAGATCCAACGATCAGGTTAGATCTTTTCCGATCCATAAAAAGTGTCCATGTAAACATATCTAATGACTATACTCAGTATAGCACAGTTAACAAACAAAATTGATTGTTTATAGTCAATGGACTGACTGCTGCTCCAAGTCGTACCAGAATGAGGCATTCGACAAAGGCACATACACTCTTTCACCATTAATAAAAGTCAAAGTACTTAATCTTAGCAGTAACCTTTTCTCTAATATTTATGTTGGCAAGATGGAGAACAACAACACACCTGACCTTTGTGGTCTGTAAAGTTTAGCTGTAGAGTGGGTGCAAAGAGGGTGGAGGCTTGTACCTCGAAAGTGTAATTTTACGAGAATGAGTGGAATGTGTGAAAATAATTCTTTTACACCTAAACTTAAAAAAAAAAAAAACTAAGGAAACAGCTGCGGCACAGCTGGGTTGATCAAGCCATCATTAGGTGCGAAAACCAGGAGAAGGAGAGAGAAGAAAGAAGGAAATGTATCTCCGGCGAACCACGCCTGAAAGACTGCTGTGTTTTTGCCAAAGTGGGAAAATTAAGACTTAAGGCTCGCTGGGATGTCCAAACAGACCGAGGTTTTTACGAAACAAGAGGATGTCCTGAACTCTTTGTTGACATCTGATTGTGCTTACTGTGTTTGAGTTGGACCCTGGCTAAGCCACAAGAAAAGGGATACTGTGGAGTCCCACACAATCTGTAATGCAGATAGAGGAATGTATAATATCTGTTTAAAGATTAGCATTGGGCATTTTCTCTGAGATAGGTTAGTTCTGGCCAAACCAGCTCAACTGAAAGCACTTTTGGTATTAGCATTTGTGTGGGAAAGGGGAAGGAGGCAAGAAGACCATGGCTTTGATGACCTTTAATCCAGGGAAGGAAGCTAGTCTCCACAGTAGTCTCCACCATGGGCTCCTCTCAGAGGCCACAATGCAGTCCAAAGGCTTGGGGAGTTGTTTTGGCTGCTACATATCGCCAGTGTTATCTGCCTTAATGAAAGCACTGAAACTCAGCTCCCACCCTGTGGTTTTGCTATGGAAGTATCTCTTTCCCACTCTTTCCTGTTTCTCTGCCTGTGCATAAACGTTATTTTGCTCGTAACATTTCATTCCCTGATTCAGGCACCTGGTCAATAGGCATTCTGTCTGATCAGAATGAAGGAAATGTTTCACATCCTTTGAGTCAACAAGATGAGAATGGCTACTTGTTAATTCTGGAACTAAGTGCAATGCCAGTTGATTTTTTTTACCATGGATGTTGTTGTCTGTGTGTCTGTAGATTAACTTACAAACTGTTAACTCACAGTGAACATGTCTTTTACCAAGAAATAGTTATTGTATCTTTTCTGTGAAGTGAACAGGCTTGCCCTTCATTCTTTTGTAAGATGCTTGCAATGCTAGCTATTATATACTGTATAAGGACCTTTAATTATGTTTTTCTGCCATCTTGCTTGCCACGATGTACATAGCATTTTCATTTGTATAGTGCTGCATCTGCTCCACAGAATGTAGTTTAATACATTTCCCATTGTAGACATTGCTGAAACCAACAGTCTTTATTTTGTCTATCTATTGCATTGTTGATTCACTTTAATTTGATCTGTTCGTCTAAGAATGTAACCAAATGTTAGTCTGTGGACATTTAAATTCCAACCTCAAGGCCTCAGAGTCAAGTCAAACATGATACATGCTTATTGTTTCATTTCCTTTAGTGCAGTATGCCTCTTAATGTACTTTGCTGTTTTTTTTTTTTTACATGTAGCGGAAAGTATCCGTCTTGTAACGTCTGCTTGTTTTGCCATTACTTTTGTCTGACTAGAGAAACATTAAACATTACAGCTATTGAAATATACATGGCTTCATTTCAATAACATTAGAGTGCATAGGTTCATTCTGAGATTAGTCAGGTGCTGTTGGGATGTATAATGTTGGTTTGATGCTTCTTGGACACACAGTGGTGCAGTGGTGCTTTTTTGGTGCTGAATTTTAAAAAAAAATAAAGTTACAATTGTGATGCCAAGTATGTCTCCCAAGAGCTATCTGTGTTTGGTACAATACGATTGATTTCAAAGCTTTGGGAGTGAAGTAAAGTTGCTGAAATAATAATACACACACTTGGACCCTGTGTCAATATGCTCACTACTGAGCCAGGAGAGAACAGATTTGGGCCTGAGATATATTTAAAATGCCCACAGCTAAGATGGCAGCACACCACTGCCTTCTCACGCTTAACAGTGATGCCCCTGGTGCTCGCTGTGGTGAGGCTTATACAGCTCCAATGTGTGATCTACAGTGGGCACACAAGCCCTCTCCCTCTCTCTTTCTCTCTCTCTCTCTCTTCCTCTCTCTCTCTCTTTCATTCTCTTTCTCCCTCTTTCCCTCTCTCTATCCTCTCTCTCTCTTGCTCTCTCTCTCTCTCACTCTGTCTTACACTGTCTTTCTCTCTCTCTCTCTCTCTCTCTCTCTCTCTCTCTCTCTCTCTCTCTCTCTCACACACACACACACACACACTGGCCAGAGCCCCAAGTTTCTGCACCTGAGGGAGGGCAGAGAGCCTTCTCAGAGCCGTGTGGCGCGTGTTTGCTTTGGATGCTCTCTCTCTCTCTCCCTCTCTCTCTCTCTCTCTCTCTCTCTCTCTCTCTCTCTCTCTCTCTCTCCCCCTCTCCCCCTCTCACACTCTCTCTCTCGAGGAGGGCCGCCCTTAGGGGCCACTGGAGGGGCAGATTGTTAATTTTTCGGTGCTTTTGAGGAACGTAAATAAACACAGCAGAGACGGCTGCCAAATGCGCGAAGGTAACAGCTCGGCTTTGTGATCTGACAACCTGCCTTAATGGCATAAATTCTGTTGGCATCCAACCGTGGAGTGGTAAGATGCTGTGTGTGATTGTGTGCATGGACTTACCAGCAGAAACAAACCTTCATTTCACCTAATTTTACTGGTTGGTGCTTCTGCTAATTGATTATTTGTGTTGTGGCAACTATATAAAGTAAGAGTAAGAGTGAGTAAATTGATTTTTTTTCTCTGAAAACTGTGAGCCACACTGCTAAACTGCGCCACAGTGTTAAATTGTGTGCATGGCTGTACCAGCAGAAACAAGTCTTTGTGTCTAATGTACTGGTTAGTGCGTTAAGTAATTGATTATTTGTGCTGCGGCAACTATTTAAAGTTTTATAGTTTATTTTTTTATAGTTTTTTGTTTACACTATTTAAAGTGAGGCTAAGACTGGGTGAAGTAAATTTTTCTCTCTCCATTCTGAAAACTGTGTGCTACACTGTTAACTGGGCCTTCTCACACAAAGCCAAAGATCTACAACCGATGAAAATCTCTAGTGATATTTTTGCTAGTTTACTTTGCCAAACATTAAACTTGTGTTTCAAACAGGCTAACTAATAAACTAATCAGATATCTTCCTCCTGCAGCCCCTTGCCTTTTGGGAGATTATTTCCAACATCATGAAATGCACAATAGTCATAATATGATCAATGACTGATAACAGTTGTCAGTGACAGATCGTTTTACTTGTTTACACTGCCAAACATTACATTTGTTTTTCAAACCAACTCATTACCGGTTTTATATTTTAAAACCACTTTTGAAAAACCACCCTCTTCATTTTACCCTGTGAGACAAAACAAAAAATTCAGATTCCCCCATCTAAGGGCGTACTTATACTATGCCATCCATACCATACCCGAGTATGCGTGACCCCCAAAGGCCGGTTCGTTTCACTAGTCAGATTGCTTCGTCCTATACTGGGGCATGGTACGCTAGTACGCTTGTAAGAGGTGGAATCAAGTCCAATCAAACAGTTCATAAAGAATACTTTTGTTATGGTCATAAAACGTGTTTATGCAAAGATTTTAGAACACAGCAACTCGACCGTGCCCGGGTACAGTTTGACACTATACAGTGTGAGTGTAAACCAGGGACCAGAGGCAACAACCGTACCCCAGCACGGTACGAGTGCAATGTGAAATGTGCGAATATGCCCTAAAAGTCTCTTTTTCTGAAATGGTTGCCAACAGCTCGTGAAATACTGCACAGTCATAATGTGATGACGTCTTTTCCAGTCAATTTCGTCCAGATTAATGCCTGTGTGTGTATTTCCAGCTGGTTTCAGAAGGACACACTCACACACACATGCACACACACATACACACTTGCATGCACGCACGTACACACACACACACACACACACACACACACACATATGCACACACACACATATGGATATAGATGCATGCCGCCACGGACGCACATGCACACACACATACATGAAAACACACACACACACACACAATACACATGCGCACAGCACACACACATACACACACACGCCCACACATTTTGGCCTTTTTTCCCTCTAAAACCACTCACTATGATCACTGCATATCAGCAGAAGCTGCAGTTGCTTGCATGCCTGATACCGGCTGGTACCAGTTCTATAAGAGTAGCCTTTTCTCGCATGCAAACACATTTCAAGATTGAATGGTTTGTGCATATCTGACAGATGTGGATATCCACACTTGTCTTCTAAGGCCTCATTTCTCTCTCTCTCTCTCTCTCTCTCTCTCTCTCTCTCTCTCTCTCTCTCTCTCTCTCTCTCTCTCTCTCTCTCTCTCTCTCTCTCTCTCTCTCTCTCTCTTTCTTTCTTTCTCTCTCTGGCAGGTTGACCTAGATATCTTATTCCATCAGCAGCCATACTAGACAAACCAGACGCACTATACCTGACACAGTGCCTGCATGGGCTGCTCCTCTCTCAAAAACACTTCCTACTTTCAATGACACTTTATTTTACAATCCCTGGTACAGTGTACCCACATCATGAAGTACAGGCTAACAAAGGTTGAGACACTTTGTAACATTATGTGTTTCCATTGTACCTTAGGGTTAGGGTAAGGTTTAGGGTTAGAGTCAGTGGGTTACACTTTACTTTACGGTCCTTGTTACAGTATATCTACATCATAAAGTACAGTGTAACAAAGTTTGTGCCGATATGTAACACTGTGTTCTTACACTGTACCTTGGGGTTAGGGTTGGTGTTAAATATGTACAGTGTAAATAAGTACATAATATAACATGTTGTTAAATTTAGATACACCTGTGAAAGGACCAGTAAAATAAAGTGTTACCTCACTTTCGTTATTTTTGAGTTTTGATATGTGACTATGTGGCTGTGATTGAAAAAGGAGGGATGTAATAATGATCATGTAATGGATGCCAGCTACCTTAGCTGTTTTGTTAGCCCCAGCCTGGCATGCTCGATTCTCAGTCTGGTGTTGCTGTAAGGTTGTGGGTCCGATGCTGGGGCTGCACCGTGTGGGATGACCAATGTTACAAGAAGTTGTATTCATTACAGAACAGAGCAGCATATTGGCTATGCCAGAATGAAGAATGAACATGTGTGGGAGGTTATTCTTTGGAAATTAAGGTGCCGCAGAGGCAAAGTCCATAATTCTGGCAAAAGTTGATGATAATATAATCGATCGAATTACACCCATTTCCTTCTGGTCTCCTGAGCAGCTAGATAATTAGCTCTGATTGTTTATCTGATTGTTTTTTACACTACAATATATTTATTTTTCATTTACAGAGCCAGGAATGAGTGCACGCACTAAACACAGCCACGTATCACCTGGCATACCAGGTATTTTCCAAGCAGGCCAGTGCACCTTTGGGCCAAAGGTTGTAGATCCTTCAAGTCTCTCTGTTTGGGCCAATATAACCTGCATAATAATAATAATAATTTGCAAACATGGTACATTGTCTTTACAGCAGACTTACCTAAAGTCTTATTATTCATCCCCATGTCTGTCCAGGCGTTTCCCCTGGCTGACACCCAAGTCAAGCCAAGAAAAAAAAACTAATTTAGCAATATTTGTGTAGATTTTCACAGAGCCATAACTCGTCTTACTTTTTGTCACAAGCCTTATACATCTGCACCTGTGTCTCACCTTTTAATGCAGTAGCCATTTTTAAAGTGCTTGCGTATTAGTAGGCTAATCATTTCATAGCTGTTGTTGGACCACCATTTACAGGTTTACACCTTCAGCTGGTGGCTGAACTCACCCTATGCTAGTATACACACTGAAAACACAGTAAATGACGGTAACTGTGCTTCGTAATGTGCTTACACACTGCCCCAACGCCAATAGTTGAGTCAGTGTGGACTATCAGCCTGTGGTTGTTTGTTCTTGTCGAATGGTAGGTGACAAGGTGACCTTTGTCAGTTAGTGTGCGGCCAGTGTGGAATGAAAACCACTGAGTGGATAGAAACCACTCTTCTCGCTTGCCTTGAAGTGGCTCATTCCACCATTTCTCTTTCATACTTTTTGTCTGATACAAACTGACATCTCCTTCATCTTGTGCTACAGTCCTTCTTCATTGTGGAAATTCAAGCATTTTCAGCATTAAACAACATGGGGAGATTTGCATACACTTGTGTACACGAATGCCTAGACAAGAGAGAATTGCCTACACTATTAAAGAATGACTGTTTTCGGTCTAATGCATCTAGACTGAAATCTGTGTGTCGTCCTGGTTGTCAGTTGAGAGCAGGGCTGAGGTAAATGTAGGGCAAAATGTAGTAAACATGTTAAATTAAAACCACTGGGTCAAAGACCTAATCAAGAGCAGATGTTTGATAAGAACATTATTAGGATTACTTCAAGATTTACAATGGTAATAAGTTCCACTAAAAGTATTACCATTTTCTCTCTGTGAAATCCCTGTGAGGAATAGAAAACACAGTTCACCGCCTCTTTCCATCCTCACGTACTGTAAGTTAGACTCTACATTCCTCATAAGAATTTATTGCAGACAGTTGCCAGACCTCTCCCTGAAGATCCACAGTGTCTAATAATGGAAGAACAGTTTAACATATAACCAATTATATATAACCATTTTTATTGTGGTTCATTTGTGCATTAGTTTTGTCTCGCACCAAAGAGTTACGAGCTTACTTGGCAGGGCTTTGGGGTTTAAGGAAGGCGTTTCCATTAGTCACTGTGATTTATAGGCCACTCCTGTGAAGGGTGATTAGAGAAAGGTTTCTTTTTCTTTCTTTTTTTCTTGGCATGATGACAGGGACTCCCCTCAGCCTAGGTAAAATGTCCAGCAGATTCTCTACACAAATGCTATGTTTGTCTGTTTACAAAAATGCATGACTACACCGATGGTGAAGATAGTATTAATTGATTTAGGCATCAGACCACAACTCATTCATGTGTGAAGAAATAAAGACTTATTAATTCAGGATTTCTTAATTCAACTTTTGGCCAACTTGGCGGACCACTTTTAAAAGTGGATTTATGACTAGATTCCGCTATAAGACAAATTTCACAGAACAAACATAAAACAGAGGCAGACCACAAGCAGTTATCAGACCACACAGTTCACAAAACTAGCTCAGAATGTCCTTTACTAGTATGGTTGCTTACATAACAAATAATAAACTTAAAATGATATTTTCTATAAAGAAGGAAAGAATCTCAATAAAACAGGAAAGAGTTTTGCACGCTTCAATTTACCACCTCCTTGGGCGTTAAAATGTTTCTCCATGTATTTAGATAAGTTTAATAAGCAATTCTTCACAAAAATGGGCATGGGTGAAACAATGCAGAACTTATGACCGTCATAAATACTGGGAACGTCAGATAAATTCACGCACACACGCACACACACACACACACACACACACTCACACTCACACACACACACACACACACACACACATACACACACATACACACACACACTCACTCACTCAGCAGAAACTGTAAAACTATTCTGTTTTATCACTTCAAGTGAAGATACAGTATCGTGAGCCATCATGTTTGGATTGCTCCTGTTATTAAGGTCACAGCAGCAGATAGCAGCTGGGTGTCTGGCCAGACCCAGTGTCCCTCCTAGGGCATTGACTCTCTCTCTCTCTCTCTCTCTCTCTCTCTCTCCTCTCTCTCTCTCTCTCTCTCTCTCTCTCCCCTCTCTCTCTCTCTCTCTCTCTCTCTCTCTCTCCCTCTGTCTCTCTCTCTCTCTCTCTCTCTCTCTCTCTCTCTCTCTCTCTCTCTCTCTCTCTCTCTCCCTCTCTCTCTCCCTCGCACACATTCACCACAGACAAAGATAGAGAAATAGAGATGCACACACACACACTAATACACACGGCTAGGCCAGGCTAACAGAGGCATGCTTAGGCTACCTACTGCCTCCTTGAGTCATGCCCAAGCCCTGTGTGTTGGCACAGAGGC
>CM050212.1:21548785-21641285 GCA_027475355.1 Coilia nasus
TAAGGATTTTAAATATTCTGTTTAATGTTTATTGACCTCTTCATAATTTTTAATTCAGGTCTACAGTATAGTTTGAAATGTTCTTGGCTGTGTTCTTGTAAAAAAAAAATGGTTTTCCAAACCTACCCTTACATTTGAGACGTTTTTAATTGCCTTCCAGAGTGGCATCCATAGAAATTAACATGTGTATCAAAAACTCCTGGATGTCAGCTTGCCAGTATATTTCCGAATATATTTGTTACTCTCTATCATTTTTAGAATCCAAGATATACGCATTTAAAATGTGTCCCGTATTTTTGGCCCACTCTGTACACACAGCCCCTCCGTCTGATAGCCATTGAATCTCGGTTTTTCACTGCATGTATGAAAGTGGCCATAGTGTGCATAGTGTGCATGTTCCAGCTCTCCCACCACCACCACCACCACCCTCCTCACACACCCCCACCCCCACACTGCTTTCCCTCGGGGTCACTCAGAGAGGCCAGGAAAACAAACAGAGAATAAACCAACAGTTGTGGAGGTGAGCGTTGCTAACTCCCTCTAATGGACATAAGGAGCCCTTTGTCTTTCCAGGATCTCTCACAGCAGAGAGCCTTAGGATGTGGTTTAAAGGAAAGGAAAACACCTTGGGTGTCGTGTGAAGGATTTTATGAAATTGTTTGGATGCTAAAAACGTGAGGTCCAATCAAACCATTTCATCTGGTACGCTACAGGTCCCGACATTTTCTCAAACAGCTTACAGCCATTTGACCCCAGGTCATCCGTGCTCAGTTTGGCTTTTTAAATCACCTGATAATATTATTCTTGCCTTTTTCACACTAATGAATGTTTTCGCGGAATTTAAGTAGGAATATCCGTCAGCAGGGACATTAAAAACACATACACAGTGGGTGATTTCACACTAATTTGTTGTTATTTCAAAATAATGTTGTGGTAAATAGGCTACAGCATTAATTGTTGCACATTTTTCTCTATTCTTATTACAATTTTTGTCATACAGACACATTAATCAAAAATCATTCCTTATTCAAATAATTATGTGATAGTCAAGGCAAGCATTCTGCATGTTTAATACAGTATAATATGCAAGATATAACCATCACAATAAGTGGAAAACTCATTTAGTTAGTAAAATGGGAGTTGTTTTTAAGTATTCACATAACACATAACACATCACAAATTTAATAACACATTTAGGCTGAGGTATGGTCAAATAATGCTGGTCAAACACTTAAGGGTGTTTTTTAACCGGTAATCCATGGTCAGATTTGACAGTCTTGCCCAGTCGCTAAGTCAACAGCACCATCGTGTCAACAGGCTTACACTCTTCTGTGTGCGTTCACAGAGTCATGGGATATCTCTCCTGCGCACCACATTTAAGTTCAGCCACAAAAGTTTGGTTACTCAGGCCTCCACATACAAAGAGGCTTCTCCAATGTCTCCGATGTTTCTCCAATTCACTTTCTATCTCTCCTACATCTTTCTGTAATACACACACATAAACATCTCTCTTTTGTCACAAGAAGCTAAACGATATATAAACGATATATGATAAGTTAAGAGATAAGTTATTTTTGTCTTTCCTATGTTCTCACTTACTCACACACCAACACATATGCAGACACACACACACACACACACACACACACATACACACACACATACAGAGAGAGAGAGAGAGAGAGAGAGAGAGAGAGAGAGAGAGAGAGAGACAAACACACACAATCAAAGCAAACTAAATAAATACTGCACATCACTATGACTAGCCCTGCTGTGCCTTAGCAATCCTTCTCAGTGAAAGTACAGATGCATTAGCCTCTACTGGTGATGCCTGCCTGTGCGCTGTCAGTGTGGGGAGCGAGCGAGCGAGCACACAGGGTGGGGGCAGGGACCAGCGCAAAGCGCAGAGATTGACGGACGAAGGGAGGTGTGGTTTGAGCGAACGAGAGACGGGGAAGAGAAGAAGGAGGAGGCAGTGTGGCTCTGTCACATCTGGAAGAGCTTTTTGTTTGGGGCTTGGGCTCGATTTGGACCGTATCAGGTCGCCCGTGCCAAGACGAACCCTCTGAGGTTTCCCCCATCTTGACTTTTAAGCAAACATTTGGAAGAGGGCTGGACAAAAAGACAGAGAGGAGCGAGCGGAGACGACAAAAAAAAACAAAAAAAAAACAAAAAAGGGCCCTAGCCTACTCTCTCTACTCGCTGCCCGTGCTGTTGCTGGCCTGTGCACAAAGGCTTTGCTGTCGGTTGGACTGGAGGAATGGGCGGCCGGGGCCGTTCTGTCTGGGAGAGTCCCATGAGCACTTCCGACGACTCCACACAGTGTCCTGACCATCACCCGCTCAGAAATTCTCACCCACGCAGTGTAGGCAGACCAATACACCCAAGTCTGACACACACACACAGACACTCTTACCCACACACACACACACACATACACACATTAAGACACATTCACAGCCACATTTTTGGCCACTAGACCCTTAAGGTTTATATTTACCTCATAAACTTCTTTGACTATGTTTACCACTGTTTATCTCTCTCTCTGTGACACACACACACACACAAACACACACACACACAAAGGCAGACATTATTGCCAAATATATTACACTCCTCAGTCCACTCTAAGGCCAGAACGTCACTAGTAGCACCCGTCCACTATACATACTGTAGATGCACAACTGCATATGTGGATGTACACAAGCCCGCATACTCACTCATACCTACGGTTGCCACCTTCCTCACCCCCAAACGAGGGGGCACTTTGGTCCAGGTGCAGGCAGGCAAGGGTAAAATTCGGGGCAGGAGCTGTCACTGGCAATTCAAAATGACCATAAATACAGGATGTCCGGGCCAATAGCGGACATGTGTCAACCCTACTCATACCACACACACACACACAAACACACACACACACACATAAACACACACAGACTCGAATTGGGTGTACACAAGCAGTGCATCTACATGCAACATACACCACACAGCGCTGTGGTGTGTTACGATATGTGTGTGTACCATCACATGTATGTGTACCTGAGGCAGGCTATACTGTATGTGACATATTCATATTATATATGTATTTTATATATTATATTATATATTGGTCCTTTTCTTGTGGCATAACTGTATATGATCAACCACTCCTATGACCCTACTACCCTTGAAAAACCTTTGATTTACACAATCATCTGTTATTATTGTTGTCTTTGTCTGAAAATGTGGAACACCCTGACCCTGGGGCATTTTATTAAATTACATTTTCCTTTATTCTTTATCGAATATAACCAGGGCTTGGGGTGTATATATTTAATGGGTTCCATTCTGAATTAGTTTAACCACCAATCCTGAAACCACTCCAGCAATACTCTCTGAAACATGTCCCAGGAGCACCCACCATACAGTGGAGCCCTATTTCACAGAAGAAAGGCATGGGTTCTGTGTTTATCTATACGGTATGGTTGTGATTTGTGGTGACGGCTATGCGTTCTAAAAATGAAAGAAACGATCCATGTAAAATAAAAGCTTCATGGTGTTCCTAGTCGGTGGAATAATATTGATACAAAAATTCTTTATATTTAGCCTCAACTTCCACCTTCTACTCAGAGGGCTGAAATTTTGAAGTTAACAAGTAACATTTCAGTTTTAATTGTCACAAAGTTAGCCAAGCACGACTGTATTTAGTGTATTTGTGTGCGTATGTGAACATTTCAAAGCAATACCAATTAGGTTTGATCATGCATTTGAAGATATCTTATGGAAAAAAGCTGTTCGTTGGTATATTGTGCATATATATGGTGTCGGACCACACAGGGCATGTGCGTAGCTTCCTAACCCACTTCTTCACATAACATCTAGCGCTTGCCCTGTAGGGTTGGTCACAGCGATATTTGTTCTGGCTGGGAAGCGCCGTGGTTTTCCCTCGGTTTAAATTCATCAGGTGAACCGCAGGCTGAGTGCGAAAGGAGAAGGGGGCTTACAGCCCCAGCCCAGCCCCAGCCCAGCCTGGCCCAGCCCAGCTTGGCCCTGACCAGCCCAGCCCTGACCAGAGGAGCCCACGGTCTCCCCACCCCCACACTCCCCTCCGCCCACTCCCAGAACGAGTCTCTGTCTCTGTCTCTCTGTCTCTCTGTCTCTCTGTCTCTGTCTCTGTCTGTCTCTCTCTCTCGCCCTCTCTCTCTTTGTTTCTCTGTTTCTCTCTCTCTCTCTTGATCTCCCCTCCCCTCCGCCCACTCCCAGAGCCAGTCCCTGTCAATGTCTCTGTATCTCTCTCACAAACACTCTCTCTTTCTCTGTCTCTCTCTCTGTCTCCCTCTGTTTCTCTCTCTCTCTCTTGATCTCTCCTCCCCTCCGCCCACTCCCGGAGCCAGTCTATGTCTCTGTCTCTGTCTCTCTCTCTCTCTCTCTCTCTCTCTCTCGCACTGTCTGTCTGTCTCTCTCTCCCTCTCTGTTTTTCTCTCTCTCTCTCTCTGTTTCTCTTTCTCTCTCTCCCGATCTCTCCTCCCCTCCTTCTGCTCTCCAACTCCCCCCGAGCGACCCTCCCTTCTGGGGGCGATTATCTCCCCCTCAAAGTCCACAATCTGATGGCTCACCAGGAAGATAGGATTTCATCCTTTATTTGTTTTTTGGGGTAATTTCAGGGAAAAATGGGTGAATTTGAGCAGTGTATCGGTGCAATATTTGCATGCTGTTTTTGCAAGCATGTACTAGCCCTACCACGTTTGTTTGCATAGTGGTTTTGAAGGGTTTGTTTACGTTGAAAATATTCCCTAGTACTCTAACGCTGCTTTAAATGAGTCATTTGGTGAGTTCTAACAGAGAAGGTCTAGGCTGGATTGAAGAACAGCACACAAATATAATGCAGTAGGTGAGAGGGCAGATCCTTGGAACCTTACGTGTGTGTGTGTGTGTGTGTGTGTGTGTGTGTGTGTGCTACAGGGGTGGAAAACTTTATAATAATAATAACATGCATACTTTTACCAGCCACAAACAAATAAATGCTTAAATTCACTAGCCACTGAACAGTAAATCATTATTTTGTGCCAGACAGACAAACACGGACCCAAGTGCGTAACTTCAAACAATGGACTTTATTAAAGGGTTCGGGGAATGGGACAAAGTCAGACACCCAAGAGGGTAGACAGGTAATAGCCGCCACTCGTAGGAGCACACGGGAGAGTAGACGGATGTGCTCACTGATTAGACTCGACCAGCGGCGCGGAGTCGAAGGCAAGCCGGAGTCGGTAACCAGGGGCAGCAGAGCAGATCAGAGTCGAGGGTAATCCGGAGTCGAGGCCAAGGACAGCAGAGCAGAGTAGAGGACAATCAGGAGTCGATACCGGAGGGCTGGAGAACCAGGGAAAGCCGGGGGAGGGCCGGGGTCGAAGCCAGGAGCAGGTGAGTCAGACGGGCAGGAGTCAGCAACCGGAGGACTGGAGAGCCAGGGAGAGCCAGAGACGGACCAGGGTCGAAACCAGGGGCTGGAGAGTCAGGCGGAGTCGGGCAGGCAGGAGTCGGCACCGGAGGACTGGAGAGCCAGGGAGAGCCAGAGACGGACCAGGGTCGAAACCAGGGGCTGGAGAGTCAGGCGGAGTCAGGCAGGCAGGAGTCGGCACCGGAGGACTGGAGAAGCTGACAGACAGACAGGGGAAACACAGGCACAGACGGGAAACGAACAGACACCGGGAGATAACAGCCAAACAGACGTGAAGAAGTCAGGAGTCAAAATAGCTTGCCGAGGAGTACACCGTGGTTCGCAGATGGACTGACAGTGAGAGAGTGAGACAGGTGAGTATAATTAGCGAAAACCCCCGGGAAACTAAACGAGCGTGAACGAGCGAGACACGAGGAGTGCAGGTGAGGAGACTGATTGAATAATAACGTGACGATCACAAACCAGGAAGTGCAGGTGGAACGGATGATAATAATGATGGTGAGTGGGGAAACGAAGCGAGGGAGATAATGGGGAGAGTGAAGGAGATAAACTACTCATTAACTAAACCAGGAAGTGCAGGTGAGATGAATGAACAAGACAGCGAGAGGGAGGAGCGGTGCAACACAGTGAATGAAAACAAAAAACCCACGAAATAATCCTGAGCCCAGAGTGACACCGTGACAATTTTGTGTCCAAAATCTACCAACTACTTTCACATAGTATAATGTGTATATATTGTAGTAGATAGTTTGCTGTGTATGGGTATTTTTTGTGGCTTTGCTTTTGTTTGTTTATTTGTTTATTAGCTAACCCTGGTACATGCTTTATTCTGTACATGAGGTCTGTTAACAGAAGTACAGGTACCCGCTGAAAAAGATTGTGGAACCAACTTTTAAAAAGATTGTGGAACCAACCAAAATACATGCATTACTGCAAATGCTTCTGAGCTAAGGAACAACCGTTGGAACCTGAGCTATGCCCATGTGCTGTGTGTGTCCACAGGTGTGTGCAGGTACCCACTGGGCATGTCTGGAGGGCAGATCCAGGATGAGTACATCTCCGCCTCCAGCCAGTGGTCCGAGTCCACAGCGGCCAGATATGGAAGGCACGTGCGCACTCACACCCACTCGCACAGATTCATTTTCACACTTCTCTTACTCTCCTTCTCTTCCCTCTCCTTCCTGCATCTCTCTCTGTCTTTCTCTCTCTCTCTCTCTCTCTCTCACCCATTCCCTGTCTGTATCTCTCTCTCTCTCTCTCTCTCTCTCAAGTTAAAAATTGCTTTAATAACATAATGTTGAAATACAGTGTCACCAAAGCATAGAGAACAGTGGAACATTACATTCATTTGCAAAATAACACAGGAGTATTAAAAGCATTGGGCATTGATTTTCACATTTGTTTTCTCTTTTTCTCGCTCTCTCTCTTTTTTTGTGTGTCCACATAAAGACAGAGCGAGAGAGAGAAAGGGATAGGGAGACAAAGGTAGAGCAAGAGAGAGGGAGAGGGAGGAGAGACAGAAGGAGAAAGAGAGAGAGAGGGAGAGGGAGGGTTAGAGAGACAGAGGGAGAGGGAGGGAGAAAGAGAGAGAGAGAGAGAATTAGTAAGTGGTTGAATGAATCACAAAGAGGGGGTGGAGAGAGTGAGTGTGTGTGAGTGAAAGAGAGAGAACAGAGAGAGAGAGGGAGGGACTGAAAGAGGTAAAGAGGTAAAGTAAAAGACTGAAAGAGACGGGTAGGGAGAGAGGGAAGATGAGGGGGTGACTGAGTGAGAGGGAGAGAGGGATGAGTGGGTGACTGGGAGAGAGGGATGACTGGGAGACTGAGTGAGAGGGCTGTTGTGTGGGTAGAGAGAGGGAGAGAGGGATGAGTGGGTGACTGAGGGAGAGGGAGAGAGGGATGAGTGGGTGACTGAGAGAGAGAGAGGGATGAGTGGGTGACTGAGGGAGAGAGGGATGAGTGGGTGACTGAGTGAGCAGGCTGTAGTGTGGGTAGAGGGAGGGAGAGAGGGATGAGTGAGTGACTGAGAGAGAGGGAGAGAGAGAGGGATGAGTGGATGACTGAGTGAGCGGGCTGTAGTGTGGGTAGAGAGAGGGAGGATGAGTGGGTGACTGAGTGAGAGAGAGAGAGAGAGGGAGAGAGAGAGGGATGAGTGGGTGACTGAGTCAGAGGGAGAGAGGGATGAGTGGGTGACTGAGGGAGAGGGAGAGAGAGAGAGAGAGGGATGAGTGGGTGACTGAGTCAGAGGGAGAGAGGGATGAGTGGCTGACTGAGTGAGCGGGCTGTAGTGTGGGTAGCCGCTCCCTTTAATCCCTTTTGTAATGATGTACTGTAATTGTTTCCCCCGACAGACGCCACACTGTTTTCATGCTGCACCCATCTTCAGCCCTCTCCTGCCCAAAATGAGCACTTTTAAACGAATTTATGACAACTAAAACTTCCCCAGGATTGTTTGTGGAGCCTGTGTCTTTGTCTTGGCCACCTTCTATCCCTCTATCTTTCTTCCACTGTGTAATTACCTTTCAAATAGCCCACACAACCCCTTTCGTCTTTTTATGTGAACTCTTTTGATGCTGTGAGGTCAGCCTGAAGACCTTTTGATTTCTATCGATACTTTGTCTATTTTTTGTGTAACAGTATTGTGTGTGTGTGTGTGTGTGTGTGTGTGTGTGTGTGTGTGTGTGTGTGTGTGTGTGCACCCCCCCCAATAGAAAAAATAATAATAATTTTGCATGTTTTGTTATGAGCACATAGTGATTCTTATTATTGAATTGCATCAAAACACTGTAGGCTACAAAAACTCTTATACAAAACATCTATAAATTACAATTTCATTATGATAGCATGCCCTTACATGCCAAATGTCCGTCATTAGATGCTATCTTTTAGGGAGGAACAATTAGCTCCGAATTATTGTTGACCGAATTATTGTTGAGTATAGCAATCGTAGCATCATAGCTAGAAGGCTAACAAACAGAGTTATACCATGATTAACATTAGCCCTTCATTCATGGCATGGATAACGTGATCATGCAAAGAGAACAGTTGCATACCTTCATGTTTTGCTCATTTCTACACTTCTAATGGCTTTGACCTTTTTCTGTCCATCTCCTGTTTGTCACTCGACAGTCAACATACTGTATTTCCCATCCCCGAACACTGTCACTGCCGACTAGGAGTTAAGACTTATTCACCTTGGTGACCGCCTACTCGTTTTGTGTTGCCCTGTTTTATTAGCCCTTTCACACAATTAAAAGATGTGCAGGAATTATAAACCTGTAAATATAATGGTAGGAATAAAATGTGCGTTATTGGGAAGGAAGCTTATGTGTGACTGACTTCGCTCACTAATTGCAGAGTATTGCCCACTTGTGCATTGCATTTGAGAGACGCAGAGGTGAACTGTCCCCCGCGCCCCCTCCCCTTTGTCCTTCTCTCGCAGCTTCTGTGCACTGGAACTTCAGCAGGGGCGCAGGCAGCCAAAGGGGGCGCCAATTTGCCAATTTCCTACACAGTGATGTGATAGATATTAAAAACTTTTTTAGATGATATATATTTTTTTTTTTTTCAAGCGCTCGTGAGGCCAATAGCACGGCGCCCTTCACGAAATTGCACCCTGGGCAAAGGTCCAGCCCGCCCCCCCCAGAACCGCCACTGTGTGTGTGTGTGTGTGTGTGTGTGTTTTCAGAAAGAGAGAGATGGAGTAAGTTGTATGTGTGTACTTGTGTGTGTATAAATGTGTTTGTGCGTGTGTGTGTGTGTGAGAGAGAGAAACAGAGGGAGAGAGAGAGAGGGGAATCTGTTTGTGTTCTTATTCACCCCCTCGTGTTCTCTTCTTTTAATTCTGCTCAATAAAGCTTCACTAGTCTAACAAAAATGCACTTGTACCGCCAAAGCATTTTAGTTATACAGGTAGTAGGGAAATAAAAAGCCAAGATAGAAAATAATAAATCACTTTTCTCTCTCTCTCACTGGACATTGGCTTGACACTTAATAGCCATTCATTGTCCAGTTGTTATGAAAAGCACATTTCAAACTTTCTCCCAATTTGGGAATCCTAAAATGCCTCCCTGCCTCTCTTCCTCCCCCAGGCTGGACTTCGAGGAGGGGGACGGCGCGTGGTGCCCGGAGATCACGGTGGAGCCGGACAGCCTGAAGGAGTTCCTGCAGATCGACCTGCGCTCGCTGCACTTCATCACGCTGGTGGGCACACAGGGCCGGCACGCGGGCGGCATGGGCAACGAGTTCACCCAGATGTACAAGATCAAGTACAGCCGCGACGGCAGCCGCTGGATCTCCTGGAGGAACCGGCAGGGCAAGCAGGCCAGTAGAGTGACACACACACACACACACACACACACCAGTACACACACACACACATGTACACACATTCACACAGACACACATTTGTAAACACACACACACATATATATATGTACACTAATTCACACACACACACTCATAATCACACACACACACACACACACTCATGGACATGGCAAGAAACATACACTCATTTTTACACACACACACACACACACACACACACAGTACACACACACAGTACACACACACACATGCACACATGCACACACACACAATGACACAGACACACAGCTGGGACCGGTCATGGACTGTGCATTTGTAAACATCATTAGCAGAAGCTTGTCCTTAGAGTGAACCTTGCTAAAACAGTGCAGGACTTAAATGCTCTGTTTACTCCACAGCAATTTAACTACATAATAAATGGGAATTCTTGATAAACACATCGAACAATAGAATTCAAATGAAGATGGGTATTACAGTACCTGAAGATGATTAATGTGGTTAATTCAAGTTGAGGCAATACTCAGAATGGTGCATGTACTGTATTAGCTTTACATGGATAATTTGCAGGGGTATTTTCTATTTATATCACTAGCATATTGCTAACATGCGTATATTCAGTCTTTCACATTTCTACACCTGTAGGAACAAGTATGACTTAGCATCTCTAAGTGTGACTTAGTATCTACAAATATCCATACATGACTTTTATCTGGCTGTCTCACAGGACAGAAAAGTTAGCAATGAAGGTGTGTACTATTACATACAACACAGTTAAGGTTACAATACATTAAAGGTGGCATTTCATCCTTTTTTCATTAACTTTGCGGTGGTCTCTAGTATTAATTAATGCCCTATGAGCCAGTTTTAGTGAACAAAAAAAATGTTTTAGTGCTCCTGTTAGATGCTGTTCTAGTTTGGTGGAGGAGATGGAGCGGGGAGAATGAAGTTCTCGGTTATGCTAGTCACAGGCTACGACCATTCAAAGCCCACTCGGTCATAGCACACCAAATAGAAGATTTAAACATGCTAAACAAACACACCTACTTGCATGTGTTTTGCTATGTGAATGTGTGCTGCAACAAGACTCCTCCGGTAATCACAACTATGCCATGGCTTTTTCTAATTAATGAATTTACGTCACTTCACTTACCTTTTTTATTTGTTCGTTTTACTGCCCATTTTCTTTCATTGACTAATAGAGGCAATTGGGGTAGAAGAACATTTTCACGTGCAGCATGCATATGTATCTTTGAATCATATTTCAAAAAGAGCAAGTACTAAACAGTTTCTCAGGGAATGACACCTGTAACACAGAGTATTTGAGCCTTGTGATAGGAACACCATTCTTACAACAGTCTGTACAATCAACTGGCAAAACAAACCAGATATTTCAAGCACAGTGAACCTAGTCATACCTATCATTACTGCTGTCCATTGAGTCTCCTTGAAGTCCTTCATTTTGCTGCCAAAAATGGTTAGGATTGCATGCAGTGTCATATGAGGACTGGCACAATCAAAAGACTTCAGAAGACCAAAGGGATTGGGTGGTGGACATGTGTGTTACTCGAGCCTTTAGGGTGTACCTCCCAGACATGACACATTGTCATTGTCATGGCGTCTGTTTGTCATCACGGCCTGCTCGCTGGGTAGTTTAGGGGGCAGACTGAAAGGACAAACAGTGACCTTATGTTTCCAAAACACCAACCACCAGCTCTCTCCAGAGACAGGCCAAAATACATAGGGATTTTTTTGCATGAAGATGACCCCATATTTATGTCTCCTCAGTAAGTACACGCTGAGGTGGTTTTTGGTAGGACTGGCCACTGAGGCAAAGAGTGCCGGTGGCACGGTATTGTCTGCTGAATACCTTATTACAAAGGCTCTAGCCAACCTAGGAAACCTTCAAATGTACTTTGGAAAAATGAGTCATTGTCTGTGTGAATACAGCAGACACCATTTTATATTAACATCAACCTAATAGAGACAAGGGTGTTTTTTTTTATTCAGAAGTACTTTACCACAGTCTTCCCCACTGTCTGGTGTTTTTTTTTTAAGACATTGAAGCATTTCTATCAAACATCTTAATTCATTTAGTGTTTATTTAGTGTTTGACACCAAGGTTTTAAAGCAAATGTTGGTCCGATTTTGTATAGCAGTGCATGTAACTCAGTCCTACAGTCAGCTGTCCAACAGGCTCACACTGATTCTAAAGTATGTTTTGGGGCAGTGTGCAAGCACCTTTGAGCCCAGAGACAGTAGGGAGCACAAATTTAGGGATCATATGAAGATCACAGATCGCAAGTCGTCCAAGCCCCAAATTAAAATTTACTAAGATAATAATGTTTTTGTGTTTGCTGCAGTTCTTCCCCATAAAAAATACCCTTAAAAATGAATACATCATTTTGTAAGACTCATCACGTTTTAACAGTTTGTTTATTCTTCCTCCAGTCAATAAATTCTTAAAGATATTTGTTCGATACGTGTGTAAATATGCTCTGTGCGTATCAAGACTATGATAGTGTAGTAACAAAATACATTTTATGGATAGCTAATATAATCAATGTTTCTAGGATCAGACTGTGATTTGCTGACGGTTGCAATGCTTGTGTGTTCACAGGTGATTGAGGGAAACAGAAACGCCTATGAGACCGTGCTGAGGGACCTGGAGCCTCCGATCATTGCTCGATTTGTGCGCTTCATGCCAGTCATCGATCACTCCATGAACGTCTGCATGAGGGTGGAGCTTTATGGCTGCGAGTGGTTGGGTAAGACCGAAGGAGATTACTTTATAGCATGGCAGAGTTTACAGAAACAACAGTGATTTCCTTTATTTCAAATAACCAAAACCAGACCCCTTCCATTACCTACTTGGATCATATATACTGTAGAGGTAAAAGTATACTGTAAAAGTATAGTTTTATAGCTTAGTTTATAGTTTAAAGTGTTTAAACTGATTAGCAAAAACAAGTGTGTATGGATGTGTAAGTAGGCCTACGTCTTATCCTTTTACCCTAATTATTATTGCAGGGTGTGAAGTTCTTCAGATACACAAACTTATCAGCTAGCAGCATATCATTGAAAATTCAAATAAAACCACCTTTATTGTAATCACTATCTAAGCTGGACTCGTTTGCCAACATCTCAGTGATAAAGTATTATCTCTTGTTGTATTTAGTGCCGTAAATGGTATCTATAGCAACCTTAGATAAAACACTGTAGATATCGAGGCCTGGTTCACCGTACATGAAAACTTTTTTTAATTTTACTGATTATTCATAAGGCCAGGTGTTAGTTTCTAGGCCTTAACCACAGAAACAAATCGATGGGATGCACTGAAACTGACTGTAACATTGTAAACCAGATTGTAAAAGTCATTGAAATAAAAAGAATAGGCCTAATGCATTTGTATTGTTGGTCACACGATGTGAAAGTGAACTGAGAGTGCCTTTCCTTTCCTTTCCTTTTCGCAGATGGTCTGGTGTCATATAATGCTCCTGCTGGCCAGCAAATGATGCTTAATGACGCGCAGGTTTACCTCAATGACTCGGTTTATGACGGAGCTGTAGGCTACAGGTGAGTGGCCTGCTGCGTGCTGTCTTTTCCTGAGCAGGGCACAGAAAGCTTTATAACTTTCACCCACTTTACAGGAGTCTGCCCAGCTGACTTACCATAATGAGCTTGACGGTAAACACAAGGAGTTATGAAACATAGTATAATAATAAACATAATCAAAGTAGCCTACACAGACATAATAACATTCACATATTTTTCTTAAGCTCCAGAAGTATTTGAGCCCCTCAGCCATAAGTCCAATTTGCTGCTTTCTAATTACCTGTTAATTACGTTTGTGTGTCTTCTGGCTGACCTGAGGGACTTCCAAGCTTGTTGTTCATAGTTTGGCAGGGGGGGGGAAGTATCCAGCAGGGCTTTATTGTTGCTAGGACGCCATGATGCCGTTAGGCCATTGGGACTGGCCCCTGTGGTCAGTGTGGTTTTAGAACACTCACAGGAGTATGTGACTCACGGCTTCCTGAGTGAATGTCCTCCATGACACTGTGTGTGTGTGTGTGTGTGTGTGTGCGTGTGTGTGTGTGTGTGCGTGCGTGTGTGTGTGTGTGTGTTTGTGTCTGTGCATGCGTGTGTGCATGCGTGTGCGCGCTTCTCATATGGAGAATGGATGATAGTCTCAGTCTGCTCAGTCTGTTTCTTAAAATATGCAGGAAATGGCCCACGCTCTCAGTGGAGCACAAAAAAAAAAGAAAAAAAGCTTATTCACTACTTGCAGCATTTTAATTTAATAGAATGCTGCCACCTTGTGGTTCGTTTTGTTCCTATGTAAATGCTAAACGAAATATGGCTGTCCACAAAACATCTTCTCCTCATACTTCCAACAAGTGTGGTGGTTTGGTCTGTATCGCTCGCTAAAAGACTCAGCCTCTCCTCTATTCCCCATCTCTCTGTCTTTCTCCACATCCCTCGTCTCTGTCAGTATGACGGAGGGCCTAGGCCAGCTGACTGACGGGCAGAGCGGTCTGGATGACTTCACCCACAGCCACGTCTACAACGCGCGGCCGGGTTACGACTACGTGGGCTGGACCAACGAGAGCTTCCCCAATGGTTATGTGGAGATTATGTTTGAGTTCGACCGCACACGCAACTTCACCACGATGAAGGTAATCTTGAGTCGTGTGTTTGTGATCTTCCCATGCGCTTTTGAGCCCATGTGTTTGTGTTTATGCTTGAAGGGGATAATTAGATAAGCGTGAGGTCAGCAGGGCCAAGACCGCTCCTTGACAAGCATTGAATCATGCTGTCTGACTCCTGCGTCTGTAGATTATTTTAAAGAACTCACAAGCCAATTTACTCCATATACTGTATACATTGTTTTTTTTTACAGAACTCACATCTCACTACTCCACTTTGTAAGAATTCAGGTTCAATTCTCCACATAGCTTTATAGCAATACAGCTGCAACAGAATGAAAATGTTCATCAGAGCAGCGCACCACACCCCAATAAAGACCCAGAATTTTTTTTTTTTCACAGCAATGCTACAGCTGTAAATAAAGAATTGCTAATCTTAATGTCCTTAACTTGGTGAGAGTGTTGCCTGTAGTAGGGCCTGCAGCCACCATCCCTTTGTTTATTTTCAACTACTTCACATGAAGGTTAGATATATGTAAAAAGATACAAGGATATTTTATTGTCGCATGCAAAGACATACAGGGAAGTAACAACTCCTAATACATTACATTCTAAAATATATAAATTGTATGTAAAATATAAAATTGTTTTCATCCTGTTTGTCACTGAAGTGGTTGAAGGTTTCTCTGTTGCCTCCTGTGACTCCAGGTCCACTGCAACAACATGTTCAAATGGCACGTGAAGACCTTCCAGAAGGTTGTCTGCTACTTCCGCTCCGAGTCCGACTGGGAGCCCACGCCCGTCTCCTTTAGTCCTGTGATGGACGACGTCAACCCCAGCGCCCGCTTTGTCACCGTCTCCCTGCTCAACCACATGGCCAGCGCCATCAAGTGCCAGTACTACTTCTCCGACGTGTGGATGATGTTCAGCGAGATCACCTTCCAGTCAGGTGCGGCGTGTGCGATCTTCATCAAAGGGCCTTTACTTGCTGACCTTTCACCTCTGTGATTATGTTATTATGAAAGGTTTCCATCTTTAAGTCAGTGTTATCATTTGGGATGAGAACAGCAAGACAATTAATCTCAGCATCCTTAGGGTAAGACTACAAAATCTATAGTAAACTTTAAATCTTGTTTCTTTTCAGACACTGCAATGTACAATACAACTCTGGCTCCTCCTAAACCCGATCCACCCGCCAGCACCCAACCAGGTCAGGTTCTCTACCTTCACTGTTTTGCCCCAAAGGTTTTGAAATTGAACAGTAAAGATAGAGTGATCAAAGCCCTCAGTCTCAAATCATTTCAGAGTTTGGCTCATAAAAAGTGTATTGTGTACCTCATTTTTGCCTTTTGTTTTGTTCTCATTTGGGAAACTTGTTGATGTAAATTATTAACACTGTGGTGATCCTGGTGATAAAAACTTCTGTAATAAAACTTCTTCATCTAGAGATCATTCGCACTGTGATGATGATCCTAATGAGTGGTCAATGGAGTTAAGTTGTAATCAACTGGACTTTTTTTTTGGAGCTTGAAGACGTTTCACCTTTCATCCAAAGGAGGTGGAGCTCCACCTCCAGTAATCCAGAGATATAACTCCTGTTTTCCCATCATCAGGCCAGAACCAAAGAAGCCTTTTGGATCAAAGGTGAAACGTCCTCAAGCTCCAAAAAGACATTCAGTCGCTTACAACTTAGCTCCTTTGACTACCATGACCCAGATGAATGAGAATCTACACATCCTACATCCTGATGAGCGTAATTGTCCCTTACTGAGACACCTTGTCTAATCCCCTCCACAGGGGATGACCCCACTCATAAAGTAGACGACAGCAACACACGGATTCTCATTGGTTGCCTGGTCGCCATCATCTTCATCTTAGTGGCCATCATCGTCATCATTCTGTGGAGACAAGTCTGGCAGAAGATGCTGGAGAAGGTGAGGTGTATAACATAACACACATGAAAACTAAATAATGCAATTAGGTCTGCGTTTTACTTTAATCTATCATGGAAGGTTGACTAAAAGGGGGTTTATTGATTAGACCTGGTTTAGTTGACCCAAAGGTAGTTGTAAACCTGTTAATAGAAGTTCCCAGAGCTTCGTTCATTTAACTACACAAATGCCAACAGGCTGGTCTTCTATCAGGTTTACACCTACCTCTGGGTTAAACATAAACTCCCTTTGTAGCCCCCTTATGTGCACGATTTCCATGTTTTTGCAAAAATATACAGTTTTGATACCAGTATGTATACATGCATTTCAAGCAGTTCATATAATGTTGGTCAATACAATTGTCTATCAGTGTAGGGTTCTTAGAATCACCATGGCTTCTCCATACCTTATTCCACCCCTGATTTCAAGAACAAAAGCACAATAATACTACAGTACTTTACTGAAGTTATTTATGATTGCTCTCAGCAAGTGATCAGTGGTAGTTTTTATCAGTGCGCTCTTGTGTGCAAATGTCTGTTTATAATTCCAGGCCTCTCGGAGGATGCTGGACGATGAACTAACTGCTAGTCTGTCAATACAGAGCGAGACGTTCACCTACAACAACATCAACAACCCCTCCGCCGCCCCCAGCGAGCAGGAGTCCAACTCCACCTACGAGCGCATCTTCCCTCTGGGGCCTGACTACCAGGAGCCCTCACGCCTCATTCGCAAACTGCCCGAATTTTCACAGTCCACAGAGGAGGCCGGTGAGTGAAGATTAGATGACAGTAATCTAGTAGGTTTGTATGCACAGTTAAACATTAAACGGTTAAATGAGCTGTTATCTCCAGAACCACATGTGAGGGCACCTTAACCTTAACCTTAACATCAAGAAAATGTAGTTGCATGCATTCCATTTGTCACAGAAGACCTCTTTGTACTGCTCTGAGATATTTGGTCATGTTTGCGAGGGATGGGGCCACACATTTGGTCAGCACTCGGTAAACGACTAGGAACACCAATGTTAATGCAATGTTAAACCAATGCAAATGAAATGCACTGTCTTCAATCTTATTAAAATCAAACAAGACTTTAGTGATGGGACTTACACACCATATTGTTTCTTGCTGTTTCCTCAGCCTCCACAAGCACGGCGACAAAGTCCCCTGCCACCAACCCATCAACCAGCCAGGACGGAGTGCCTCACTACGCCGAGGCCGACATAGTCAACCTGCAGGGCGTAACCGGGGGCAACACCTACGCTGTACCTGCGTTGACAATGGACCTGTTGTCTGGGAAAGACGTGGCAGTGGAGGAGTTCCCACGCAAGCTGCTGACCTTCAAAGAGAAGCTGGGAGAGGGCCAGTTTGGAGAGGTCTGTGGACAGGTTTACCACATGATATCTCAGAGGCCAATGGGGAGATTTATCCCAAAAAACCATACCAACACATTCAGTAGAATAGAACTTAAGTAAACATGACAGTGTTTAGTGAGTCAAAGAGATCTGTATACTGTTGCAAAAAAATCTCTTGGAGTCATTTTGCAACAGTGTGCAGATTTCTTTGACTTCTCCTCACTTTGCTCATTTACCGGTATTTCATTTGGTTGTGCGCACCTCACACTTCTTTTTTTATCCATGCCTAGTGTTCAAACAATGTTTTGTTTCAGTGTTAATAATACAATAATTCCTTCACTCTGTAGTGTAGTGGCATATCGTTTTGGTTCATACCCAAAGGAGTGGTGGAGTATATTACATCCTCATGTCTTTTTGTTGTTGAAGGTTCATTTGTGTGAAGCAGATGGCATGCAGGAGTTTATGGACAAGGACTTTGACTCATTTGACAGCAGTGAAAAGCAGCCTGTGCTGGTGGCTGTCAAGATGCTGAGGGCAGATGCCAACAAAAATGCCAGGTGAGGATTCTCCAAGAAGGCAAAAACTTGCAGTACACATGTAGTCTCCTACTGGTAGCACAGCAAGCATCAACAGTTGAAATTATTTACTTACATTGACCCATGGTATTTGCATCATGTAAAATGTAAACCCTGTATTTTCTTTGTATGAACAACATCTTTAATTCAGCTGTTTCATCAGCTAATAGGTTTTTGACCTCTCCCAACAACTTCCTACAGGAACGACTTCCTGAAAGAGATTAAGATCATGTCTCGGTTGAAAGACCCCAACATCATCCGCCTGCTGGCCGTGTGCATCTGTAGCGACCCGCTGTGCATGATCACAGAGTACATGGAGAACGGAGACCTCAACCAGTTTCTGTCTCGCCATGAACCTGAGGGCCAGATCGCATTGCTCAGCAATGCCCCCACTGTCAGGTAGGGGGCACTGCAGCCAACACAGTCAGTGTGCAAGAGGCTTATCACTCCTGATTGATTTATGCATAACCTGGCGTCAACCTGGCTTCAATCCAGGACCACGTATTTTTTTTCCAGCTATTCAGAAAATCAGCTGATTCTAATTAGCACAATTCTTCAACAAGGTAGAAAAGTTAGTTTTTGAAATCACGTGTATTAGGTGCACTGGTAGCAGCAGGTGATTTGGAATATGTGGTGCTAGATTGTACGTATATTCTGAAGCCAGGTTGCACATTACTGTCTTAGGACACATGTAGCATAGGTGTACAAATTAGCATCACAGAGCAATAGGGTGGGTACATTATCAACAAAACATTGGTCAGGTCATTAATTCTGCAAGTCACCCAATTGTTATATGCTTTAATACATTTTTTAATTTTTATTATTGTCTTCATTTCCTTAGTTACAGTAACCTGCTGTACATGGCCACCCAGATTGCGTCGGGGATGAAATATCTCTCCTCGCTGAATTTCGTCCACCGCGATCTGGCCACGCGCAACTGCCTGGTGGGGAAGGATTACACCATCAAGATCGCCGACTTCGGCATGAGCCGCAACCTGTACAGCGGGGACTACTACCGCATCCAGGGCCGCGCCGTGCTGCCCATCCGCTGGATGTCCTGGGAGAGCATCCTGCTGGTGAGGCTGCCAGCAAGTCACATTGGTTAAAAACAAGTACTTTTGTATACAAAGGAGCTAAGTTGTATGCAACTGGATGTCTTTTTAGAGCTTGAGGACGTTTCACCGTTCATCCAAATAGCTTCTTCAGTTCGGGCCTGATGATGGGGAAACCAGGAGCTATTTCTCTGGATCACTGGAGGAGTGTGGTCTACAGCTCCACCTCCAGTGATCCAGAGGTATAGCTCCTGGTTTCCCATCATCAGGCCAGAACTGAAGAAGCCTTTTGAATGAAAGGTGAAACGTCTTCAAGCTCATTTACATTTGGTATTTCCTTGAAACTGCACTCTAGTTATCAGTAACCACTGCTGTAGGACTGTTAGCAGTAGTTACAAACAAAAAAATGTGCACATCCCAGGTCCAGGTGTAGTACAAAAAGTGGACGGAGGTATTTCATCTTATGAACAACCAAAAACAAAACACTGTAGAAAGTGAAAGAGATTCCCATTTGTCATTGTGATTACACAGCACACCACAGCACACCGTGCACACAACAACATTGATCACTACATTTTAACCCATCACACACATGAGCAGGGGGCAGCCACGGACGACACCAAGGGAGCAGTGTGCTCCAGAATACCCCAGTGGCACCACCTGGTGGTTGATTGAAGGACTACATTGCTATAGTATATTCGTCAAAATGGAAACAGTGCAGCTTAAGTGAATGCTTCTGTCATCTGTGACAAGCCTATTAAGCCTGTGAATATTGAAACAAAACTGAGTAATCCTGTTATCGGCCCTTGGTGAAGGGGTTGTAAAATATGTGAATACCGCGACTGCATGGCAGCACAATGGCCTCGAAGGTGCTGAAAAAAAGAGAGACAAAAAGAATTAGTGAGCAACTAAATTCAGACGGGTTTTAGCTGTAATCTCAGCCACAGCACTACTAATCAGAGCTGCAGAGGCCATCCCCCTATCATGACCCCACTGACAGTGTGATATATGTAAAGGTACAGTATACCTCGCGTACACAGCATAAGTACTATATCTTATATATATATAGTATAAGTACTATATAATGCTTCGCATAAGTGTGCAGTGTGCATCATGAGCCCTAGGCATACTTGTTTTCCTTTAGTGTCAAATGCACGTCAGGGCCATGTGCAGCTGAAAGGCTTGCAGTGGCTTTGTGGTTGTTTGCTCCTGAAAGCCTGAAAGGTATGCAAGGTCTTGTGGTTAAGCAAGTTTTCAACCAGAATTTATCACGGTACCATGCCAGACATGCAGAGATGTATTCAGAGAGCATGATTTGATCTGATGAGACCTGGAAAAATATTAGCTCCAGATTGGGCTCCAGCATGTCTACACAGACACAGTAGTATGGTGACAGTGGTATGGTGACAGTAGCATGGTGACAGTAGTATGGTGACAGTAGTATGGTCATAATACTGACCTCCTTTGGAGCTACTTTGGTCCTGGCAGTAGGTGGGAGTGTGATGATAGGGCTACATGAGGAGATGGCATTTTATTGTACCATAACAAATACCAGTATACCAAAATATTATCAGATGACTTTTCTGCCCCTATAAAGCCAAAAAGCAGTTTAGACTGTAATTGAATTTATAACACTTATTTTATCTTTTGACTAAATATCTTGCTTCTTCGTATTAAGAAACTACATAACAGCATCACCACTATTACCATGTTGGACTGGGCAGAATGACAACTTGAAGGCATTTTTTCTCAGTTTCACTGTTCACGTAGTTACTGCACTTTGCCTTTGTAGGACAGTGTTAGTCTCAGAAGCTTGGCAGAAGAGAAACATTCCAGTATAATAATGATCCAAAGCACACTCCTGCCAAATATCCACAAAAGAGTTCCTAATGAAGAAAAGAGTAACTATTACTTGTTTGCCATTGCGTGCCATTGCACAGAAGTGAATTCACTTCTCTTTTCAACATATAGGTGCGTGTGTGCATAATTGCATACTTGCATGGCATATATATTCACTAATTCACCTGTTGGTATTATCTAAAATTATTTATAAGCATATAAAGCCTGGTAGGCTGGCTGGTAACTGGAGGGGCACTGGTTAGATTCCAGCTCTGACTGGGACTAAGTTGAATTGCCCTTGAGCAAGAAACTGAACCCCATACTGCTCCCAGTGTGCCTTGCATGGCATCCTTCTGTCACTGGTGTTTCAATGTGAAAGTGAGGCGTTACATCATAAATTGCAATGGGTAGTCTGCTAATGGATGCTAGTGTATTTACATGCCGTCGTGGTATATGCAGCATTTCATCAGTACAGTATGTCATTTGTGCTCCTCTTGAAGAGAGGACCTTTAAAATAGCAATGTGGTTTTGCCAGTCAAGCCACTGTGTGGTGGGGTCTTGTTGCTCACATGTTAAAGTATGGGAGTGGTTGCTCAGATCTGCTGTCTGTGCCTTGCTTCACTTTTAAGAGATTATCTGCCAGGAGGAAAAACTGGACTAACCGTTGCTCATCTAAAACATTCCTATAATTACAGGTGCCTGACACAGTAAAATAAATCATCCTTGATCCTCACGAGTGCACCTGTGTTTGTCTGTTTTCGCAGGGTAAGTTCACCACAGCCAGTGACGTGTGGGCCTTCGGGGTGACACTTTGGGAGACGTTGACCTTCTGCAAAGAGCAGCCGTACTCACAGCTCTCCGACGAGCAGGTGATCGAGAACACCGGAGAGTTCTTCAGAGACCAAAAACGCCAGGTACACAGAAGCTAAATGCTGACAAGTGCACGCTCTCCTTCTGTCACACATATACAGTACATAGATTGCTCTGAAAGTGATGCATCAGGTGGAGGAAAGATCATGTCCAGGCACTGTTTGGTTTTGGTGCTGATTTGTAGAAGACACAGTTTTAAGGTTCAGTATGTTTCACACTACAATTTACATTCTATGTCTAAGACCAAGCCCAACCCTACCTGGGCCAAGATTTGCCATCACTGTCCTTGGGCCCTGGCAGGCCAGGTTGTGTTCATTACGTATGTTGTTTTTTATTTTTCATTAATTGTTATTTTTTGTTAATGGTAGATATGGCGTGATAATCAGAAATGCTACTATGTATGTATTGCAGCAAAGTAAGTCATACAACAACATAAGGCAGTTATAGCAGCCCACTTGTTAAAAGAATGTCAGGTTTAAATTGGGCACAGGTTCATTATTACAGCTAATACGATAGGCTGGGCTGAGGCTTTGGCTTGGGTAGGGTCAGGCTGGACTTTCTGGGTCCGATATAAGCTCTATTTTACACTGAAAGGCTAGTTTTTGTCGTTGCAGATCTACTTACCACAGCCGGCAATGTGTCCAGACCCACTCTACAAGCTCATGTTGAGCTGCTGGCGCAGGAACACCAAGGAGCGCCCTTCTTTTCAGGAAATACATGGCATCCTTCTGGAATGCCAGGAGTAATTCTGGAATGCCAGGAGTAATGCTGGAACGGAATCCCAAAGAATGCCCCCACAAGGCACATCCAGAGACACTTTGTGTGCCCGCAGGACTCCAAACAGAAAACAGTACAAGTGAACAGAGATACATATGCATGCACACACACACACACACACACACACACACACACACACACACACACACACACTCACTTACACACACTCACTTACACACACACACACACACACACACATGCAAACACACATACACACATTTACAAAGACTCCCATGTAGTTAACAGGGAATACTTGTTGATGCTTTGAAAAATCGACTCCAATTATGCACCTTTTGGTGGCAGTAGAAGGACAAACATTGACAAATCAAAGAAATGTAGCATTTAGGCACTTTTTGTCAAATAAAATCCATAGTTTTATACCCATACCTTTGATATCACTAAAGATGTCCCCAAAATAATGTATAAAGAATACAAGAAAGATTATATACATAGAATGATCTCATGTTTTTCAAAATGTTTTTCATTTTGAAGACAGCTTGAATGTAAATAGTACATGCAGTTTGATGGGTAATGTAGAATTGTGTAGAGTGTATTTTGACAAATGTAAGAATGTTTCTTTTGCTAATTGTTATCCTTATATCACATCATGTGTTTGTGCACCAAATTGTACCACAGTACAGAGTTACATACTTTTCATTATTTATGCAAACTTTTTTTGTGGAAGGTATTAAATGGAATCCGCCCACATATGCATGCAAATCACTTCTACTCTCATAGTTCAGAAGACTGATGATATTTTGTAAATGTTCAACAAAGATCAATCATAAATGCCATCACAACTACCTATAGTATTATATTATAAGGTAATATTTATGTTCATTGCCTCAAAAAGAGTTTTTATGCTTGCTTAATAGTCTATTTTATAAAGACATCCCACTGTGGCTTTACATGATGTCCAGAGATAGTCATGTCTAAATATTATTGGCTTATTCTACCATTGTTATTGCACAATTACACAATTAGATAAAGTGTAGTAAGGCATAGACTCTGTAATTATATTTACAGGCCATTTAAATACGAGAAAGAGCAACCACAATGAATTAGTGAATGATTCTAACTGCAATTGTACCCCCTTTATTGATATGAATTGGATTCATTAGCTGTCACAGAGCATGCACAGTAATTTAACAGTATCATATGGGTTTAAAGAAGAGTTATCGAACAGTGTTAAGGAACAGTAGTAGGCACTACATGCTTTAAGCCAAGTGCCAACACAAAGCAAAAGTACCGAATGCGTTTAGTATAAAGTCCGTATTTCCACTGGTTCCCTTAAATACGTGAGAGAGCTTTAATAAGACTTGTATGGGTTTTATAAAGAGCGTGTCTGGCTATGTGTGTGGAGATGTGGAGAACCCTCTGAGTAAGAACAGGCCTTTACAGAATCTCTATGATGGATTACCGTAAGTTGTATAGTGTGGCAGTATTGTGAATTGTTTTTCTATCCAATGGTCAGTGTGCAAGCTGGGTTTTTGTTAATAACTTGTTTGTTACTAACAGTTAATTTCAACTACACTGAATGAGTGAGGAATATTACTAGTGTAATAACTGATACATGGCTGTTGTGTTATTAGTGTTCAAAATGGCAAATGAATGGTGATGATTCAAATAATGTTCACGTAACATAAAATGATCTTAAGGTCTGACATTTTTTTTGTTCAAATGTCCAGATGTTATGTAAATGTATTTATGACAATGTAATATAACACCTCTGAAGAAAACTCTCTGTTTCACAACTCATGGACCCTCTGCAGTTATCTATAAACTATTGAACCACAGAATTTTCAGCATTGCTTTGTAGTTTGCTTCTAGTTTATCACCGTTTGTGACTTCTTTTCTTTACTTTGAAATTATGGCTGTACATACAATAGATTTATTCATCAATTTGGTGAATGACATTTCAAGGTGCCATTTTATTTCTATTTGTATGAATTCCTAGGGTTTTTACAATAGTATGTAAACCTGGGTTTTGCATCCTCTTTATGTTAGGTAGTTTTATTATATAAATTTATTGATACTGACTTAATTATGTACAGTAAATGTTGTATAGTGGTTATCTCTGTGTTACTGCGTTAAAGAAATGCAGTTTCATACTTTGTATTCAAGTATTTGTTATCCTCATATAGTTTATATGAAAATGCATAAGTTGGACTGATTTGTAAAATTATTTGTCACTGAAAAAATAAAAAGGTGATCAATTTCGTTTGAGTCTGTGCTTGCTCTGAGCATACATCGTGCGTTGCTGATATCAGATTTTCTATTGGAGGAGGGCAGACTAGAGCTTAATGCTATTGGTTAGTGTAGCAGTGACATCCAATCACACCATGAAGGCGGAGCAAGATACGGATATGGTCATCTGAAGACAGAAAAGGATACTTTCTTGCCGTCGGTCATTTGAACGATTAGCATTCAATGGTGCTTTCCCATTTATTAGGTAATTGCCACGTGTCAATAATTTAATGATGAGGAGAGTTGTTTTGGTGACCGGTGCAAACAGGTAAACAAACCGATTCCTTTTTTTTTCTTTTCAATCGTTTTAAGGGAAAGTGTTAGACCAACACTTGATCAGACAGTCCACAGTTCACAACTGTTACTCTACATCATGTGCATGATAGAAGGATTAGTTTTTGCTATTAATATTAGTAGGCTAAACTACGGCTACGTGTTATATAATGTGATTCAATTTTGCCGTTAAAACAGAACGTTTTTGTGATAATATTACTCACCAGTCAAGAGTTTCTGTATGCATTTTTAGGTGACAGCATTACAGACCTGGCCCTATTTTAAGACCTAGATCGAGGAAATATATATAAACATAGACTACTCCAAAGTAGTATAATTTTGCCTGTTTGTCTTATTACAATATTAGACTACTTTTGTGGCTGTACTTCAAACTCCCCAAGCAAGTAATCAATACTTATCAACCCCCCCGGCTCTGAAGTAGGACAACACGATCAGCTTCCAGTCACTGATTCCTGATGCTGCTCCCTGTGCCAGATGTAGTCCAGTAATGTAACGTGATCTGATCAGCACTTTGTCCTGGTGTCACTTGTCCCCCCCCTGCAGCGGCATTGGCCTGGCGCTGTGCGAGCGCCTCCTGACTCAGGACAGCCAGCTCCAGCTGTGCCTCGCCTGCCGGAACATGCAGAGGGCCGAGGCCGCCCGGCAGGCTCTGCTGACCTCCCACCCAGAGTCCGAGGTGGCCGTGCTCAAACTAGACGTGGGCAGCATCCGCTCGGTTCTCCACGCAGCCCAAGAGGTCAAACTAAGGTGGGGAGAGTACTGTACTAGTTTTGTGCCATGGTACAGTGCATCGGTGGCATCTTCACAAGCTAAAATAAAATTACAGTTAACACCTCAGGAGGAGTTAAACCTGTTCTTGACATACTGAATTCCATCCAAAGGCTGGTCATTATCATTGTGTAACCATCATGTGTTAAATTGAGAATGGAATTCTCTCCAGGAAAGAAATAAATTAGTTAGACTCCTACCTGAACTCAACATCCCCTCATTATTTGGGAAAGGAACAGAAACAATAAAGTAAAGCTTCTTTGGTGGTGCTTTCCCTAATGACAACACTGTATGACATCCAACACTAATGTGCGTCTTGCTGACCACAGCATACTGCAAAATTCATCTTCTATAAGAAATTCCACTGGTGTGTACACCTGTCTAAAGAACTATGTTTAAAGTGAAGTTCTGTTGGGTTTCAGTCCCATCTAGCATTAGTCAGTATCATCACTCCTAAACTCCCATTATGTTTGTTTTACAGGTATAATAGACTGGACTACCTCTACCTCAATGCAGGCATCATGCCCAACCCTCAGCTGGACATTAAATCCTTTTTCAAGGGTCTGTTCTCAAGGTGAGAGGTTTGTCAACATGGGTGGAGCGGACAGGGAGGCTAAGCTGTTGGCTTCAGTTTGTGTTATATACATAGAGACTTACAGATATACTGCACACATACAGTATGGTGTTCATTTTGTGATTAATTGTTGCTTTTTGTTGCAGCAATGTTATCAGTATGTTTGCCACGGGCGAGGGCATTCTTACCCAAAAAGACAATACTACCTCAGATGGACTACAGGAGGTTTTTGTCACCAATCTATTTGGACATTACCTTTTGGTAAGAAATCTGATTTCAGAAAATGTCATATCAAAATTGCACTGCATTATATCAGGATGTGGTTGTGGCTTATTCCACTCAATTTGCTTTAGAAATGCACAACATGATTATTTTGGTAAAATGTATAAGCAATAGTAATAATACTCTAATAATAGCAAATGTAAAAATAGTCCTGTAATAAAGCATGACAGATCATCCAGGAAGTATTCACTGTAGATGTTATATCTATTTCCTCCTATCAGCACTTTTCTCACTTGGCCTCTCCCACTAAAATCAGTTATTTATAACAACATAAAACTCCTCGTCTCTTTTTATTTCCAAGATATATTTGTCAGTATATCAGCCAGTGTCCCTGTACCATCTTGGTGTATGAAACATTAGTGTGTAGAAACATTCAAACAACAGTGCGCTTTTTTGCATGTTTCATTTTTAGACTGTGGGGGTCAGGTAACTCATCTCAGAAGCTTGTCCTTGTCAGCTTATATTACTTATTCACCCACACCATTCACTCCTTCTTTACATTCTTTTGTGGTCTCGTATAACCTGGTCAGTTGTACTGGTAGCTCTGTCTCTCCGTAGTTTACATGAAGTCTCCTGAGAGGAGATTATAACGGTAAAGAAACGCTCACCAGACCAGATGGCCATCTCAGTTGAATGGTGTTGTGTTTTTAGCAAGCCAGTCAGAATGTCTCCATTAAAGTTTCAGGAGTAGAGCGGACTGAGTTGCTTCCCTCAGGAGAGGGGAGACTGAGGTATCGCTTTCTGCCTCAGCTGCAGCACAAGGCAGCACTGAGGGCTTGTGTTTCTCTGTGCGTCTGTGCTCTTCGTCCTCCAGCTTCACGGTCACGCCAGACTAGCCAAGCAGTAGACAGTTGTCAACATCACAGTCCTCACAGGGTGACAGCACCTGTCTGGATCCTTTCACAGCTGCAAGGGTTGTACAGGAGTCCTTGTGATTATAGATAGATTCCAGGGATTGCATTACAGTATATTACATTGCATTGCATTTACCTGAAGCTTTTATCCAGAGTGACTTACAGTGAATTAGGTACAGGGACAGTCCCCCTGGAGCAGTGTGGGGTTAGAACCTGTGACCCTCAGATCCCAAGACAAACTCCCCAACCATTAGGCCACAGCTGCCACTTGCAGTGTTCTGTCCCTCTGCAGTAGCTTGGAATGCATGCTATTGCTTCATCAGTAGACAAAGTGCTAAGTTCGAGACAACTAAAGGTTTTTGAGCTTTTTTGAGCTTTTGAGTTGTTTCATCTCTCATCAGATGTCTTCAATCTTAAAAACATGCCATTGCTATTGCTTCATCAGTAATGCATGCTATTGCTTCATCAGTAGATAAAGTGCTAAGTTCTCTAGACAACTAAAGGTTTTTGAGATTTTTTTTGAGCTTTTGAAGATGTTTCATCTTTCATCAGATGTCTTCAATCTTAAAAACACTTTGATAACTGTGACTGATGTGAATGATAATCTTCACAGACATATTTCATCAGTGAAATTAGTCAATAAATAAATAAATTGAATTGTATTTAAATGAAGCAAATTAGGGGACTACAAATAAAACGAGCTCTTGGTTAATATAGTACATTTAAAGAGCTTATGCAAATAGGAATGTTAAGTAATGTACACGGTTCCTTTTATAAATAAATGCACACATAGAAACATAGCTGTTTTTCCAACAAGCCTAACACGATAACTGGTTTACCAGTTGAGACGCAGGAACCTGAGATGTTAGAGACGTTATCCCTGTCTGGCTGTTTGGCTGTCTCACACTAACCTTCTTTTTTTCGGTCACCGGATCGGCCAAAGGTCAGAGAGCTGGA
The DNA here is from genome assembly GCA_027475355.1 of Coilia nasus. Classification (NCBI taxonomy): domain Eukaryota; kingdom Metazoa; phylum Chordata; class Actinopteri; order Clupeiformes; family Engraulidae; genus Coilia; species Coilia nasus. Next base: position 21,577,568 of record CM050212.1, read on the forward strand.
GCCGCTTTTGTGTCAGCCTGAAAAAACCTCCCAGGTGATTTGGACGTCGTCCAGCAACGCCCACCGGTCGGCCTTCAGTCTTGAGGACCTGCAGCACCTCAGGGGCACTGAGCCCTACAGCTCCTCGAAGTATGCCTCGGACCTGCTCAGCGTAGCCCTGAACCGCAAACACAACCAGCAGGTGGGTTTAGCTTATCTAGTGATAGTAGTAGTACTTGAGTCCGGTCTTGGACTCGCAACCAGGCTCGAGACGCTTTCCTGCTTTCTCGGTCCTGTCTTGGACTTGACCTTTCAAAGACTTGGTCTTGACTGGGAACACAGTGGAAGGAGAAGAACTCGTAATTTCAGAGGGAGACCTCCAGACCAACAGATTTTTTTATGTTCATGTTAACAAAAAATGAAATTATCAATCGTTACAAATACATTTAAATAATAACATGGAAAAAACATGGAAAGTTAATAGGCATTATTTGAAAATTGCATCCCCATGGTGCAAAGCAAAATTCTGCATTCAGTTAGTGTCAGTGCCTGACTCCACTTGCTGGAGTTGCTGGTGCAATCACAGACAGAGACAAGATGTACAACCAATCTCCAGTTGTAACATTTGCCTTTCTTAATCACAAAACAGTACTAGTAATAGCTCTTGATCTTGACTCAGTCTCAACTCCTCAAAGACTCGGTCTTGCTTCCTCAAAGACTTGGTTTTGACTCGGTCTCGACTGCATTTGAAAACAAACGACCCTTCAAAGACAGGGTCTTGACTCGGTCTTGACATAGGCGGTATCGTCCCCATCACTGAGCTCATCCCTGGTGTCCCTCATCATCAGAGGGGGAGAAGATCTTCAGATCTTCTTGAGAGCTTCAGAGAGTAAAAACCCGTCCACATATTTGATCCAGACATTTTCTGAACCTTGCTGATGTGTATAGCCACATAAAATCATCACAGTCACAATTCCACACAGGTGGAACAGCTAGTTAGTGAAGTTGCCTGTTTTGAATGCACAGGTAGAAGGAGTACATGGCAGGGTTTTTACTTTCTGAAGCTGAGATCTCTGTCCCACATATTCCTCATTCCACATCCCTTCCCTCATCTCCATATCTGCTCTGGGGTTGAGATAAGGGTTGATGTTGTATTGTGTGACCAAAGAAATCCAAAAATCTTGCTTGCAGTGGCAGCAGTGAATTCCAAACACCCCTAGATACTGTAGTTTGTAAAGGGTAAATATGAAATGCAGTGAAATCTTTTTGGCCAAGGTAATCCAAGTTAAAGTCAAGCGGGGGATAACGCTTGATACCTACTTTATGCACAACATTCATCTAATGTCTGATTTAATGAAGCCAGTATTTAACAGATGCAATTTTCTTAAAATTATGCTCACAATTTTCAAAATGGAAAATCTTTTCCCCGTTCTCACCATTATATGTCTTGCTCCATCCATTAGGGTATGTACTCCTCTGTGATTTGCCCAGGACTGGTGATGACCAATCTAACATATGGAATCTTGCCATCCTTCTTCTGGACTCTAATTATGCCCATTATGTGGCTGGTAAGTGAACAAAATCTGAGGCCCAGTCATTGTGCTCAGAGGTTACCCAGTCATCAAATTCATACAATTCGGACAACACTTCAGCTATAACTGAGTCCACCAGTTTCTGTGTCTTTCTGAATGTTTCTGCCATTTTGTTTCATTGAAGACATCATGAAGAAAAGCAAGTCTTCTTCTGACAATAGTATGGGCTTTTTGCGCATGTATAGTTGTTAGTGAACTGTTTCACCCTCAGTACTTTGTTATTTGCTTTCACAGATTAGAGTCTTCACTAACACCTTCACCTTGACACCTTACAACGGAGCAGAGGCCTTGGTATGTTTACTACCCACTGGAATAAGTCTTCCTATGAGAAATGAGTCTTCCTGTCAACAGAAAACTACATGACATTAAAATTCTCGAAATAGATAACTTACTTGACTGTTGATTATGTCAGTTAAAATCTGACCCTACTCCATTTCAGATGATCTCTACATTTACTGCTCCACTGCAGCATCCATGCAGGCAAAATAGGTTGTGAGACTATTCTATTGGCTCCATAGCAGTACCAAATGGCATATCATGTATTGCTTCATCAAAACAAAGACGGTCAATCCACAGTGCGCCCCTCTCAGTTGACAGTGACTCAGCTGTCTTTTCATAAGTTGTTTTTTTTTCCCCTTTCTTTCTTTCCTCTGGCAGTTCTGGCTGTTCATGCAGAAACCTGAGTCCCTGGATCCTCTGGTCAAATACCACAGCTTGACCTCAGGGCTCGGCAACAACTACACTCAGCCCCACAAGGTCAGAGCTCAGTGAAATCTCTCCAGCCGTTCAATATTTCATCTCTTCATTACACTATATCCGGATGGGATATAAAGCCAAACGTTATCCATACCCATCAGCCGAGTTGCATCAAAAATGACACTTGGAGCTCTGGCAAACTGGTACAAATTGACATAGAAACCAGAAGTTTACCATGTTACACAGACCTGTAAACAAAAGCTTGCAACAATTCCACATCGCGCACTGTTGTCTCTTAAGATGATGATACACTAGGCAACTTTTTGGGCAATATTGCCAGGCAAATTTACTAACACATGCTGTTTGGACACTTTCCCACTGATGTTAGGCCACACAATTTTATCAGAGGAACTTGAATTATTAGCACAGAACTTGTCACTTTCATCCAATCAGAATATTAGGATCCTTTTATGCTGTTGTCGAGCAAAATTGCTCAAAAAGTTGCTCCATGTATCCACCTTTACAGTTAGCTCTCTCTGACCATAAAGTGACAGACGGATACAGTCATACAGCCTACTGCTAGTCCTTCATACTCAACATAATACTGATCTCTGTGACGTCTAAAGTGAAAAAATGAACTTTATTTTGGTTCCTTCTTTTTATTTGCTGTTTTTATTTAAGTTTCCATCTTCCATCATAATATCTTGTTACCATGCCCATGCCTGCATTTATCAGTCCTCTTGTCACTCCGCAGACAGATACTGATGAAGACAAAAGTAAAAAAATAAAACTGTGTAAGGGCCCATTCACACCAAACACTCTGCGTATACCGTGCATGCCCGTTTTCTGTCCGTATTCATTTAGAATGCATGTTAACAAATTTGTTTTCACACCGCATGGGTGACCTGACCGTATTCTGTCACTATGCAAACACATTGTACACGGTTATACGCTGTACACGCTCAAGTCAGTGTGAATGAGCCCTAAGAAGCACAGTGCAAGTTAAACCAGCATAAGAAAAGATCCACACAGCATGTCGCCTTATTTTTTAAGCTGGTTCTCAGCAGCACTTTGTGCACTGTAGCTGTTCGTACACTGTTTAATTGTCTTGTCACCATGTCCATCGCTCATCAGTCCCTCGTCTCTCCCCAGATGGATATTGATGAGGATATGTCAAAAGCCCTTTATAAGAAGCTGCAAGACCTTGAAGATGAAGTACGGCAGCAACTGAATTAACAGTATACAGCAACAGTATTAAGGAAATCCCATCATCTGAAGGACTTTTAAGGCCCTACCCAGTGACTCAAGAAGACTGAAATGCCAGTTGGTATTTAGATCTAGGGGCCCACACCTACAAATGCACAGAAAACATTGTTTGAATTCATCAAAGACACTTTAATCGAGATGACTGCAAATCTACAAAAGTTTACATTTTTTGAAATTTTAAAGTCATTCCTGTCAGCTTTCACCAGTCATTGACATTGGTGATATAGACATTTTCCAAAAAACTCTTTGCAATAAAAATGTGGTTTGTTAACTCTTTCAAGAAAAAAGTTAAAAAAAATATTTTAAATTTGCATAAAACTTGGGGTATGCTTACTGAAGCTTTATCCGTCTAAGTATGTTGTGAAGATGTATACTGTGGTCTTAAGCAGAGTTGTTAGGCAGCTCAAACATCCCACTTCATGTTTAAAGACTGTTAACACTTGGCCTTGAAGGATGCTGCATTAGCTCTGACATTCCTTTAACTGTGAACAACCTTTTCTCACTGGTGGAGCTGGCTGAACAGGTCACATTAGGTTTCAGGGCTTAACAGGTAAGGTTCTAATCCTTTTGGAAGTGTCAGTAGTGTCTCTTATTGCACTGCTGTAGTATACATCTTGGTGACAGAATTAACCTGTTAAACCCTGTAAAAAACACAACTGTCTCTTTACTGTCAGTCCTAAGTAGGCCTACCACCTCATCACTGGGACTGTTCTCTGCCTAGGACCACTTGCTCTGATTTGAATTATGTCATTCGGTCTCTCTCTCTCTCTCTCAGCCTCACACTGTTCTGCTGTAAGCACAGAGCAGCGTTTCGGAATCAGATAAAGGGCGGGCCAGGGCACGGGGACACTGAGTCTGCAGTGTCATCACCTTCCATTGCCTCAACCTGGGTTGGCATGGCAACTCTGCCTCAATAGCTGACAACATGATTCTGTGGTTCTCCTAATATGAGTATGGGTCCAACAGTTTGCATCATAGATATAGAATATCTAGCTAGGCATTCTATATCTATGGTTTGCATTCCCCCTACTTTAAAACTGGCAGAATGACTGCTGCCTGGATGCTATCCTTCTTTTGTGCCTTTACAGATCATGTGATACAGAACTAAATTGATCTATTGCATATTCCCTATAAAGTTGCTGTCTTGTATTTCCTCCAAAAGACATCTGCATTTTTACACAGCGCGCACTTGACACTGATGTAAAATTTACTTATAACCCTTTATTTTCATGTTGTGAATAAATTGCATTCCATGTCATGCAAACAGTGTATGGCTGCAACACTCAGCAGTGAAGGTGCATGAGTGCCTTCCTCTATGTTTTTATTTTACAAAATAAGCAACAATGTCACACACAGGTGGAACTAGTTGTGCAATATGCGTGTTATTACACTACTACAGGTACTTGTGATCTCTATTTTTCTACACAGATTTATAATAAATACTCTATGAGTGCTATGGAAATAAGACAAATCAATCTTTGGTTTTTCGCTATTTTAATGAGGAACTTTTTTAATCACTGATGTAAACCTGTCTTCGTGGCATTTCAGGCTGTATAAGCATAAGGTATATTAGCAGCAGAGATTTCAAACTAATGTGGCAGTTTGTCAACTTCGAAAGCTGTGTGAAAAAAACAGAGGTGTCAACAGTTACGTGCCGAGAATGCATGCACAATTTTGGACAGGAACTGAGGAGCGACCCGTATAGCACACTCTGCAATTGAAAACTGGACATTTCAAATTTAAATAGTTTCTTTCCTCCTGAAGAGAACACCGCATAGGTTATTCATCATGTCCAGGTTAAGAAGCCCGTGTCTCCATCCAATAATTAAGAGTTGTTTTTTTCAAGAACTACATCCGATTTCCTATTCAGACACAAGTGACCGTCCGAGGCGCGAAAGCCTGGATCATCTCACCTGCGCTCTTCCATTGCGATACACCCGAGATGTCCATGTAAAGCAGTTATTTCTTAAAAGGCAGTATATGTCCATCGTTTACGTGGTAAGGTAAGGGGTGTTCAATATAGTCGTCTAGGTCGTCGTCTATCACACCGGGGTTATCGCATCCGATAGAGCACTTTGAAGTCTCCAGAATCCAGTCGCGAGTTCTCTGCAAATGTTCCGGCGAATTCAGATGCTCCAGTGGAATGTCGTCAAAAGTTAGATAATGAGTCTCCGACTCAGGAATGTCGTCTTCAATTCCGCTTAATTTCGGATTGCAAAAAGCCCAAACCATGCCACAAAAATAGACAAAAAATGCGGCCATCACAAAAAACATCAACAAGTAAGATTCAATCATTGCCGCACTGACAGAATTTGTCATGGTGTCACCTGAAAATGTTTTTTTCAACCCAACCGCTGTTTTAAGCCAGTTATGGCCAAGTTTAAGATGTCTCCTACCCGCAGCGGCAGCGTTCTGATGTTGTCTTGTATCACATAGCCAAATATAATCCTGTGACCCTGCCTTCGGCGATGCCATTTAATTTAAGCCTATTTCTTTAAATAGGCTATTACAAATTGGCAACCTATAACAAGCCTTTAAAATAAAGGAATGCGGCCTTAGGTGCAATACAAGGAGATGTAACTTCATAATGACCAGCCATAACAGTGCCTACTGTAAAAGTTATACCAATAGCCCATGGGAAAGGCTAAATGCACACTGTTAAAGGCTTTCCAATATCCAAGCTGAAGAGAACAGCATGAATGAGAGAGCCAATAGGCCTATTTATCCTGTTTGCTGAAAGAACTAAAGAACTTTGTGTTTATGTTTATAGGCTACAGCATATGTGATTTTGAGCCTATACCTATTTAGCATTAAAAGGAGATTAATTCATGAATGGAACGTGCAAGTGGTATTAAAGATTGGCCTTAAGACCTTAACTTTTTTCAACGTACCTTTTTACCAGTCTATGCATTGTGAATGTTACCATCTAACCTACTGTCTTATCGCTTAAGCCCACATAAAATTATGGTATGCAGACATGACACCTGACCATAAACCTTTGCTTGCAACAGGTCTTTCAGTCATGTGCCAATTAGTGCGAATTAGACTTTACTTTTAAAGTTCATCTTGACCAAGCCTGTCACTTTGTGCCCTACAGAATGTTTTTTTTTCCAGATTTCATCATACAGTTATAATTGTGATGACTGCAGAACTCGAATCATCACCCTACATGCAGTCACTGGTTACCTCATTCAAAGTAAACTGTCATCGAAGTTGTCATTTGTGCATACATTATAGGTATTAGGGGTATTCTGACACAACAAAATGTGTATCAAGTAACTGTTTCGCCTCAGTTTGCTTCATGTTCTAGTGAGATATGCCAATGCACATCTCATCTCGTCTCATCTGAAAGGAGCATATCAACACAACAGTGTCATACTGTCTTACATCAAGTAGTTTTCACCTGTATGAGTAGCACGGTTATATTGGTAATTTAATATTACGCGTAGCGTCGTCCAAAACACTTATATCGACCACAGTAGACCACAGTACACCAACACTAATATTCTTGCGGCAGCCTTAACAAGCTGTCAAGTTACTCAAATAATCGTGGTGGAGATGCGTTTTCAGCACGGACGGTGCGAAGATTTTCACTTGTGACAAGTGTATTGCTAGTTTGGCATTGTGGGTATCAGTAGTTCTTTTACAGACGCTTTATTTATAACCGTGACCTGGCAGGACTACATGTCCCACATGTCACAGCCGGCGAAGTCCCGGATGTCTATCACGCCGGAAGAGAAGGCAATTCCTTTCCCAGCCATCTTGTGGCATCACCTAGCGAAGTGTTCGCACCAAGCCTCGTAGAATCGGAGGAGAATCCTGCTGAAGGGGCGCCATCATGCCCGGACATCTGCAAGAAGGTTTTGGCTGTGTTGTAACCAATCGGTTCGACCAGCTATTTGATGATGAATCGGACCCGTTCGAGGTCTTAAAAGAGGCAGAAAAGAAGAAGGACGTCGTTCCTGTTCGTACCGCCAAGACTGCTGCCCAAGCTGCAAAGCAGCCCAAAAAGGAGTCTCCGAAAGACAGAAAGCCTGTTCCTGAGAAGAAAGAAGAAACACAGGCACCCGTATCTCTTAAGAAAGATGGTATGGTTATTTACTGAACCGCCTGTCCATAAGTATAAGGCCCGATAGCGTAGGTGCAAGTTGCGCGCTTGAAAGCCCAAGCCACCCCCCATGAGGTCAACATGGTCCCTTTTGTGTTGGGGATTTCAGATGTTTAGTAGAGAGGCCTAGTTACGTTGTTGTTGCCTGCAAATTGATCATATCCAGCTTAACTAGCTGTGGGAGCAAGTTAGTCTAAGAAGCGTGTTTCGTCTGCTGTCTCTCCGACATTAGCCATCATCTCTTGAGGCGGAGGGCCTTAACTTGGTTAACACTAACTTGAACAAGTGATTCCTGCAAACATGTTTTAGAACAAATGTGAGCACGATTCCATGGGTTGTGATAATTAGCTTGAGTGTGTTTGTTATGCGTTTGCATTTAACACAGTGCCTCGACTTCCCGCCGTGTAATCAGACATATTAGTGAATTGTTGGTTTGGTGCGAAATTACATAGTGACTTAGACTAGCAAGCAACCTTGCTAGCTGACTAGCTTGCATAGCTTGGCTAGGGAGGTTTAGCGCTGCGTGACGGAACCTCGTGGTTGAAGTTGAATAGAGCTCTTAGCGTCAAGCTAAAGTGTCGTCATTCCCTCGAGCAAAGAGTGTTGTGAGGCGCACGAAATGGAACATGCGTCCTAGTGGTACATTGTGTGTATATCAACAGTTTATTTTAAATGCGCAAAATTTGACACCCATCAAGCAGATTAGTATGCAGGAGCGCGAGACGCAGCAGTTATGGTTATTGAATTCTTAAAAAGTTATAAATTGCGATGGGTGAAATGTCTTGTCTGTCAGATTTGGTGAGGCTAGAGAAGATCAGACAGGTGCACACACGAACGTGCTAGCAAGCACTAGTCGCCAGCTGCTAGGGTGTGTGGCTAGCCTCTGGCAAATGTCTATTTTGGTAGGTGGAGGGAGGGCTCAACCAATCCCGCTGAAGGCAGCATCCTAGCCGAAAGGCAGCGCGTCTAACAACTACATGTCGTTGTTTTGCCACAGCTGTTGTGCTCAAAGTAATTTGCTAATGTTCAGTAATGTTTCAATCTAAACGTTTTATTTTAAAATTTGAAAAGTAATCCTCGCTCAGTATGAACAATGTTTGAAGTTATGGAGTTTAAGGTGAATGTGTTGATTGGCCTGTGTATCAAAAATATAACATGAAACTGTTTCTAAGTAGGTATAGAAACTGCATGTTAAACTTTTAAGTGTTTAAACTAGTAGTATGGTAAGTGGTAAGATGGTAGGTTGGACTGCATCATCACAAGACCTAATAGATTGAGTACATGTGATATTGGCCGGATTTGGGACTTAACTTTTCAGCCGCTGATCTATATAGCTAGCACAGTGAAATTATTTATTTACTTTACTACTTTACTTTTCCTCATTATTGTCTATTATTTTAACCATACACATCTTAAATGAAATGTTAGTGGGAGTTGCTCTGCATATGCAATATATGCATGCTATAAAATACATGCTGGACTAAAATCTCCAACACTAAAGTATAGGTCAATGCATAAATGGGTGTGTACTCATACCAAAAGAAGACACCCCATATTGGTTCATGGTCAGAACCAACTTCAAATATGCTTTGAAATGCCTTCAGTGGATTTGGTATTTAAAAAAAAAAAAAAAAGTTGGCCACACCCTTTTTTTTTTTTTTTTTTTTTTTTTTTTGTAATGCTCAGGTGTTTTGTTGAACTGGTCAGCTACCAGCTGTCTGGAGTCTTAAGGGAGCTTTCTCATCTCCTCTCTATTTTAGGGATGAGGAGAATGGGCAGAAGGCCTGAGCAGCAGGCCCCAGCGGGTTCCCAGCAGCAGGCGGGTCAGGGGGAGGGTCGTCCCCCCACAGAGAGGCGGACGGACCGGAGGCCGCCCCGCGAGCGCCGCTTTGACAAGCCTGCTGAAGAGAAGCCTGCTGGAGAGGGAGGAGAGTTCTCCGTGGAGAAGTGAGTGACGCTGATTCCTGCACCCCAAAGACGGTTCTACAGCAGCCACTCTGTGTGGTAGTTAAACGGTATAAAGGATTAGTATGGTGAAGCTGGTGGTGCATTTACCATCACACTTAAATGGAAGTTCTCAAAGGAACACTTTTCTCAAAACTAGCTTAAAAAAGTCTTTACTATTGCATTACTATTACATCACAAAACAATGTTATGAATACAGTACAACATACGATTTTTTTTTTTTTTTTTTTTTAGAAGGAATGAAAACAGTCTTGGTAGGCTTGTGTTAATAAATGTTCATTAAATGTTTTGTGGCTATAACTGTGGAATTAAAAAGACTGCTGCGAGCTGTCCTTAACGATCCCTGTGTGTCTGCCCCGTCAGGCCTGCGGGCGACCGGCCGTTCAGAGGTCGCGGCGGTGGCCGAGGCGGTCGTGGAGGGCGCGGCAGGGGCATCGGCAGGAGCGACGGCTTTGACGCCCGCGGCAAACGTGAATTCGACAGACACAGCGGCAGCGACAGATCGTAAGTCATGCGTGCACAATCGCAATCGATTTTTCTTTCAGCAGCAAAAGTCCATCCTAATTCTCGCAGCCTGTGTTTTGTCTGGTGCCGTGTCCCCAGCTAAGTATGTATTTTTGCTTCAGCAGCCTGAAACCAGAGGAAAAGCGTGGAGGAAGTGGATCTCACAACTGGGGTACCGTCAAGGATGAATTGAGGTCGGTTTTAATGTTGGCCTGGATCTGAATGTCTGCGGAGTTAACTTTGAGAGAAGTTTTGATGCCAGTGTTTAGCAGAAAACCTTGCAGTCACTTAATTATAAAGTTTGCCTGCTCAGTGTAGAAGTCGTGTAGCCATGTCTGTCTTTAATTTAGTATAAAGTAGTGTTGAAATGACATACGCTGTTAACTTTTTTAGGCTCCATGAAAGTAGGTCTTCTCTATGGCAGCTAATGTGGATGTTTGTGGTTAATGTAGGTGTTAATGATGCACATTGCGAGACCTGTTTTGTGTTGGGTAACCCATGGGGTTTTTTATTGAGTGTCCCTCTCCCCCCCTCCACACACGCAGTGAGCTCGATCAGTCAAACGTTACTGAAGAGGCGCCCGAGGGTGAGGAGCACCCCCCTGCTGACTCTGAGAACAAGTAAGTATTCCGTCGCCATGGTGACTGACTGCAGAACCACAGACTCATATTGACCACTTTATAATAAATATTTAAGAGTCGAGAAGCCGTAGCAGAGCTCAGAATTAGATGTCAGTTGACTGTTGTGTGGCTGTTTGCTAGAAAAGGAATGATATGGTTGGAGCAAGTTGAAACCAATGACTACATGAACAAGCAAAAAAAAAACTGTGGCTGGGGATACCTATTATTAATTGGTATAGATTATAACAATAAAGAAATGAACCCTGAATCACAAAAATATATAGATGCTTTCAGTGGCTCTCAACTGGCAGTTCCTCAAAATTACATGACAGAATATTTGACAGAATGTTCCCAAAATTTTAAATAAGCAGAACAGTGACAGAACCCCCTATTTTATCTACAGTTAACCCTCTAGGCGCCACTGTCGACTTAAGGCGACAAGATGCCGCACTGAATAAAACGGTCGATTTTGTCAAATAGGGTGTCAAATTTTGTTTGAACTCCCTTCCACTAGGTGGTAGACATGTCATACTACGTCCCTGACTCAGAATTACGTTATGTTTCTATACAAAATAGTCGAGCTAGAGCATGTTGAATCAGTGTGAGCAAAAGCGAAGCTAGTTTGCGTGCGAGCCATATAATTACAGCGATATTGTCAACGTCAGCGAGTGTTTGCCTTCGTTTTTCGTCTAATGGCATCAAAGAAGTTTATCTGCAATGAAGTGTTGGGTCTTCTATTCGCAGACCCTTATTCTGAAGCCGAATATCTGCCTCCAGAAGATGACGGTGATGCGTTTAGCGACGACGCTTCAGATGCATCCCTGCCTTGCAGTGATGCAGCTGGACAAAGTGATTATTTAGCCCTACACCAAGCACAATCTTTGGATCATTTGGCCAAAGTCGATACTCATTTGCTCAATGTCAGCGATGGGAGCAGTGTTTCATGGGGTGGGAATGTTTATCAGGGAGTAAGCAGGCGTGTTAGTAGTGCGGGGAACGAGGCTGGAAGTGAAGTCGGGGTCCAGTGTTTTTACTGCGCTAGCCATGTAGCTAATTTGTTTTCCGACTGTACCTTTCCCTAATCGTGGAGACAGTAACGTGGTGGAGACTTTGTCTAATGCCACTGGGTATGTTAGACGAGGTCAAAGTGTTTTTAGGAGAGCTAGGGGACAACGTAGAAGCAGGGTGAGGAGACGCAGTGAGAGTCCTACCCATGAAAATTCTCTCCACTCGGCACAAGTGCGCAGCAGATCTGCGCGTGCTGCTCGCAGCAGGAACAGAGGCGGTTTGGCACGGGGCAGAGGAGCTAATATGCTCGTTAGTTTATCTAGGCAAGATGATGGGAATGCCGGTGTATTGTCGCACCTGCTTTGAGTTGATCAGTGAGGAGGGGTATCAAAATTGTCTCACGCCCTTTGATCAGCCAATTGGATATCTCCAATGCCAATTCGCCCCTAGATTTTCTGTCACTCTTTCTCTGATGATTTCTGGAATGTTCTTACAAATCTTTCAAACGTTACAAATGAGACAAATCGCTTTGCCCATCAGTTTTTAGCCTTTGTCAGCTCAAAAAAAAAGCCCAACCAAAAAAACAAACAAACCTAAAAAAAAAAAAAAAAAACTACTAACATTGTCTCTCGTCTCATCTTGTCATCTCACTCATGAGATTTTAAACTAAACAAGTCTTATGATATATATATAGAATAACATATAAATGCCCCATATATGGAATCTGAGTGCCTCTGTAATAAATGGAAAATCTCTACAGCAAAAGGTCAGCCTACTGCTACATGCATTCGGTTTGGTTCTGCCATTTATTAGTAAAGATTTACACTGTTTGGTTGCTATTTACTATTTATCTGAGCATTCAGTATTGTGCAATATAGCATACACAAGGTACATACACAATTTTTTTGGGGAGGGAGTACTGCATTTTATCTTTCAAACGTGACAATTTATAAAAATTCTATAATCCAAGATGGCCGCCGCCATGTGACGTCATAATATGCACATTAGATGGGTAAATTTAATCCCTACATAAACTTTGGATCATCCATAATATTTCTCTAATTTACAGTAAGTCTCTATCTCTTATAATTTTTAAGTTATAGCCTTTTGAAATTAAGATGTCAGAATCGAATGTTTTAGGAAAAAACCTCTGGCGCCTAAAGGGTTAACTCTCGTTCAAAGTACAGAGCGTGTAGGTTTAATGGTTTAATCTCCAGTTGATATACTTTTAAACTGGCAATTAATTACAGATATTTGCACACAGGTGGTTCAAGTTCTTTGATCTTATTCAGGAAGCAGAAATTCATACAAGTTTGAGATTGTAAGGCAGCAGCAGCACAAAATCCAGTTACAGCAGGTAGTGCTTTATATCTGCCACCAACCACTTTTTTATCCTTACAAAAATAACATTTTTTAAAGAATAATTAAGGGAGATGAGCTGAAAGCATATTTGAAGGAACAAATGAGATCATCTGAGGGCATATTTAAAGCCAACACCAAGCAGTTTTAAGATGGAAAGCACAAGTGCTGGGGAGGGGGTCATAGGTCAAACTCATTACGCATCTGGTCAGACAAGGAAGCTGTTGTGGTGGTGTGGCACCTGTAGCCAGTCAGCAACTGTGCCCTGACCACTTGGCGCGTGTCGTCGCAGGGAAAACGAGGCCGGCGAAGTCAAGGAGGAAGGGCCCAAGGAGATGACCCTGGACGAGTGGAAGGCCATGCAGGACAAGGAACGCGCCAAGGTAGAGTTCAACATCCGCAAGGCCAACGAGGGAGCAGACAGCCAGTGGAAGAAAGGATACGTGCTGCACAAGTCCAAAACTGAGAACGTGAGTACGGGGATGGACAAGGACATCGGGAGTAGTTGCGTGAACGTGGATTGATTTCAGTGAAACGTTCTTTTCTCAATTAGTGTGGCAGCGAGAGTTCCATTTATAGTTGATTGTTGAATGTGTAGCCAATGTCATGTCAGTAATATTGAAGCTTGTTTCACGGAAATGTGTCCAGTAGAGTTGATTTTTTTTAATGGGATAGATGTCTTGTTTTTTGACTCTGTTTCTCTCTTTTTTTCAACATGAAGCCTGCCATTATGGATGCCGAACCTGAACCTGAGGTAAAGGTATGTTTATTTTATTCAAAACAATAGATGTTGCTCTCTATGATTGATTTGCTATACTTTGCTATACATCTGAGGAAACGCACCCAAGGTGTACTGACCTCGGCCTCTCTAAACACTCTCCCCTCTCAGGTTGATGATGACCACCACTCAAGGAAGCCAGCCCATGACATCACATCTCAGCTGGAGATCAACTTTGGCGATCTGGGGCGCCCAGGCCGCGGCCGCGGCGGAGCCCGAGGAGGCAGGGGGGGACGCGGGGGAGGAGGCGGAGCCACCAGGCCGCCACGTGGCGGTCGCACTGAAAGGGTAAGTACAACCCCCCATTATGATGATGATGATGACGATGGTGATGACCCCAGATGCACTTCGGCTGTCGTGTTTGTCAGTGTGTGGGTCTTTGTTCAATTGGATGTGTGAATCTTTCGGTGTGCACCTTATACAAGCTCACGATTTTGTAAGGACACCAAAATGGTGATCATTAGTATGGTGTACTCTAAAGATGCGTGGCAATGACTCTAAATTTACATTTCAGTTAATAGAGGCATCATTTTTTTTGCCACCACATATAAATAAAACATTTGCATAGTGTGAACTTTTTTTTGAGGACATTGGACATATACATTTTATTCAGCTACTGAAGTCTGCACTGTCTTATACATAAAAGCGATACACGCAATACATAAATGTACTAATCTCTCTCTCTCCCTCTCCCTCCCTCCCCATGTCTTCCTTCTCCTCTGCAGCAGAGCGGAGTGTCTGTCCCCAACGTGGACGACCCCGAGGCCTTCCCGGCCCTGGCCTGAATCTAGTCCTCCCCACCCAGCGTGGGCTGGACCTGGAGCGCCCCCTACTGGGCCCCTCCTCTACGAGGCTTGCATGCTTAACGATCCTTCAGCAGATGATATGATGGAAAACTGTCATCCATACCATTCACCCCTGAGGACTGAAATTTTACCCGTTTTAAAAAAAGGAAAAAAAATAAGAAAAAAAAGGAAAGGACTTCTTGCTACTCTGAAGCAAAATTATTGGTAGAGGTTTTGTATTTTAGAAAACAAGGTAGCAGGGATGTTTTCATACAGTATTTTTTTCAGAGGTTATGCATTCTTCTTCATGGATACTTTTTGTATTTGCTGCTTGAAAATACGCATTTCCAAACAGATGTGAGGGCTGCATCGGTGAGCCTGCCGTGTCCAATATATAGGTTGTGTTTTGTTGTTGTAAACAGTTACCTCCAATCATAGCGTCTTGGATTAGACAAGCTCTTAATATGCTGAGTGTTTCTTTTAAAAGGTTACTGCCTTTAGCACACAGTCATTTTTTTCCAAATTTAACAGCACTTCTCAGTTCTGCTGTATCACTCATCATCGGGGGTCCAGCTACTTGATGCATTATAATCTGGTCCCCTTTTGAGTGTCATGGGTGAATCTTAATGGAAGATTCAAGCATCAATGCCAAGTTCATCCGTCTACACCACTGGTGATTGTGAACCATAAAGATAAATGTGACACATGTCGCCAAACAGTGTCCTGACATGAATGTGACCTGGGGAGGGGACACAATTTGGAACTGGGGGAAGAAAAAGAATATTGCATTTGCTGTGTATCGTACACCACTTTTAAAAAGCCCATCGATTAGAGAGATGTTTACATAATGCACTCCTGTTTACTGAAAACAATGTAACTCACCTGATGAGCCTGTTAAATGAGAAAGAAATCACCTGTACAAGTGATCATTGTTCCTTAACCTCTTTTTGCTTTCCCAACAGCACTACTGCGTAATTGCTCTGAAAGAAATACAGTTGTTCAATGTGGAACAACTGAGTGCTTATAAAATGTGTGAATTCCAGCCCTGCTATTATATAGACCTCTGTCCATAATTAAAAAGATGGTCGATTCAAGTTTTCGATTGTAGTGTGGAGTTTTCAACCTGAGTTTGAAATATCTTTTTTTGTTTTCTACTGTTGAACAATCTTTTATTTAAAGCTTCTTTTTGGTAGTAACCAGTAGCCGACGGGCAGAAGTTTGAAAGCTCCAGTTTTAGAATGTAGACGTCCTTAGCATGTATTAGTTTTACCTGTGCACATAAAACGGGTGATTCTGCGAAGTAACGCATCCACCAGGAAGGGGTGTTGTGTTAAGAATCAGCTTGTTTAATGAACGGAATGGACTAAGATGTGGCAGGACCTTCTTTCCAAAACCGTAGTTTTCCACCTATGCTCACAGATTTTGCTGCTTTTTAAAAGCAAGAAAATATTCGGAAAACAGCAGAATTACTAAGTTCGTACGGCTTGCTCGCCTTCATGTGATGTCTGTGTGTATGATCAGGAGAGGCATATTAAGGGTTTCCCAGAAAAGCTCAACGTGGGAGTTATGTGATTCAAGTTTTTAGGAAGGTGGTATTCTTTTAGCAGTACTGCAAAAAACGCACACTATACTCTGGGTGGCTCATATTGCCTTTGTGTTGGGACAACAGAAACCTCGTTGCTACTTTCCCCTAAGACTCCCAATAAAGCAAAACAACTCCGGTCTTGGTACTTTTACTGTAAGCATTTACTAACCAATAGCATGTAATGCAAAGGTTGTTTCTGCTCTTAATGAAGTTAATAACACCGCTTTTAAACATTGCGTTTGGGGGTAGATGCACTCTATCCTGTACAGCTGATTTTTCATAGTGCAATTTTTTTTCTTAAATTCAGATGTCTAGGTAGAAGCAATGCTGCTCATCTAGGAATATGCAGCACATTGAAAGGAATGGTGAGATACAGAGCCTTAGAAATATTTGCGGCTTTTGTGTTTGGTATGAAAGAATGTCAGTCAGACATTTTATGCAGGAAGGGTGAATGTAATAGTTTAAATAAGCTGTGCCTCGCTTAATGCAGCTGTGGTGTCGCAATGCAAAATGTGCTGCCTCACAAGTGCAGCAGGACTCCTTTACCTAAGTGTTGTCATCACAATGAGATGTAAGGACATCTGGAAATCCTGAGATTTCTAGCAGAAATGAAGACAACTGTGTGTGAGCTATTTGGGTCACTAACTGAGATTACTTTGATGTGTGTCTAGTTAGCCCCTAAGGGTTAGAAGGCAAATGCCACTCAAGCGTTTTTCTTGTTACGGTTTGAGGTAATCTGTAGAAAGCATGTCTACTTCAATCATAGGGCCTACGCACACTAAGAGTTATTCACCCACACTAAAAACGTTACTGACCAGAAAGTTTTGATTCTGGAGACCTAACAAATCCTTTAAGCAACGGGGCACCTTCTTTATAAATGGCTTAGTAGGATCAATGAGGTGCAGCTTGCCAATAACCAAAGTCCTTTTTTACAAGTAAATTCAATATCGCCAAGGTAATCTTTCTGGATTTGTGAAAAATTACCAGCATAGGAAAAAATTGGTATTTTAGCATAGTTGGGTGTATTTATACATAAGAATAAAGTATAAAAAGTACAACTTAGGAACCAAAACACAGCACAAAAAACTTTTAACTGTTTCAGGAGCTGTCAAATCACTAAAACATCAACACCTTATCTTGGTCACATGGATACATGAGTGTGTTATGCAGAAGCAAGGGCTGGTATCAGTCATGATGGAATCAAGACCTTTGCAGAGGCAATTTCCTGTACCAACACCCACTGCTAAAACTGGAAACCAGTTAAGAGCAGATGTCAACAGTAGACTTGGACCAACTGACAATCCCTTAGCATGAAGCTGAGAGGAACACCATGTAGTGGAGAATGTGCTGGTGTACGAGGGAGAAAATATATCATGATGGATCTCGTGATACCATGGGGAGGTTTGCATGAAGGACACCGTGGGGCCAATAGTACACTGCACTGCACTACACTACACACACTATACTATACATGTCATAGGAGAGAGGGCAAGGAGAAAACAGAAGTATGACTGGCACTAGGAACTGTGGGAAGCAGGGTGCCCGCTAGTGGAGATTGTGTGCAGATGTTTTGGAAGGCAGTTTGTAGGTAGGGCCAGTCAGGAGTACCGCTAGAAATTGTAGGCGCCCTGAAAGGAAATAATTTTGGGCCCCCACCCCGACCATGTCATAGTCCTCTGTGGGCCCCTGCGAAGCTATGAGCCCCCTGAGTTATCCTGACCTACCCCCAGCCCCCCCCCCCCCCCCTTAGCGGTGTCCCTCGGGCCAATACTATACAATACTACTCTATACTGCACTACACCACACACTATACTACACTCTCTACATGTTATCATGGGAGAGAGGGCAAGGAGATCCATCTAGAATAATATGGAGGATGCAGAGTGTCTCAAGGTGGCTATAGATGTCGCTTGAATCCATAACCCAGGCGGGATTCCAGGATCCACAGTACAGCACCAGTATACACGGCAATCGAGCACAGTGACCTACCGGTGAAACAGCCAAACACCAGAAGGCACACTATGCATGCAGGGTTCCCACTCTTTTTCACTGACAAAATTTCAAAACTTTTCCGTCACTTTTCCATGACCTAAAGTGAATTTTCCATGACTTCACGGCACCTTAAAGGAGAACTTTGGTGTAAAATGAAAATTGGCATGTTAAAACATCATACTGAGTTGGTATGTGTACTGAGGAGCAAAATTGATTTAGCCTGTTGCATTCAGAGTTTAACTATTTTTTATAGTTTGACCCAGAAGGCTAACAATGGAAGTAGTAGGTGCCCTTAGACGAAGCATGACGACTACGCTATTTTTAAACCATTAAAACAGCTCGAAGAAACTCCACATTCCATTGGTAGTACAACAAAGGCTCTGGCATTCAAAACAGACCACTGAGAATATTGTAAATGTACACAACGTTTATTTAAAAAGCTGTTCTTACATGCAGTCGTTTGCAGTTGTTTCTCGTTACCGCCATGATGAAAGTCCAAACAAGTTGATTGTACTACCTTTCCTCCTATTCTTCCTGCTGGTTCGTGTTCGTCAATCGACCTGTGCAGACTTTCATCATGGCGGCGACGAGAAACTACAGCAAGGTACTGCTTGTCAAAACTGTTTTATTAATAAATGTTGTGTACACTTAAAAAGTTCTCAGTGCCTCGTTTTTAATGTCAGGACCTTTGTTGTACTACCGATGGAGTGTGGAGTTTCTTCGAGCTGTTTTAATGGTTTAAAAATAGCGTAGCCGTCATGCTTCGTCTAAGGGCACCTACCACTTCCATTGTTAGCCATCTGGGACAAACGATAAAAAATAGTTAAACTCTGAATGCAACAGGCTAAATCAATTTTGCTCCTCCGTACACATACCAACTCGGTATGATGTTTTAACATGCCAATTTTCATTTTACACCCAAGTTCTCCTTTAAGTGTGTAAAATTTAACATACTTTAGGGCTATGAAATGTTTAACATTCAAAATACTGTCAATGTATTTATTGTTGACTCTAAAGGTCTAATCATAACAGAACGCTGTAGTTGCGTTAGGGAGAAACTAAAATTCCATGACTTCTCCAAAACTTTTAGTGAATTTACAAAAATCTCATGACTTTTCCAGGCCTGGAAAATTACATTTTCAATTTCCATGACTTTTACAGGATTTTCATGAACGTGGGGACCCTGTGCATGTACTGACATTTAGTTACCACAACACACAGAATATAGGCTGAACAAAACCCACAGCACCAGAAAATACCAGCAGCCGTCAGACCATAAAGTAAACAAAGCAAGCTAACATCACAGTTACACCAGCAAAGACAAAAGAAAATACAAAAAGTGAGAGCCTTTTAGAATATGTTTTTAAAGAGTCACAACAGGAAGCAAATGAAACAGAAAACAAATCATGCAAACAGATGACTAATGACAAAGCCAGACAGAGAGAGACCGCAGCAAGGGTGGACACTATATACAGAAGCTTTAAAATGGCCCCTTACAACATGTGCCTGGGTGCGCTCGATTAGACTGAGCAAACATTTATAATGCAAAGCCATCACCAAGGAAAGTAATTAAGGGCCGTAAGGCTCGGTCACCATGGGGTTTCTGGGCTCTCGCAGTCATCTGAGACTTTGTTGACAAAAGGGTTTTATGCCCAGAGGCACTTGAATCCATAATTTGGCCCTGCACACAGCGTCTCACTAGCTTATGGTGAGCCCCTGCCCATCTTTACTACTGAGGGACTGGCTCTTTTAAACGCTTTTTAAATACCTAATCGAGTTTTTGACCTGTTCCCAAACAAACTTATCATTCACAAACTGTTCCCGCTGTGATTTTTAGTATTGCTTACTTTCCCAGCTGTTTCTTGCACCCATCCCAGTTTTTATAAGAGGTGTTGCTGTTTCGTCAAACTCAAAAAGGGCTAAACCTTTTCCATGAAATACTAAATGTTCCACGTTCTGCAATTGAAAGATGCTCCCCTCTGAATAAAGTGCATGCCTAAATAATATTAATAGACCACTGCATTCTGCTTTTATTTACACTTCACACACATTACCAACATTTTGGAGTTGGGATTCCAGTCTACACTGGTTTCCTGTTAATGCTAGAATTAAAATTTCTCATTTCTAAATGAAGAATTTCTGTCATTATTGCCTATGAGCAGTTACAGGATCAGCACTGTCTTAATGAAGTACTATGGTCAAGCTTTACCCTCCCTCTCAACCTGTTCATTCCTCAGATGAGCATCTACTGTCTACACACAATCTCTCAGCAGCAGATCGCAGTCTTAATTATACATGTTGAGTATTAGCAGGGTGGTGGACTTCTATTCCTGATGTTTGTCATTTTAGTGACAGCCAGCCTTGATACCTTTGAGAAGCATCTGAAATCTCACCTTTCTAAAAAATTCTGTGCAATTAGTTTCTCGTATAAAGTTAACTTTACCCAGTCATCATTATGTGTTTGTTGACATATTAGTAGTAGATTTAGAGGATATGGACACTATCTGGGCAGTGGTAGGAAATACAGAGACACAAGTCATATACGCACATGCTTTATGCAGAATACACAGTTAATTGCTTCAGCAAAAATGCTTAAAAATACAGCAAAAAGTCTGCATCTTGTATATACAAGCTTCATCTGCCTTTTCACGTTACACAGGTAGATGAGTAGGTTGTCCATGGTAGCGCTTTCTGTGTGGACAGAAAGCTGGCAGACAGTTTGTTTATAGATTTCATTTGTCAACAGTGCAAGATAAAGGGCTCATCTAATAAACTGCTACAGTCAATCTTCACAGAGTCCAAAGTCAGCTTTCCCCCAATGCGAAGCTGCGGGTCAAACAGGGGACACGGGAGAAAGGGCGTCCTGTCCATACAGTCCTCCTCCTCCCCCTCTCTCTCTCTGTCACTCTCCCCACCCAACATCTCATGCGTGGAGATGTAGTCCACAGTCACCTCCGTGTTCCGGGACCCCTGGGTCTGGTCGGACTCCTGTGAGAAGCTCTTCAGGTAGGCGCCTGGAGGGGAGCTGAGGGTGTAGGTAATGCACTCGTCCTGCTTCAAGCTGCCGCTGCTGGACCGGCTGAGGGCCTCGGGGCTGTCGGGGGCCACCAGGCTCTCGCTGGACATCTCCCGCACCTCCAGCGTGTCCGGCTCCTCCTCCTCGCTCACGCTCCAGTCGCTCAGGTACAGGTGCAAGCTCACCTCACCCTGACGAGATTGTGCCGCAGAAGAGGAAGAGGAAGAAGACTTTGACTTTCACAAACTTTGTTGTTAAACTGATGAATGATATAATTTCATTAAAAAAAACAACTGGAGAATTTGTAAAGCTGAAATTTGCACTGAAAATTGTACTGAAATTCCAGTGAAATTTCTTGCAGATTTGAGTGTTGCAGATTCTTGTCTTTTTTAAACGTCTCTTTTGATTACAGCACCTCCAACAAATAAGCTGTGTGTTTATTTTACTTTATTACTACAATAGAATTTAATAAAATCCTCAGGCACATGAAAAGATACACTGCTAGGCATACCTTTTTTCCAGAACATTCTTTGGCCCATTTACTGTTGGCGGGGTCTGGGACCATGTCCGGAAGTAGGTGACAGCACGTCAAACATCTACATAGAGTCGAAACAGAACAGATCATGAATATGTGTAGCAACCCAGTTAGCTTCAGTAAGAGAGAGTGAAAAGAACACCAGAGGAGCAATATTAAAACTGTCTGCTGACAATGTTTGACATGTGACCCTTTATTAGTTGTGTTCTTGGAGAGCGTTTTAAAGGTTTTGCTGACTAAAACCTAAGACCTCAGATGTTATTCAGGCTTGATGAAGCCTCTCTGTCATCAGTAGGGTCTGTGTGAAAACAGACCTATCCCTGATGGATACAGATATAACAGATTTAACAGTCATGTTTCTTGTGATAATGTTGTTATTGTCTTGTCCTTACCTTCGGCGAAATGAGGAAACCTGACACAGGCACATGGCCACCACAAGAAAGGACACAACACTGAAGCTGGTTACCAGGATACCAAAGACCAGGGAGGATTGCTCCTCTAAAATCAACAAAAAATGGGTCTGTTAAAGATGGAAATATCTCTATCTACAAGATATCTATCTATCTATCTATCTATCTATCTATCTATCTATCTATCTATCTATCTATCTATCTATCTATCTATCTATATCTATCTATCTATCTATCTATCTATATCTATCTATCTATCTATCTATCTATCTATCTATCTATCTATCTATCTATCTATCTATCTATCTATCTATCTATCTATCTATCTATCTATCTGTCTCTCTCTCTCTCTGTCTATATATATATATTCGAATATAACTAGAAAAAGTACAAAATACTCATAAGGATTTACATATACTATGTGTGCATTACTGTTAGTCAGATTTGAATATAACTAGAATATAACTAGAATATAACTAGAGACTTTTTCTAGTTATATTCAAATCTGACTAAAAGTAAGGCACACATGTATTAGTTTTATACAGGCACAGAGAATGCTACTATTTTACCATTTGCGTAATATGTTTGTACAGTGGACCACATTACATTACACTTAGCATCCACTTTTAGCCAAAGGAACTCACAATGGAGGAAAACGATCAAACTCAGGTAACATAACAAATTGCAGAGAAGTAACTATTACATTAAAGTGAATGCTGAATTGCTGAAACATTTAAGAGCTTTTTAAATCCAAGTAGTAAAAGCTGGTTTCCTGTTGTTCACATTCCCCACCATTGACAGGAAATAGTAAGACCATGTGACAGTCTATACTAGAACTACAGACTTTGCTGAAGGTCACCACCACATCAGAAGACGTAGCTGTTGCACACGACCTCCAGTTTCCAAGCGCTTGTCACCTTGAGGCCCTGCATCACCACAGACCTTTAAGCGCTTCACAGCTCCTGGCCAAAGTGTACGTCAGGCAGCCTACCTCTGGGTTTGAGGGTGAAGAAACGTAATTTCCCCGGCGCACTCTCTCCAGCGTCAGTCCACGCAGTCATGAAAACTGTGTACTGCTGACTAGGGATGAGAGCAGAGATGCGCAACTCTGTGGATGTGATGTCTTCTACATCTGCAAGAAATTAAGGAGTTGTATCAATGAAGTCTCTAGAGAAAAACTACATATGTTTCACATTTCTTACCCAAACAGGTTTTTAAGAATTATTTAAGAATTAGGAGCCTGCTGTTTGAGTACTGAAGCCATATTTATGTTCATGTTTATCATTCAACATGTTTAGGGTCTACATGGTAAGACATACTGATTATGAGTTGCACTTGTGAACAGTTTGTACCATGGACTTTTTCTCCATTTGGTCTTTGAATGTAGATGGTGTATTTTCTGAGGCAACCTCTCCACTGCTGTCTTTGAATTGGTATCCAGGCAACCAGCACCGTGCTGTCCTCGTCGACCAGGGATCGAATATGAATAAGATCAGGACCTCTCTCTGGAGCTGCAATATTCATATTTTAGACACATAATGTCACACAACTCTATACAATGTTGACTGATAACAGTCCCTATTTAAACAACTTCCCTAGTTGTAAGAATTTCATTAAAAAAAAAAAAAAAACAAAAAAAAAATCAAGGCTTACCTTTAGGCTGATAAGAAATGTCAAATTCTGCCTTCCCTCTTCCATCTTCAAAAAGAGTGTAAACTGCACCTTTATAACACTCGTGTGGCTGAAGGCCTTAATATAACAGAAAAGCCACAGGCGCAAGGGTTATATAACTAAAGAGACAAGATAGAAATGTTAAACTTATTCATATGATTTACTATCTGTTACTGTCTTGTTTTGTTGTATCTTAATCTGACCTGTGATGTGGATACTCAGTTGATCTCTGTCCAGCCTTTGCCACTGCAGTTCCTTGTAATTTCCCTCAGCAAGGAGCCACTCTACCAGGTAGCCTGTCACAGCCTCAGCAGCTGCAGTGGCAGACTTCTGCCAGGAGAGGGCAATGCTGCCGTCGTTGCGAGCTACCTGGGACAGGCTCTGAGGAGAAAGTTCTGAGAGGAGGAAGTGCAGGCATCGCTCAGTAAACATTGCCAATGACTTCAGATGACCCCATTTTAGAGACTATATATATTACAGAATCACATCCACACTACTTTACAGTAAAGTACATGATGCAAAGACATTGAAGGAGTAATAAACAAAAAATAGAAGAAATCACTATAATTTAGCCTACCATACTTATGTAGTATTGATAGATTAGCAGGGGGAGATTGGCCTTTGGAGTTGACGGCTGAGATGGAGATAAAACACTCGGGGCACAGATGAGTTGTGAAATTTGTGTCGTCCTGGACAGATGTAGACTCCTTCTCCTTTGTCTTAGTGTTCTCAACTAGTACTGTGTATCCTGTAATATTTCCTCTGGCCTCTGACTGATTCAGTTTCTGTTGTCAAGACAAAACTCTAATTATTTTACACACACTTGAGGGCAAAATAGCTAATGCTTGATGCTAATGCATTACAGCTAATGCCTGACGCAGTATTAGGAGAAAAGGTGATCTCAATAATCAAACACACCTGCACAATGTTAACATTTTGATTCCCCTACAGATTCAGCAATTCTAATCAACTCTACTGGAGGCTTTTAAAAAATGTCCTTCTGGTTTTGATCCCTACTTTATAGTGAACACCTTCGACTCAGCTAAGCTAAGCTCTACAGAACTGTCCAAGAAGGATCTAGACACTGCCATTTCCTGTCTGTGACTTGCACATCTATTTACTGTAAACTGAAACTCCTACGCCGTTGGACATTTGGCTACCACTGAAGCTACCACGTCAGATCGCATGCTGGGTATTCACACCTCTAGATCTGCAGCGCACAAGTGGCTTCTGTCAGCAGTTGGCAGGAGACCATATTTACAGCCTTGGTTTTGACACAGTGGGGCCCCTTTCACACATTCTTCCACCCGTTTTATTTTTTTTTCTTCCTCTTTTATGATTAAAAAATGGTCTGGGTGCTTGTAATGCACGTGCATGATTTCTCTTCAAATACAGAGAGAGCGAGAGAGAGAGAGAGAGAGAGAGAGAGAGAGGGAGAGAGAGAGGGAGAGAGAGAGAGAGAGGGGGGGGGGAGAGAGAGAGGGAGAGAGAGATGGAGAGAGAGAGAGAGAGAGAGAGGGAGAGAGAGACAGAGAGAGAGGGGGAGAGAGAGATTTATTGTCTCTGTGTCTGATTACCTTACAAAAACACATAAAGACATACCTTCCAAAGCAAGATATATGAACTGGGTGATTCCTCAATGTACCACACGTCCAATTTAAGAGGGGCTGGATTACAAACAAAAACAACAAGTAATCATATAGATAGCTGTTAAATATGACATGTTTTATATACGTCATATAAGCCTGTGGGGAAGATTCTTTTAAAAATGCATTTATGTCAATCAAACTATTAACTACAGCATTTAAACCTTTTGACAGTTAGTACACACAGGCCATGTTCAAAGGTTTTTTTTTTTTTTCAGAAGACTTTGGGTGTACCCTTTGCAATGAGTAATTTTCCAAGAGAGGCAGATTTTGATGCAAAAACATGCCATTGTTGCTCAATATTAGACCTACTTCCTACAATCATTTTGCAACTTGTGAACATTCCAGACAAGTCCATTCCAGATCTTTGCCCATTAAACCATTTCATTACAATGAAGATCTTCAAAGGTTACGTCAGATCACATGCAATCAGGTTGTTCTGCTGCATCTTGCATGAAACATGCTGTCATCAAAACCTCAGGTGATAAGAATCTGTAGCACCTACATTCAAACCTGACACAAAACAGCCCTTACTGAGACAGAACAATATTGTTAGTGGAAAATAAAGGTAATTCCAAGAAGAAACATCCCTGCTGCACATGCCTTATTTAGTAAGACATATGCCACTACAGATAGTTGGTTTTATTGCTACATTTCTGCTATGTGACGCCATACTGGTAATATGAGGTGTCAGCTATGATGCTTGCAAAGCAGCACAATCATGCTGTGAAACCATGTAGCCTAAATAATGTATAATTTATAAGAATTTAAATGAGTACTCAATAAATATTATGACCATTACCACCATATAAAACTAGCACCATTGTCTCCACAATCTGCATTACCCACCAACCTCCCAGACAGTCAGCATAGCATCCCAATGGTCTATCCAAACCTCTGGGAGTATCAAAGTCACACAGGCCTTTATTATTCTGACAAATATAACTTCATATTTTTGTGCACTGGACATATAAGATCCATAATGTAATGCAGATATTAAAAGCTTGTTTTAAATATGAGGCTGCAACCAACTACCTACTCATATTGACTTCTTCATGAAAAATAGCACCAATAGCACTGACTTTTCTGATCTCCACCCTTTGTGTAACTTACAGGAAATAGTAAAACAATGAGCAAAAAAAAACACCTTCTTCCTCAGTCTTGTGCTGGCTGATGGCACTCCAGTGACTCCACAACCCCATGTGCGGTGTTGACTTCAGCCTGCCGCGGAAATGGTACAACACAAAGGGTTCCAGAGAGATCTTGATGCTCCAGTTGTGGTTTGAGTCTGTGCGCTGGAGGGAGATTGACACCAATCAGCTCAGACCACAAGCTGTTCATGCTAATATTTTCATTGATAAAACAAACCAAACAACAACAGAAACAAAAAACTCAAGACACACGACCAGTAAAAAGGCTGTGAAGTGAAGTGCAGTGATGTCACACAGGAAATGGCTGTTGAAGAAAATCCCCATACACTGACATGTTTGTGCCTCTCTTTCTGAATCACTCCGAAGGCCCTGTGGTGTACGGCCTGTGTCGATGCTGTGAGGTGTGCTGTGCTGCCTGTCTGAGCTTCCCCCCTGATGTCCCCATGCGTAAGCAAGCTAAGCGGCTAAACTTGGCAGCACACACACACACACACACACACACACACACACACACACACACACATATGACCCTCAATTACATACTGTGACCGCAACAGACCCATGAACCTGGGATTAATATTGAAATTGTATTTGCAATATTTAGGCTATGGTCCTAGGTTTGTTATTTATTTATTTCTCTTTGAAGTTTTAGATCCTGTGATCTATCTGAGGCTATAATAAGTACATTGGAGGCTTATGCTTCGAATGCCCAGGTCTGAGGACACCCCTAATTCTCTCTCTCTCTCTCTCTCTCTCACACACACACACACACCCACACAAACTAAAATGGGCACATTAGTGGTAGGCAAGTTGTACCCTCATTACAGACTTGGAGTGGACTACCTACGTTGAACAGGTGTGCTGACCACTGATCACCACTGTCTGCTCTGTGTTGGACCTCAAGCATGTGACAGCAGCTGACATCGGTGAAGAGGAAGTGACAGAGTCGGGAGGAACACGTCACATTAGCCAGCGATGGAGGAGTGGGCCTAACTGTAAACAGACAGGGTGGAGGTCAGAGACAGGAAAGGAGGAGGTTATTCTCCCATCAGAGACGTCATCCTCACGTCAGGGTGTCAGAGACACAGTGTGTGATTAGCTCCATGGACATGCTGCATGTCTGAAACACATACTGCTGCTCTTGCAAGACTAGGACACGGACAACTTGATGAAATGTCACAAATGTTAAATTGAATTGTGACATTTCTTTCATCCTGTGAGTCCATCCGCTGAGTACATTTATGACAATAAATACCATTATACATCATTATTAGTGCATTATATAAAGCATTCTAACATTACATTATGCTATGTTATAACATAATTTAATTATACATTACATAATTAGTATTATAATATATTACCTATGTGGCTAAGAGTGACATTGATCTCCACAGCACGACTGCGTTCCAGTCTGTTGACAGCCCAAATGCTGATGGAGAACTCGGTCTGGGACCCAGGATAGAACACGGCCCAGTTCTTCCCTGAGTAGGCCACGGAGACATCAGTGCTGTTATCAGACGCAGTCCTGACACTGAAACAGTACAGCATAATTATCTACCTGCATGATCACAGTGTAGCCTACACTCACAAACTTTTTACTTGCAAAGGTTTAACAAAAAGTAAAAATAACGCACATTACGTTTTTAGTTCGGGTGCAGGATAAGAAGCAACATGAACGTTCTGAAAAGTAAAGATCCGCACACCGCAGCACTCCCACTGGTTTTCTTTTATTGAAGTAGCGTTTGGATAGCCTGGTAAACCAGCCCTTCCTACTTCATCTCATTTTGTACAGAGGGTCTGGCAGTGCTTTCATTGAAATTGCTGTATTAGGTAGAATTTTGCTGTAGACAATCAGCGAACAGAGGGAGTGCGTAAGCAGGGTAATTGCCTAGGTGGCGACCAGACCTTACCAATTGGGTATAGGCAGAGCCACTTGTTTTATACTTCAGCAGAGTCCACACCTCCAGGAAGAAATTGTTTCTCAATACAGCACTGCCAGACCCTCCGTACAAAATGCAGTGAAGTATGAGGGGCTGGTTTACCAGGCTAGCATTTGGAGCCCTTGCAGCCCAAAGGAAGGGCTAAGATCCCTTAAGTCATCAGTAAAGAATGACTGCTATCTCCAGGGGGGAAATCCAGATGTTTTGGGCACTATGAAAGAATACAATTTTGGGCCCAATTACTGTTAATTGTAATTACTGTTACTGTAATTACAATACTAACAATGTCCCAAAAGGTTCCTCTGCCAATGCTGGGCCCTTTGAACACCCTAACTCCACCCATACCCATCCTGGTTACACCTCTGGCTCGCGTGCGGATGGAGGCGCATCAAGTAGTGCATTGGGGAACACCAGCGTAAAAACCGAAAGTGCGCACTGTGCAGTTACCAAATGTAGTACATTTCCTATAAAGTGCAGCCACTGGCGTTCTCTTTCTACTGACCGGAACTCTGAGGTTGTCCATAAGCCAGTATTCTTTCCCGTTTCACATGTACAGTTGACATGTCCGAACGCTCCGTGCTGCTCGCAGGCAAGATTCTGAGGAACCTCAGGAGGGTCTGAAAGGCAAGACGGCATCACTCTACTTTAGAGATGCAGCACCTTTTACACGACATATCAACATAAAATGATGCCTGTACATTTGCACCTTGTGTGGAAGGATCCGCAAACAATTCGCCAAAATTATTATAGCCTATGAAACAGCCACAGATCTAGATGTCAAGTGTAAAGTGTATTGATGTAGTTGTGATCTGAATCAGATTTCAGTTAAAATGAAATAAATGCGCACAATGTTAAGAAGTAGTGTAACACTTACATCCAACTGATACGTCCACGCCGCAAATGACATATTGCCCACACGTGCAAGTATATGTTGTGTTGCTCCTTATTTCTTGAACTTCGTGCTTTATTGTGGTGGCATTAACTTGAACGTGAGGAAGTTTCTCGGTAGTATTCTGGAAAATGGTGGCAGTTTTCCCTCTGCAATCGCCTTGAATGATGCAGAAAACTGTAAAATTTGCGCCCACTTGCACAAATTGGCCACGGCTGGGAACTGCTGTGCAGCGGCTCTGGGCTAAATAGTGATATAGAAGTAGGTTAATGATTACTTCTATCGCGGGGACATTTCATTTTTAGACTGATTTGTTACCGTGCAATCACAGAAATAAGTCCATCTTTTAAAACATCGGATGTATTTTTATTGTAACATCAGGACACAGCATTGCGTATTTTTTCCTCGTCCACTAATTATCGAAAAGAGTGACAACTTACCTTTGCAGATTCCTGCTGCACATAGCAAGAAAAAAAATTGGTGGATTGTCGTTGCATAACACATGCTCTGTCAGAGCGGTAACCAACATGGATTCGCACACCCTCCACATCAAGTTATCTACAACTGTGGAAAATTAGCAATATTTAAATGTCCATTCAGCGCAACAGTTGTAAAACAATCGTATTCCGCAACATCACCATCAGAAAGTTACACCAGTCTTTACTGCGACGAAACGCTCTCTGAAATGAATCTGAATTATAGTCCAGATAAACGCTCTACATATCGATGTATTGACTACATTCTTCCATATATTTTGCTTCAGATATCTCTCCGTTGATATAAAATCGACTTCGTTGAGGTTGCCGAAGGTTTTCAATGTGAAGTAGGTTTATTTGTTAGTGTGGGGATTTTATGTAAAATACATTTAAAAAATCGCAGTAGGAAATATGCGGTCGTCTTACTCACACAGCCCATAGAAGTCACGTCGATGTCCTTTGCCGACCTCATCCTTAACACCATCGTCATAATCTAACGCAAAACACTTCTTTATCCATCACACTGTGGCTACTTGGTCGTCGGAGTCCACGATGTCCCCAAAACATTTTTACGTTGGGAGCTCTTTGACACTGACAGGGCAATGAACGAGAATCGAAGTCGTGTCTTTTGCCTTGGTACGACTGGAAGTGTGCCTTTTGGGTTAACAAGTGCATGACCTCAGTTTTCAGTTCCCCCTCCCCTGCAGCTACTGTACGTACACAGAAACATGTTATGGCCTCAGCATTATGCTTTAGGCCTACCTCAGCCTTTCCACCACTATGGCAATGTTTCAATTGTTTTAGGACCCTGAGCCCATTCAAAATTCAAACAAATATACATTTGTGAATGTCTTTTTTTTAATATGTCAGTGTTTATTGAACCCAGGTTAACAGCCATACCTGAAGAAGACACCTTCTTGCAAACAGGATTTTTACATAGGCCAATAGTCAGATAGTAGTAGTCATAAAGAACACGTTGAACTCAAAATCGCTGATATAAAGAAAACAAAGTCCTAAGTTTCAAAGTTCTAGCAACAGATCCCCTTCATTTATAACATGCGCAGTGTTCATCTGTGCTGGTTTGGTTAAGAGACTGTCTGCTCCAGAATTTATTATCCAGTAATTTGATGTGACTTAAAGGTCACTTTGGTGTAACAGTAATTTGATATGACTTAAAGGTCACTTTGGTGTAACAGTAATTTGATGTGACTTAAAGTGTGACTTTGGTGTAAAATGAAAATTGGCATGTTAAAACATCATACCGAGTTGGTATGTGTACTGAGGAGCAACATTGATTTAGCCTGTTGCATTCAGAGTTTAACTATTTTCTATCGTTTGTCCCAGAAGGCTAACAATGGAAGTGGTAGGTGCCCTTAGACGAAGCATGACAACTACGCTATTTTTAAACCATTAAAACAGCTCATCAGTAAAGAATGACAGAATCTCCAGGGGGGAAATCCAGATATTTTGGGCACTATGAAAGAATACAATTTTGGGCCCAATTACTGTTAATTGTAATTACTGCTACTGTAATTACAATACTAACAATGTCCCAAAAGGTTCCTCTGCCAATGTGTAACTATTTACAAATTCAGTTATTTTTTACCATATGTCTCAAAAGCTCATGGATTTAAGCGGAATTAGAATTGTAAGGCACAGTCTAAGCAGTGTATATATTTAGAGGCTTTACATGAAGCAAGTTAAAGGAGAACTTCGGTGTAAAATGAAAATTGGTATGTTAAAACATCATACCAAGTTGGTATGTTTGCTGAGGACCAAAATTGAGTTAGCCTGTTGCATTCAGAACTTAACTATTTTTTTACCGTTTGTCCCAGAAGGCTAACAATGAAAGTGGTAGGTGCCCTTAGACGAAGCATGAATATTACGCTATTATTAAACCATTAAAACAGCTCGAAGAAACTCCACACTCTATCGGTAGCACAACAAAGGCCCTGGCATTCAAAACAAGGCACTGAGAACTTTGAGACACTGAGAGCTGTCAGTCAATCACACTTTGACAGCTATAATGCATCGTAAGACAGAGAAATATAACTGAGTGTGAAAAGTGATCCAACCGGCCCCGGTCTCCCCTACCCCTCTGGTTGCTAGAACAGTTATGGCATCAGGAAGAAGAACGGGGGGGGGGGGGGGGTGTTTGTTTGGTTGTTTTTTTTTCATACTCATACTTCGAGGGGCTGGTTTACCAGGCTAGAATGTCATACCCTACCATAAACCATGTTAGACAGTTTGCAAGTAATGATGAAACATCGGTACAGCTGTTGGAATTGTGTGAATCAACATTCAGTGCTTAATCATATATTGCTGTAAATAAATCAACACATTTGTTCCCTGAAAAAAAAATGCCTTCACAATGACCCTGAAATCATTTCCTATGATTATATATTTTAATGATAATACTTTTCAGTTTTTGGGAACCTTTAGTTTTTCTGTTGTTTCTGTTGTTTTCTGTTGCTTCCCACTGTCCATGTGGCCCTGTTGTCATGCTACTCTCTGGACTTGGAACAGATTAAAAGACTGCTAGAAAAATTGGGTGTTTTAAAAACTTGACCAGTAGTGTATACAAAGAGGTACGTGGAATAGTCTGAACATGTGTTGTGGGTTACAGTCTGGTTAAACAGCAGTAAAACAGCAGTAGGCCTATAACTCAAACAGTAACATGCAGCAAAGATGGAAAGTGTATACATTTGACTTTATACATTTGAATAAAAAGGGTAAAGGCGAATTTATAGTTCAGACGACAAGTGTCACTCGACAAAGAAATAAAATCACTTGACAGATGTTGCGACAGTCGAGGCTTTCATAGGTCTGTGCCAGCAACAAAATTCTGTTATGAAATGGAGTGCTCGTTCAAACCCATTCGAACAAGCATGCATGTTGCATCTACGGCATAGCAATTTTTTTGATGCACGTGACCAGCTCACATTAGCAGGCAGAAATGTCGGGTCTTTCATGCCATATTCTGTCGAGTGACACGTGTCACCTGGAATATAATTTGGCCTTAAATGTGTGCGCGTCCCTCCTCAGTGAGGTCAGGTGGAGGACAAGCAAACAAATCAAAAAGAATATTGTCGGCACACCGATGTAGCTTCCAAAAAGGTGTTTGTGTACCACAAACTTGGCAACGTGTCTTGTTTTTGCATGATGAAGACCCTGTTGGGTTAAAATGTTACCATGTTTGTGGTTTAAAAAACCTTTTTGGGAGCTATACAAGTGTATTTTCTTCCATTTTGTACATTTGGCAGTAACAGACATAGCAATATCTTACACATTTGTCATGACAATAATCCATACATTCCTTTCACACTTATCGAAAATGGGTGCAGTGGTTAAAGTCTCATATAATGCTTGATGATGGTGATTCAAATCTCCTTCTCAGTGTTGTACATTCACATGTATAAGTCCCTTGTGTCCACACAGCAAAGTACATGTTTATGTGGGGACAACTCAGCATTCCTGTACGCTCATATTAGGTATTCTGTGCAACTTTAAGCCAACATCCCTGAGGAGAGTACGGGTTTGCCTGCAACGACTCCAGCATGTCCCCTTTCAGGGAGCTCAGCAGACCATTGGGCATTTCCGTCTGCCTGTCAGTCAGCACAGCCAATGATAAACCATCCATGTCTCTTGTCCCGCCTCGTTCTTGCTCACCAATGGACCATTCAGTCTGTCTGAGGACAAGTGAAAGAGGGCAAATGAGATCTCCACTGACACACAGCCCCTTAACGCCTCCAAAGGTCACTTCTTCAAGCCCGATGTCCTTCCCAGGAGAAGGCTGTGAGAGCCACGGTGAGCACTCTTCCTCCTCTGCATCCTCCTCAGGGTCCTCGTCAGCGTCCTCAGGCAGCAGGTTGGAGTCGCCCACACACGAGTCCGCCCACTGCGGCTTGTAAGGATCCACGATCTCCGGTTTGGCGACGCGGACTTCCTCAGGTATTTCCGTATGTCCTCCGACGGAAGGGAAGGAGAACGTTTGGGCGACTGGTTCCGGTATGTCCTCCACAGGTGAGATGGGCGGATCGGTGTCACTGCAGACCGACATCCAGTACGAGGTCGAGCCATGCCCCTCATCCTGCTCATGGAAACCGAAAACGAATAAAGAAATAGAGGAAGATGTGGTTTCACTGAGAGTTGGTCACAGTATATGAAGGAAGAAGTAAAAAGGGAGTCAGACACTGCACCTTCAAAACCTTATAACCAGACAAAATCAGAAAGCACACAATAGGAAATGGATGCAAACGGAACATCTTATCAAGTTGAGGTGAAGGGTTGCTACGGATTCTTTACCTGTAGTAATTTGATGGCATTGCTGTTTCCAACCTTTGGAAATTTCTCAAAAAGCCATGCTGGTCCAACAGTGGAACACACAGCTCTCATTCTGTTGATTGAAATGTCATGAATGTTGTCATTAATAATTTACATATAAAGGACTGGCATATTATACTGACAATATTTTATTATTTTAGTGTCAACAGGTAACGAAAGCAACGCTCCCCTCTGTAGCTCCCCTCAATACACTTTCAATGACGTGCCCAGTGATGTTTTCAGTAATGCACTCTTCCTCAAAACTAGAATAAATACACATATCCAAAACATCATGCCATATATTTTTAAGATATATTATCTATCTGTGTACAATATAGTGTTATAGTGCAAGTACAGCATAAATCACAAAAAACAAACATCTGACATAGCCTAACTTTTAAGGAAAAATATCATTATAAAATGGACAAAAGAGGAACTAAAACTCTTGGAAACAACACAAAGGAACCCACAAACCACGATCTGCTTACCACTGACCTTTACAACCTAGGATTGCAGTAAATAAAATAAAGATTAAAGTGAACAGATACAGGAATGCTGTGATGCCGTGGTTAGAGCGCGCGTACCATAAAAGAGCAAGTGCCCATGGGAACACAGGTTTGAGTCCGGCCTGGGTAATTTCCCAGACCCTGTCTCTGTCCCACTTACTTCCTGTCTACATCTTTACTGTCCTATCAAATGAAGGCACAAAAGGCCAAAAAAATATACTCTTACAAAACAAATCCGGCTTGCTCCCCCTCAAATTAAGCCCTGGGGGGGGGGGGGGGTGTTTGCCATGCCTTTGTTTTTGTCTGTGCTCCCTTAGCTTGCTGTATCCTCCTTTTGTAAGTCGTTTCGTTTGTTTCGAGAAAAGCCTCTGCTAAGTGTAATGTAATGTAACTGTTGTTCCATCATCCTCACTGCACTGTTTTACGTAGATCGTCCTCTTCTTGCCTGCTTGCTTACCTTCTGCGAGCGCATTTTAAGCACACCAGGTTTGCAAACAGCACCAAGGGGACAGCAGCCAGCACCCACATCACCACAAACACGCCATCTAAATCAGAAATGTGCAGGTTAGCGAGCAATAGGCCTTTATATAACACATTTATTGTACACACACTTCAAAGTGCTTTACATAAAAGTCATAGAAGAACATGTTTTTGGAAATACATGAAAAACATGATTACAGACAGATTTAGTAAGATTCTAAACAGAGGAAATAAGTACCTATCAAATAAAAAAATAAAATAAAATCAAAACCACAACTGAATGCAAACTGAACATCTTATTGAACTGGTGGTTGCTATGGGCTCTTTACCTGTAGTAATTTTTGTATTGTAGTAATGTAGTAATTCGACTATATGTCTGAAGACAGACAACCATGGGAGAAACAAATGCAGGTAGTTATAGTATGAGCTGTTCTTAAGGCCCATGGAAGACATGAGGACGTTAAGATAGCATCTAAGGACAGAAACCTGCAAGTACTGCCTTGTTGGCATTCATTTGCTTGGCTTACTAAAGTTAGTAAGGACGTTTAAGGGCTTTGGGTGTCTTGAAAGGCGCTATATTAACGCAATGTGTTGCTGTTGCTGTTGTTAAAGTCATAAACTTATTTCTTACACACAGGAGACATTGGTTGTCAAGTCAATTATAATCCTCATTAAACAGACATGTTAAAATAAGCAGGTCTTATGTACAGGACATGCTGCAGACGCATACGTCGTGATGCATACCGCATGAGGTATAGAAGTATGATGCATGTAAACTATCACTCCCTTCCCTCATGCCAAAGTACTATACCTGACACATCAGTACACTTAAGTCCAGGTGTTGCCTTTACCCAAATGCCTGATCTTTGCTTGGGAGTTTTCGTATTTCTAGGATGATTACTCCTAGATCTTATCCTAATCCTTATCCTACTCCTAGATCCTAATCTTAAATTATTAACAAATTACCACTATGGTGTGTGACCTCTGATCTGAAAATGAAACACGCTTAGGGGCAGCTCATTGGCCAGGGAGTGACTGCACCTAATAATGAAACTTTCACACACGCACATAGGCACCATGGCAACTCCTGCAGCATTCTGAGAAAAGGAGAAGCGGGACCATCAGGGGCCTAATGTAAATGTAGAAACTTCATTTACTGCAGCTTTCAACGTACACGAGGAAACACACCTGCCAGTGCTAGATGTTTTTTTCTACTTATGTGTGAAAAGGAGACCTCCCTTTTCAGCACTTTATGAACTTCCATTTCGTCTCTCTGCCATGTTCCATCGTCTTTCTGCATTTAGGTTGTGTCCTGTTATATGTGTAAACTGTACTTTCTGTACGTATGCCTTTCTGAAGCTGATGGTACACAGGGCAACTTTTTGAGCAATGTTGTCGGGCAACAACGTGACGTGATTGACCTCTGACTGTTTGATGGGATGATCGCAGAATGTTACCTGCTGCTGGTCTAAGTTCTCCTGGTGAAACTGCGTTGCCTGATATCAGTGATAAAGTGCCTGAACAACATCTGTTAGTTACGTTGCCCAGCAACATTGCTTAAAAAGTTCCCTGGTGTACCATCTTCTTGATGGCAGTTGGAGGAGCTGAAGTTGAAAGTGGATGTGTTTTTAACGGTTGGGTTTTGGTTTAGGGCTCCTTACCCACTACAATGTTTTAGGCCACATGCACACGGTGAATTGGATAATTGGCCAGCCTTCTGAGGGTCTGATTTTGCACATGAGCAGAAGTTAACAAAAGGCCAAAGAAGGAAGAACCAGGAGCTGCTCAGCCAGGGAATTCAGGTTGTGTGAAAACAACTGAGGGCCCGAGTGAGTTGTTGATTAACGTGAAGTTAACTTTGCTTGCTCTGAGGCAAGGATGTAGGTACAGATGAGGGCAGGAATTGCCCAGCACCTGGTGCCTAGCTGCTGTAGGCTCAGTCTTGAGAGTTTGAGAACTGATTGGCGCTAAATGTATGGACTCCTGGCAACCTTGTTTGGTCTGTCTGGAAAATACATTTCAACATCTTTGATTTGTGAACTGCTGTCTCCTGCTGCCTTCTTCCCTCGAGAAAAACACATCCAGGGACACACCTCCCTAAACGTGGGTGGCCAACCAGCTATCTAACGCTAAGCTATCTAATGGTAAATGAGTGGTCCACCTGTACACACAGAGTATTTAGGTCTATAGTCCTGTGTTAAACTACACCAGAGGCAGATGGTTTCAGCCTATGCTTTGAGTGATCCAGCTCTACACACACAGACTACGGACCGTTGAGAGAGCTGGGCTTCGAATAGGTGACGAGGTCTCCTCTAGGCCCCTCTCCTGCGGTGTTCCAGGCTGATACGCTGAGGTCAAAGCCTGTGTCCAGTGTCTTCAGACGCTGCTCTCTCGGAGATGAGCCATCAACTTGAACTGGAGAGAGAAAAACAAAACTATGAAAGTCAAAAGTAAAAGTGAGCACAGCACAAACTCTAACACTCCCAAATTCTAACCCTGTAGCCCAAAACTCTTACGCTTCCTGAATAAATACTTCTACTAAAAGTAATAAACCTAGTACAGCTACTACCACTATACTATTACTACAACTGCTACTACTAATAAAAATAACAATTGTTGTTGTCTTGTTGTATTCTGTAATCTTGTGGCAGCCAAGAGGCCATTGATAAAGATAACAACCACAACTTACAATTTAGTTTCCTAAATTCCTAAGAATGTGCCACACATGCATCCAAACGTGTCGCCGCTCTAAAGCTAGGACATTTTTTTAAGTGTTCCTTCAGTTGGTTGGGGTCAACAGTGGAGAACTTGGAGAACAGTGGAGCTAACATGTGACAAAAAACTCTCACTTCACAGCACACTGAGTGCATGTGCACCCAGCCGCTTCTTCCGCCGCAGAACTCCACTTCCTGTTCTACTGAGGTAGGCCTGCTTCAAGAATAGTACACGAATTCGCTGAAGAGGAAAAACAAACAGCGTTCACAGAAGAGCGTGTCTGCCCTCAGAACACATGCTCCTCTGAAGGCCCAGGCAAACAAAAAGTATTTCATGGTTTTTGACCAGACGTCTAAAACGCGCCGCTAATAATGTTAGGAGACGATTTTGAAGGGTAACAGACGTAGTGACGCAGGTGTACAGTCTTTTGCTGGGAGAGCGCTGGTTTCTGTACATTTCAAATAATCTCCCACATGCTGAATGAAAGCTGCGTTCATCCTTAGCCTGGTAAACCAGCCCCTTGTACTTCACTTCATTTTGCACAGAGGGCGGGTTTACCAGGCTAGTTCATCCTGGGTCCAAAAAGTAAAATCCCTGTCACATATTTGATCCAGCTGATCCTAATAAGCTCACAAATAATCTGACAAATAGAATGACAATTTAGTGAAAACACCCGTGCACAGGCAGAAGCAATACATGGCAGGGTTTTTACTTTCTTAAGTCAGGGTTGACACCTCTGATCGATAGCAACTGAAACGATTTAATGCCACTACTGAAAAGTTTGGCACATCAATCATGTATGTCTGCATTCATGCGATATATGTCTACGGGGTAGGTACAGCCCTGTCGACAGTAATTTTTATAGTGATTAATTATTCAAGTCATAATTAATTTCTCACTCGCCTAAGACAGTAGTAGCCAAGTTAACACTGATTCTGATTAAACGATGATGTTTAAATAAGTAAGTTTCACGTACGGGACGTACTGCACATGCACATGGTAATCCGTACTGCACATTAGACGTTTAGGTATGATGCATATAAACCCTCTCTCCATTTCCTCATACCACTAGTACTACAACTCACAATTCATTGACTGTAAATGCAGTTGATGTCAAAATGTCTACAGAGGAAAGGCTAGTTAAAACCAAAAACTGTAACAGTAACAATACATACAATTACAACGATATGAGTGTCCACACTGAAGAACAACATTTGAATTTTACACGATTCTCATCATGTGTGTTAACAACTATAAGAATGAGATGTCCTAAAAATTGTAATGAATTCTGACAGTGTTTTTATAGTTCATAAAATCACTCTGAAAGTTATCCCAATAATATTGTTCAGGCTGTCGATGATGTTTTAGATCATATGTTAACTGCGAGTGAGAAAGTTTTTTTTTTCACAGATACACTTGTAGTTATGGTGATAGTTAACAGCGGGGTCACTCCTTTGGAGTTGTGCTGCTATTGGATGGGGTCATGTCAAGGCCGTCGTCTCCACTTTCACAGCCTGCATGTGTGATTCAGAGTCAGCGAGGGAGGGAGAGGCGTTCTGGTAAGTTGCTCTGCTCTTTCAGTAAATGGTGGAAAACCCAGCTCTTGCGGCCTGGGTTTTGTGATTGGGGTGATGTGTGTGTTGGCTGACACAACGAACCGAAAGGTAGACCTTTGTTTTCCGCTGGGTGCAAAAGGTATGGCTGGCTGGCTACGTGACTGTGAGACTGAGAGACTAAGAACAAAGCTTACGAATCCCGGTGTGTGTGTGTGTGTGTGTGTGTGTGTGTGTGTGTGTGTGTATGTGTGTGTGTGTGTGTGTGTCAGAGTGCACCTACATGTGCTCACACGTGCGTGCGTGTGTGTGTGTGTGTGTATGTGTGTGTGTGTGTGTGTGTGTGTGTGAATGTGTATGTGTGTCAGAGTGCACCTATACAGTATGTGCTCACGTGTGTGTGTGTGTGTGTGTGTGTGAATGTGTGTGTGTATGTTTGCCAAAATACACACAAAACTGTGCAAACCTAACCACACACCCACAGATGATATTTACACACATGTGCACACATACACGTGCGCTCACACACACACACACACAAACACACACATGCGCACTTCACATACAAATACACATACATGTAGATATGTAAAATGTAATATGTCCTCACGCATTCTTTTGAAGTTTCCTGTGCCATGCTTGCGAATGTAAATAGTATAGTGTGTGATGAATCCTCTCTGCTCCTCAGGCGTAAGCTCACCCCATTGCAGAAGAATGTGCTTTGAGTCAGAACTATGAATAAATGCCTTTGGTCCAGATAGTGGCTCTATTAGAGAAATGCACATTTAGAAAATTTTACTGATACATTTTAAAAGTACGACCAAATCTGGGAAAATAATAGATATGGTTTGAGGACTGGTTGGTTGGTTGAGGACAAAAGTGCCAGTAATCAATCATTAATTTCTTCACTAACAACCAACATAACATGATGCACTTTAAACCGTCTAAAGACTGACTGGAACAGTAATCAGCAGCAAATAATTATAACCTGAAATTACTCACTTCTTTCCTGTGAGTAGACCTGGACAAAGGCAGGTTTAGAGAGCCCCCTAGAGGTCTCAGCATGTAACGACACATCATATCTGCAACCAGGCGTCAAACCTAAAACGGGGTTGATTTTAAAAATGTCTGAGCACATTTAACGTCACACATAGTAATAGGCTAACAAATCACCAACATTAATACATAAGTTTATTGATCTAAAAAGGGTAGGAGATATTATAATGATAGTTTATTTGGACAATTCTATAAATGACCCTGTAGACTGAGATGCTGATGCTTGTGAGGGTTAGGGGTTGGGTTTGATAAAGGTGATAAGTCAGCGAACAATAAACAAAATTAAACTGAATTTCAACAAACCATCTGTAAATTTTACAACACAAAATGTGCTTACAGAAGTTGGAGCAGTGATCCTACATGGCAAATTTTATTCAATAATGACTTTTTTTTCTAAGATTTTTCTAAGATTTTCAAGGTATGGTCTGCAGATGACATACACCAAATTATCTTGACAATCGGATGAACGCACTTGGAGGAGTAAGTATAGTTTTGGTATTTTTGGAGTAATATTATTATTATTTTTATTTTTTTTAGAAATGTGGCCAACAGAAATGGGGGGGGGGGGGTGTCCTAATGTGTTTTATGTGGGTCTTCTCAGGTAATGTGGGGAAAAAGGAATTGTGTTTCTATACCTTATCGCTTCGTACTTATTAGCCAAAATGTCATTTTTGGTCAATTATAGTGCACCCTATGGAATAAAGCTTACAAAACATAATGTGCTTCAAGAGTTTGGTGTAGTACAGAG
This sequence comes from Coilia nasus, assembly GCA_027475355.1. NCBI lineage: Eukaryota > Metazoa > Chordata > Actinopteri > Clupeiformes > Engraulidae > Coilia > Coilia nasus. The sequence goes on from CM050212.1 coordinate 21,618,923, forward strand.
CCCCTAGAGGGACACCAGGAAAGAAAAGAAAACCTAAATGTTTTTAATACGCACATGAAAGTTTCTGGTGCGCACAAGAAAGGTTTTTGGTGCTCACCAGAAAGTAGACCAACTGCAGACTTGCCAGGCCTTTCAGGTAGACCATCCAATGCATTTTGGTTTATGTTGTAAATATTACAGTACACGAGTTAGGGCAGCTTTATCTTACAAAGACATTGTTGCATTACTTGGGAGTCGTCATAGTTATATTTTAAATACATTTTGAAGTTTTGTGGTCTATTTGGAATGGTCTATCTGGAAATAAAACCCAGACTAAGCCTAGGCTATATGACTGCGCTAACGCTACATTAGCAGCAGTCATAATAAAACTATGTAAACTCATCATTATACACAAAGCTTTTTTAAGCTCTCACCTCTGATATATGTGGAGTTATATTCCCTGGGCAGTCTTTTCCACTGGACCTGTGAGTTCTTGCATTGCCACTGAATGACAGACCCCAGTGGAAATCCTGTCACTTCAGACTGTGTTTGAAAGGACCAAGACAGAAACAAAGTGTCCTCTTTCCGTGTAGACACAGTCAGTACAGGGGCGGCGATGGCTGAAAAAACAGTCGGGAATACAGCCATGACATAACGTGTTATTATACGGCTCTTTAACATGCTGATGAATGTCCCACTGACTTTGAATGGGCTGGGCCACTCCCTGGGTATGCGTAGTCCAGGTCTAAAGGGCCGGCCCTGTTGGACAGGTGTGTGTGTGTGTGTGTGTGTGTGTGTGTGTGTGTGTAGTCCAAGTCTAAATGGCTAGTGCTGTAGAATGAATTGGCCCATTGTGCTTGCAGTTCTGCTTTAGGCCACCAGATGGCTGTGTTGTGCAGCAGCCAAAAGCAACAGCCTGACAGACTGTGTGTGTGTGTGTGTACACATGCTGTTTGTGTGGATACTCTCTGAGGGTTCAGCCACTTAAAACTGCAGGAAGACAGACCACAAACACAAACACGCACACACCCTCAGACTGCACATACTCTTGCATGTAATTTATTTAGTCTCAAGTGGAGAGTTGTTGAAATGCAACACAAAACTCTTAAGTGGCTCTGAAATCCTGTGTGTGAATGCTTGTATATGTGTGCATGTACGCACTATGTGTGTTGATTGAGAATTGAGGTATGTAGAATTCTTATGTGCAGTAGTGCACTTCATTTATTAACTTTGCCTGTGGATTTTAGTCGTGTGTGTGTGTGTGTGTGTGTGTGTGTGTGTGTGTGTGTGTGTGTGTGTGTGGGTGTGTGGGTGGGTGGGTGGAGGGGGCAAAATAGTGGGGGGTGCGTCTTGAGGCAGTGTGTTATTGTTTTGCTAGTCTGTCTGTTGAGACACTCCACTCACTCACTCTCACACACACACACACTGATTCACTCACTCACTCACTCACTCACTCACTCACTCACTCACTCACTCACTCACTCACTCACTCTCTCACTCTCTCACTCACTCACTCACTCACTCACTCACTCACTCACTCACTCACTCACTCTCACACACACACACACTGATTCACTCACTCTCTCACTCACTCACTCACTCACTCACTCACTCACTCACTCACTCACTCACTCACTCACTCACTCACTCACTCACTCTCACACACACACACACACAGACACACACACACACACACTGATTCACTCACTCTCTCACTCACTCACTCACTCACTCACTCACTCACTCACTCACTCACTCACTCTCACACACACACACACACACACACACACACACACACACACACACACACACACATGTAAGAGGCTGGGGGGATCTTGGCACCTCTCACATTTGCATTACTCTACACACACACACTTTCACACACTCCTTCTGGTGTTAGCCTCCAGGTGGTAGTTAACGATGGACACTTCATACGACTCCCAGCAAAATTCTGACATGCTAGCCTTTTTGTCGGGGTGTTGTAGAATGTCCAAAAAAAAATCGCAGGTCATTAACGATGTCACATTGTAAAACTCACATTTCATGTGATGCCTGACTTTTCAGAATCAGATACGATGCTGGAAATGTGTCAGTCACCACAAATTCATGTCAAAATTGGGCTGATATTGTGTAATGTGACCAGACCATTAAAGATATTACACACATACATACCAGTATCTACCAGGGTTGTACAAAATTCAGAATTGAACTGAGAATGACCCCTAAATTCCAATTCAATTCTTGAATTTGAATAGGAACAGGAAGAGGAATTGCAATTCAAATTCGAATTGCAGGAAGTAGAACTGGAATTCTATGGTAGCGAAGGGGAGGAGAGGCCACCCCACCCGGCTTCAAACCCTGGTCTCTGGGGTACCAAACGTGCGCGTTGACCGCAACGCCAAAGAGCCAGGCTCATTCGTACGGCAGTCAGAGCGCACCCACAACCCTAGTGATGGTCACGCCATCACATCCATGAAATTTAAAGAAATTCATGATAATTAAGGTGTACTGTATTTAACACTTATGGTTGAAAACGTAGGGGGCGCAGTGGTTCACACACCTGACCATGTATGGACAAGTGCCCATGGGGCCACAGGTTTGAATCTGGCTTGGGTCATTTCCCAATTCTACCCCATCTCTCTCCCCCACTGCTTCCCTGTCACATATTCACTATCCTGTCCTTATGAATCTATAAAAAGGTAAATAAATAAATAAAAGCTGCATATACTTTATATGATTACAGCATGTATTTCACATGATATTACTGTATGGGGTTTATATACACAGTGCATTGTTACAGTAAATAGGTATTTTGTCTACCACAAATTTACCTTAAAACATTTTCTATAAAACTAATCATTAAAAGTGTAATAACTTTCAAATTGTGGAAAATGTTAGGACAGCCCTTTATTTCCAAAAATGCTAAGTATTCAACATTTGTGTTATTGGGATGCAATTATCCCCACTTAGAAGAAAAATGTATGCTAAACATATCACATTCTCACTAATATGTGATTAGAATGAATGGCTCTGAATTGCAAAGAATTCAATTCAACTTCCTGGAATTCCAATTCAAATTGAATTCAACATCATGTGGGGTGGAGCCAATTTCATATTTAAATTCAAATTCATTCATCGAATTGAATTAATTTCTGAGATTCAGAATTTTGCACAACCATGGTATCTACAAGGCACTCCTCTATCCTCCCTCCTCTCTTTCATTCTACCATCATGAAGTCTCTCATAAAACTGCTTACCTGTGTGGGTTAGACTGAGAGAGGCAGGAGGGGAGCTCCCTGCTGATGTGATCAAAGTGAGGTTCAGCTTCTTCACTTCATACGGCAGCTGTAGCTGCACCTCTGACACATTGGCAGGACACAGTGTTTGTATTCTTTGGCCATCCTGCCAGTAAGACACCTTATAGTGTAGTGGTCGGAAGTCTTGCGAATTCATGGGCTGCCCAGGAGAGAGTGACAGGTGGATAATTGTTAAACAGAGTAATATAAATATTACAGATGGATTGTCTTTGCCACATAACGTAATTTCAATGAGATGGCCGGAAATAAAAAAAAAAAAACATTTAACTGACTTTTAACCACCAATAATAATTAAAATGTTTAAACTTGGATTTCATTGCATTGCTCTCTATGATGTGATATTGCAACATGTCATATATTGAACCTGTAGTAGATGGTGCCATTGTAAAGCTTTGTGGATTGAACTGCTTTGAATTCTTTTGTGTTGCAGTTAGTAAAGGTTGATTATTTGAAGATGGGTGAGGAAGAAGAGTTGGCTAATATCACATGGGCTAATATCAAATGACAAATTTTGTATATACAAGACACTGGCAAATCAGTTAGAGAAAATCAGTTACAAGCAAACAAATTGCTAGCCTGAGCGCGCCCATACTTCCATGTGTCGCTGCATTTGCATTTCGCGAGCACTGACAAGTCACGATAGCCAGGCTAACAAATTACTGTACCTTCCAGAACACTGTCACATTCCAAATGCCATGCCGCTCCTCCCCAACAGCCCTCCACGCATCAGGTGGAGCATCTGGTGCTGAGAGATATCACATCAGACAACTGGTAACTGACAAGCCATGACACAGCGAAGATAGCGAAGATAAGTCACGCAGACTTCACTATGTATATAGCACAAGCTCTTCCCTTTATGCCATGGTAATTCTCACTAGATATGATCTGTAGCGATGATGCAACCTATGTCCTCTTCATGAGGCTTTAGAGGCTTAAGAAACACCTTAAATTAGGCTAATATGAATATAAATTATTATAAACACAGAGTGTGTATACTACCTATAATCAATAGGAAATACAATATGTTACAAAGCTGCATACCCAAAATCACCTAGCAAAGGTGGAAAGGGGATGCAACACGGGGCAACCTTTTGAGCAATGTTGTTGGGCCACGACATGTTAGGCGTCTAATATTCTAACTGGGTAATCATATCATGTTGCATTTGTGGTGATTTAAATTTCCCTGATAATCATATATGTTGCCTTTACATGTATGGTAAAGTGCCTAAACAGGAATCTGTTCTTCATGTTGCCCAGGCAACAGTACTCAAACCATTGCCCAGTGCATTAATACCTTAAGGACCAAAATGTTGTGTGTTAAATAAATAACTTAGTAAATAAGTTACATAAGTTAAACTAAAGTTGCTTCCACAAAATAATAGCAGTTATTCCAGCATGTATTCCAGAGGTGAAGTTCTCATGGAGGAGCAGAGGACAGGGTCTCTGGAACAGGTCTAACTCACCAATCCCAGGCGTGACTGCTCCAACCGGCTCACTCCACAGACTGCACCTGGGCTTGGGAGCATAAACGCACACCTGCAACGCTATGTGGTACACCGTCAGTGGCCTAAGGCCCTCCACTGACACACTGCATCCATTCCTCTGGGTAGAGTTTCCTTCCTGGTACAGGAACAAAAATGGTGGTGGTTAGTGAGGTCTGACATTGTCCTGAAAAATACTATATACTGTATGTGTGATGCAATATGTTGTCATTGTTGTTGTGTTGGTTACTCCTTAATAAAAAGCTAAACTAAAAAAAATAATGTTATTAAAATTAATGGAACTAATTATAATGCCTCCAAAACCTACACGTCAAACCCACACAAGTCTGCTTGCTAGCAAGCTTTGGCACACTGGCATTTGATAATCCCTGCTGTATAGTTTTTGTATAGTTAGCCCAGCTTGTCAATGCCTTACCCAGATCCGCTCCCTGCCAAGGCGAACAGTGTGCCACACACACTCCGAGGACTCTGAGCTGGTCCAGGTCAGAAGGAAGCGAGAGCCACCGATGTGAGTGAAGTTGACCGCTGTTATGCTGGGAGTGTTGGGTATCACTGTAAGGGAAGAACAGACGGCCATATCCTCACCAGTCTGAACCATACATGAACCACTTCCCGCACAGTCTACAACAGGTCTAAGAAGCAACCACTAAGCTAAAAACAGACCTGAACCACAGGCGTTGGTTTGATACAAGAGTTGATAAAGACTGATATGTGCAGTGGTTACGCACAGCAAAAGTTGATGTGAAGTCCAACAATATATTTTTAACAGTCATATTAACCTTTGAGACAGTTTGTGTTTGAAAATTCTTTAAAAAAGACTGTGTTCTGCAATGGAAGATTCTTAAAATCCACATTATATTCTATGGACCCCAACATTCTTTAGACCTTTTACCCTCCCAACATACCAGTCACTCCGTACCAAAGATATTCTGTAAGAGATAATTGCTGGCACATTGATATGGAACAGCAATAAAAAAAAATCTTTTGAGATCTACTTCAAAGGTAGCCAGTTACAGAAAGTGAATGCCCACCTCATCAGCCAATCAGAAAAGATAATCCCATTGTTAAGGGAGATAAATATCTACGTTAGGCCTAGCATTGTAAACTGGGCCCTCGTACTTTATGTCATTTTGTACACAGGTAGTCTGGCAGTGCTGTATTGAGAAACGATTTCTTCCTGGAGGTATGGACTCTGCTGAAGTTTAAAACAAGTGGCTTCTTCCTAAAACAGCAACATGTCAATAAAAGCACTGCCAGACCCTCTGTACAAACTGAAATGTAGTACGAGGGCTGGTTTACCAGGCTATGGTAGGCCTTTAAACCCTTGAAGACACTGAGATATAGTGAGATATAGCTGATGTCTTCTTACCTACATCTCTTACAGAGAAGGCGAAGAGATCAGAGGTGGAGGTTCCCAGGTCATTTTGTGCTATCACATGCACTTTGTACTCTGTGCTGTTATTGAGGGCAGTTCTTGGTATGGTGATGAAGCTGCAGCTTGGCTCCTGACAAGTAAACAACTTGTTTCCGTTGACGCTGAGGAAGGAAAACAGACCACCAAAAGATTTTAGGTAGTTAACGTCATGTCAGACTGATCAGAAATGACCAAAAACAAAGAAGCAAAGAAGACCCACTCACCTGCTGAACACGACTGAATAGTTTGTTGGACGGTGTGTCTCCCTTCCTGTTGCCCAAGAGCAGTTCACTGTGCTCGACCTCATCTGTGTGAAACACCTAAACTGGGTCGCTTTGGCTGGTTGATCTGGGACAAAAAACATCACACACATACCTTAGACTACACCATTTGGATCTTTAGTCTTTAAAGTTCTCTTCACCTGTTTATGTAACCTTAATTAATGAGCGAATCAGCCGTAGTGTGTAGGCCTAATCATTATTAGGGTTCAAGCTGAGGTGCAGTACAATGATAGTCTTTGGATAGTCTTTGTCTCTAAAGGATTTGTCAGCATCATAAAAATCATTGAGCTGAATAATTAACGCAACATAGCCACTAATATGTACCATTTTAATTTATTAACTTAAATATTCTGATCGAATGTGCCCAAAAGCGCTAAATAAATGCAAAACTTTATTGTAAAAGTGAAAGAGATGAAACAAATAATGGCAACCTACACCCAGACAGCAGGTCTAGTCCACAGACAACGTGTGAACCCGCTAAACAAAGCAGGGATGAAAGCAGCTCGGTCAGGCGTGAGATGTGGAACCTTGCTGAGGAGCAGTTGTGCTCTAGGGGGCGCAGTGGCTGGTTGTTGAGCGTCACGGTTAAAGGTGAGTTTTGAGGATTAGCACTGCACTGGTTAATCTGGCACAGGACGTCAACCGAAGAGCCTCTTTCCACCACTGGTCCAGGGTGCACTGTGAGTCTTCCCTCGCAGGACAAGTCCAGGCAGCCTGATGAAGGACAGACATGTGGATGTCAAATTCATTTTGCTGTGTATGGGAATGAAGGTTGCTGTTTATGGGAATTAATTATGTTTTCATATTTTCAGTAATTTTCCCACGTTACAATTCTAACAGATGCTGTTCGGACACTTTCCAACTGATATTAGTCAACACAGGTTTTAATCAGGACAACTTAAATTATCAGCACGCAACTTCATGTGATCATCAAATCAGGATATTAGGAGACTGATCTGTTCATGGCCCAGGTTCACTAATGTTCATGGTGTTGTATCCTGTTATTGCTTAACAACATTGCTCAAATAGTTGCGCAACATATCAACACCTTAGGTTGCATCCAGGATGTTGCAACCGTGAGAAACGTGCATTTTATTTTTCTGTTATCAGCTGGATTGTTTAAACTGGTCTTTCAGGACAACAATATCTGCTTTAAGTTCTGCGCATCAAACAAACACATTGCACAAACCTGCGACCTGAATCAAACTGCCCCGTGATAGTTGGTGATATGTGACTGGGCAGTACACACAGCCTCTACCAAGGTCACAAGTATGATGACATACATCCTCGGGAATGACAGGCCAAGCCACTCCCCTCCACGTGAGAGCTATTTTACAGTCAAAGAAAAACTCTGCTTCCCTAATCAGCTCCTGTTTACCACCCACTGAAGCCCTCACAAATGCAGGTGGTATTTGAAGGCCAGTCTCTCAACAACGTGCTCCTCTCAGGACGAAACAGAAACGACAGCCTGCTGGGCTGTTGAAGTACCCAGTCACAGTCAGCACCGATACACAGCAAATGTTTCATTGCTTTCTAGTACGACAAGACTGCAGGGATGTTCTACGCTTTGTCTGGCATCAGGATAACAACCTCAACAAAAAGGTAGCCCAGATGGCAGGGAGTTCACTTTGGGGAACGTAACATGAATATAAGGCTTACTTTTTTTCAGGTAAACAAGTAACGGTTTTGGCCCTTTAACAACCTATGCTCGTTTCCTCAGCTGTTTCTTCCTCCTCTTTGCTTGTACTCTCTCTATTCTCCGCTTGTGCTCTCTGCACTCCATCTCTCTGCATCCTAATTTCTCCCTCACTGTGCACATAGAAATATTTTGTAATAATAATAATAATAATAATAATAATAATAAACTTTACTTGTATAGCACAATTTATACATACAAGATGCAGCTCAAAGTGCTTTACAGTTTAGCAGGGTCGTCACAGGACAACATTTCTTGCAGTCCAGTGGCGCCGGAGCAGATGAATACAGTAGCAAAATGACTCTTGCGTGAACACGGGTAGACAGTCCTTGTAGGCCCTAGTCAGCAGTCTTTGTAGTCCAGAGGCACTAGAACTATGCAATGCCCTGTTGATGCAGGCTCTTATGTGAACATAGGTCAACAGTCCTTGCAAACCAGAGGCGCTAGATGAGGAAAGTTCATTTAGGCACAGTCGGTTGTTAAGCTGATGATACATGCAGCAACTTTTTGAGCAATGTTGCTGGGCAACAGCATAAAAGGCTCCTAATATTCTGATTGGATGATAGTGACAAGTTCTGTGCTGATAATTCGCGTTCTTCTGATAAAATTGTGTGGCCTAACATCAGTAAGAAAGTGCCCAAACAGCATGTGTAAGTTAAGTTGCCTGGCAATATTGCCCAAAAAGTTGCCCCGTGTATCATCACCTTTAGTGTCCCCAGGGAGCAACAGGGGTGAGGAAAAACTCCCTGTTTGTTTGATTTGTGTAAATTCAGGAAGAAACCTCAGGAAACAGTGAGTAAAACTCCCTGTTTTTCTAGGAAGAAACCTCAGGCAGAACCACGTCCCCCAGGGGAGCCCATCTGCCGGCACTTTGTGATAGTTCACGTAGTGAACTATCACAAAGTAATCTTCAATAAAGCAAACACTATACTACATTTTCATTCATAAATATCATTAACATAATTTCTTTAAAAAAAGATGTCTATGAATGGAAAAATTGATTCCCCGTTCTCCTTACAGGCAAAGAAACGTAATAGGCTAACCTTTACAAAAAACACCAGTACATGAAGCTTAAAGTAGCCTAATTTTGTCTTTTCAAGCCACAGGCTGAGAAACAGAATTTATGCTAAGATTTATGGAAGAAAACATTAGTCATTAATTGCCTGTATGCAATGATGACATAAAGTAGGCTACGTTTGTTGTCTATAATATAACCCACAAACAGCCTTCCTTCCAATGGCCTAGCATACGTTAGGCAATGATCATCCATTGAGATGACTTTTAACTTACCCATTTATGGCTATAAGCAAAATACCTTCTTAAACAACACTTCTGGGCTACAGTAGCCCAGTTCTGCAGTTAAGAGACAAAAACGCACTCTGCAAAAAACAGTATGGACTTGTTCACTGGAACCCTGTTGTGCCTGTTTAAATATGTTCCATTTAACTCTATCCATACCTTCTGATTTTGTTGTTGAGGGCTGCGTTTCCCGAAAGCCCTACGAGCGATGTTAAGTAGTAGGCTACTTAAGCCTAAGTAGTACTCAACTTCACACTTAGGACCATCGTAGAGTTTACGGACCGTTTCCCGAAACCTTCCTTGGCCAAGAACCATCGTGGAATCACACGTAACTCTACGTGTGGTCCAGAGCACCCGTAGAGCTCTAAGATTGATCTTAACTGGCGTGGCACAGTGGAGACACCCAGAGGATGTGAAGTGAAAATAGGCTACGCGTGCCTGAAGATGTTGTCATAAGACATTATTCTTGTAACTATCATGCAACTACCATATAACTACCATGACATCATGTAGCTGACACAGCAGACCAACGGAAATAAAGAAGTAGCCTAAACTGCGCAAGGGCCTGGAATCAAATCAATATGATTGCAGCCACATACGTCAACTATATTTGATAGTAAGATTGGGCATAATGAAACGGTGATCCTACAAGTGATTTGTATGTGCATTACATGAACGGGAGCGTTTCGAGGCAACTAAGAGAAATATAGCCCAGAAGCGATATAAAGTCCGTCAAAACAAAAAGCTTGGAACATGACAGTTCCATGGGCATAACAAAAAGGGAGTGGCGAAGACATTGTTGACGGGCAGTATTTAAAAACAGCAGGGATAGTGTGGCCTTGAACCTGATGAAAATCAAAATGACAGTAGGCCTATACTTTACGGCTTAATTCGCCTTATCACACTGCTGCAATCTTAAACTATATCAAAGACAGTCCTCGTTTTCTGTAGGCATACTGTTTTTACGTCTCCCGTCTTGTCCCCCGATGCCTTCAAATAGCCTATATCCAGCGCCTTTAGCACAGCCGCACAAGGACAGTCACAGTAAGTGGGCTTATTTTGGACGTGTGCAGAAAACATGTAACAAAACATCTGAATACAGTGTCCTACATAGACTATTTAAATCAAATATATTTTTGTTTGTGTACTCAGACTGGTCAGAGATCTTTTTTGCTTACACTTGAATGAGATAAATTATAGATGAGAGATAAGCAAACGCTACAAGTTTTGTTTATCTTTTAAAAATGTATTTTCTTGCATTGAAGGCAACTTTACCGTATGCCCAATGAAGTTCAAAAGAAAGCTCCAACGTCACTTAATAGCTCCAACTTTCAGCTCTAAGAACCATCTAAGAGCAGGGCACGCGCGTTCACGTACGATCATGTTCGAGAAACGGTCCGTAACGATTGTAAGAACGTTCGTGGGATCAATCGTTTACGTTGCTCTTAAGGCTAAGATCCATCGTTATCGGGAAACGCAGCCGAGAACAATAACAAAAAACTTCTTAGCTAGAAATCCTTAGTGCAGTTTAGGATACCGCTACTCTTAGTGGTAAGATAAGGGTTTGAGAATGAGGGCTCAGCGTAATTGCCAAACTTGTTTATGACTAAACCACAGTCTACAACGCATTTTATATACTTACCAACGCAATGCACAATGGAAGTTACACAGAGAATCAGTAACGTTGTCCAGCTTGGCAGTGAAACCTCCATTCTGCTGCTTCAAGCACTGTTAGTATGACTATTATGTCCATAGGTGTTGTGAAATCGCATTGCTCTCGGCTGGGTTCCTCCTTCTCTTTCCTCTCATTGCAGTTCTAATAATTGAAATGACACGAGATGAGACAGGTTGTTATCTTGCTCTGCAGACCCTTATCAGGTGAACTCATCAGAGGTCATAGCCACGAAGGAAACACAGGTTGCAATTATTTTTCATTTAAAACTTTTTTAACTTCCAAACTTAGTTGTTTTGTAAGCAGTTATTGCTGTTACATTTCCTCAGACTTGTACTCGTTTGAGGGGTATTGACCTAGATTTGTGGCATTTCTGCCGACATTGTGAGCTTTGAACCTCATAGGTGTCCCACATTGTCAGCCAACTCTCATCACCACAAGCTGGGGTGGTTGTTTGCTTCATCCTTCCTTTTTCTCATGCTTCCTTTGACACATATACGTTCTCACCACGGTATACCTGAGCAACTGTCTTTGAGAAAAACACTGACATTCAAAACACTTGCTTTATACTGTAGGCTATATGGCCAATGTATGCATGGTCATACATTTCAAGGTAAATCCTACAGTGCTAAAGGACGCCATTGGTAGCAGTAGTAGTCTGTGAGAAACGCTCTTTAGAAAGTCATCACTTTATAGGCAGCAACTGTCAAGGAGTAACGAGTTACTGAACTCTCTCTCCCAGCAAACAGGCAGGCAGGCAGTCTCTCTCTCTCTCTCTCTCTCTCTCTCTCTCTCTCTCTTTTTTTTTTTTCTTTTTTCTTTCTCTCTCTTTCTCTATTTATAATTTCTGATTTGAAATGTAAACTTTTCTTCGTATTATTGTTGTTTTTGTTGTTAATAATGACAATAGCTATAACATGTGCTTATTACTGTAACTGCAGCAATATGAGGAACAAAGACCTAGGGGTTAATTATATTAAGTACAAGAAGTAATACAAGTAATATGACATGTAGTAAAAGAATCATTAAATCTAGACCTAGTGGCAAGCATCCAAATATAAACAGCACCAACAACTGCATGCTGGCACTGATTGCTGGCACATACTACTCAACCTCATATTGATTATACTGAGTTATGCAGGAGACCATGCTGTCCCCAGTAGTGACCCCATGCCCTGTATCTGGACAGTAATAGACGCAAGAGAGATCGAAACACTGGAAAAGCAACAGGATCTCTTACTCACCACTCAGCTTTACTTTCACCAAGATGCTTCTGTGCTGTAACATGTTTTGGGGCATTCCATCACAAGTTTATTAGATCACGTCAGATAATAAAAAGGCCATTTGTTCTTGACCTGTAAACAAAAACATTGGCGTGGAATCGAGAAACCAAAGCCAATTACTGTCAAGCTGTAACTGACTTCAACCTTAAATACTGCATGTCAGTATAAGGACTAAACATTAATATTCTTAAAGATTCACTTCATCTCACTCATTTACTTTAACTCAGTCACTTTTGCCCCTTTGGATTCTCACAAATCCAGGCAAAACATTATAGTATTTTTGTTCAGTTACCTAAATGTACACAACGTGGCATATGAATATATGACATTGTTTACAAAAAAATATTTATTTTAATTTAATTTACATCAATAATTCTTACAAAACCAAAGCATCAAAAGTATTGTTGTGCCGTTCCCTTATATTGAATATTGACAAAGCGGCATATGAATATTTACCATGGCGTAGTTGAGAAAGAGCAGCCATCCTGTCTGTCCGCTGTCCTCTTGTGTACTTGCCATGAGGGAGCGTGTGCTTGTGCGAGAAGCACCGCGCTACACAGCAGCGCTACACCGCTATTCTGAGCGTCACGCAGCAGCAGCGCGACTGCTATTCCAAGAGCGCTATGCAGCAGCGCTAGACTGGTGACTGTAAGAACACCTCTCACCTTTTTCCTCTCTCTTTCTAAGCCCGCCTTCAAATGGGGCTGGCTAGCTGGGAAAACCCCAAGTTGAAGGAGAGGATGAAAAAAAAAACAACAATCTTGAAGACATGCCATTCTTGTTCACTAATGAGTAAATCAGCGGCCTTTTATGTACTGTGTTTGACGGTTTCTGAGTCAGTGACTGGTGTCTTTGTCATTTCAGTTCGTGCTCTACTTATCTCCATCTTCCAAAATGACCTCTTGACGTTTGCTATTGTTTTCTAGTTGAGTAATTGCTTGTCTTGTGTGGTTAACTGAAGAACATTGTCAGTGATAAATACAAGCTGACAATGATGTCCCTGCAAAGTGTACAAATCTTTTTTATCTGTGTACGTTAGCAATCTGTGGCACTCGCACTGAATACCAGACAAATATCATTCAAGTGTTTATGGACCCTGGAGTGGTCTGCAGGGGATGTTTTCTACACATCTTATTCCAAGTTAAAACCTCAAGGAGGTATTTCCATTACTCTTCAAGATGTGAAGTTCTTAAGAAATTATAGATACAGAAATCATCTGTAAGATATTGAAAGTTCTATTTCTACGGGATTATTGGATTATTTTATCAGTCAAGACCATTTTTTATCCTAACTGTAAGATGTTTTCTTAACTTGACATTTAAATTACATTACAACCCGAGAGGGGGTTCGATGTGTAGATCATACCAGAAATAAATACTGTAGACATAATGTTGAGGTTATATGTGCTTTCAAGTGAGGTAAATGTTCTTCAAAGCAGAAGTCATCTTAGCCCTCATCTTGTAAAATGCATAAAATATTATTTAACAGGTAGCCTAGCAACAACCACTCAGAGATCAATTTAAGCATTTAAAAATTCATAAATAAATGAATCATAGAGAAACTACTCATAATGCACCTCTCCAGTAGTGCTAATGCAGTGTTTTCAAATTATTCATCTGATTAGCAGAGTATTACAAGTATCATACTTCATCCTACACTATTCTCTGTATTTCAGGGGCAAACGTGTAGGTAATGGTGCATTGGTTTAGCCTTTCAAGTCCCCACTTCCTGTGCTTTTATCTCTTCTATCTGGTGTCAAATAGACATCCTGAGTGATGACTGAATGATGTGTTATGGCTGATCAAATACATTTGATCTGTGTCTTCCCACAGTCACCAGCACTAATTCACACTCCCTACAATCATCTTGTAGTAAAGTAGGCAAAATAAGACAATTTGTCTTTAACCTATCTTTGACTAAAATACTATGTTTGTGGCAGAGACATTGCGTGCTGTGCAGTCTTGATGGAAAGCTTCAAGAAGATGAAACAAGCAGGAGACCTACTTTCGCTGGCTCTGTGGTAAAGTGACCTGGATTTATGTCAGGCCAAAACTGCACACTATCCATCTTAGACTTAAACATTTGCAAATGAGTTCTGATATGACTACTCACAAAATATAATCCTCTGCTGAAATGGTGAATATCAGCTCACGGCTAATAGGGCTTGCAAGGTCACAAGGACTCGTAAACCTGTGATGTGTCAATCGTAGTTCCAGTAGGCAGTCTCTCACCCCGAAAGGTGGCTTTGAGTAATCTCAGAGCCAGAGTAGGAAATATATAACTTTATATATAGAGATCTGATCTCCATTGGAGATCTATCAAGTCACAAACATGTATTTCTGCTGTGGCTCAAAATTGCAGAATATCACTCTCAGAAAAGACAGTACAGAATGGTAGTTTTAGGGGTAGAAAAGCTTGTCGCACCTCCACTGTACAGTTAGTTTGTACATTCTCTAGAGCTGAAAAGGTACACGTCAGTATAAGGTCCAAATATTAGCCTTCGGGGGTACATGTATGCTAACTGTACCTTAAGATGCAGATTTGTACCCCTACTGTACCCCTATTTCTCAGAGTATAGAAACTTGCAGTCACAAGGGTGCCTGGACCTGATTCAACCTTAAAAGTGTCTTTAAATCATCTGTGAAGCATCACTGTGACCCCCCCCCCCCCAACTCTAGGGGCCATTTAAAAGCACTGATATTGTATATATCTTTTTAAAACATCTTATGTTGCACAGTGCGTCCTTCTCACTGTGATCACAAAATTCATACTTTACCAGTTCCTTATTTCCCCACTGCATGTATTTATGTGTACAAATGAGATGCACTGTCAGTCCAACACAAAACCCAGTGTTGGAAATCAAACAAATCTTATCTACAAATGGATGCCATGGTATTAAAATGAAATGCACAAACACTCATATTATTGTGATGGTGTAGGATTCATTTATAAGGGACTTCACAAAACCATCACAAGTCCATCAAGTGTCTGCAGCTGTTTGTCTGCCTGATGAAGTCACATTTCAAAGCACAGGCATGACAGAGTGATTTTATGTGTGCTTGTTTTTTGTTTGTTTGTTTGTTGTTTTCAGGAGTTGTCCATGTCAATCCAAAACAAGTCCATCTCCTTACAGGCCGCTGATTCCGTCTGCCCACTGGTACCACCTCCTGGGGATGGAGCAGAACCTCGTGATGGGAGTGAAGCAGAACCTCCTCATGGGGACGGAGTAGAACCTCCTCCTGGGGGGACCGGTAAGGTGCAGCAGAACTGGACCTCCTGCCCCGCCGGCTCCTCCTACCCGTCTCTGCTCCACCAGGGCCTCCACACTTCCTCCTGCTCCCCTCTCTCCAGCTCTGCGCTCCACATCTGTACAGGACAGGGAGAATTTAGTTATTTAGTCACTAGCTGGCCTTTTGCGGATTATATTTGCAAATTGTAAAGGTAATATGAGTATTTTGATCTGTGGTTTTGGCCTCTTGCCCTCATTGGCCCCTCTACTCTTCTGCTCATTAAGAGTGTTGGCCATAATGTTGTGCAACACAGCCTTCACCTCAGCTGTGATGTCCTCTTTCACATGGGGCCCAAGACTGTCTGACTCTAAAGCAATACATTAGTGATATTAAAACTAACCATTTTAATGTTTCAGAACTATTTAACTTTTTACATACAGCTGAGGGCAAAATTATTACTTGTCATAAAGTAGGCAAAATAAGACAACTTGTCTTCAACCTGTCTTTGACTAAGGTGGTGGTGGGGGTGAGCTCAGAAAGAAGATAGTGGAGGATAGAGGAGTTTCACAATGTCTAGCACCGCTGTACATTGTGTGACCCCTCGATTTCGACTGATGCTACTCTTGCAGTAATCACAGGCAGACAGGATCAATGGGTTCACAGCGTCTGGTTTATTCAACTGCCAAGCAAGACAGTATACAAAAGATTTCAATGCGGTAGCTATTCACGTTCTGGCTCCGCAACCATCACCAGCACAACGCAATCTAAAAGACGCGTTATTGTGCTACCATGACAACTTGCTGACAGCTTGAGCCAGGTATTGCGCATTCCATTTAACTTGAAAATGATATATTTTGGCGAACTTCATACACATTCAGTACATGTGTAAACCACTCAGGTTACATTTGCATCACTGCAAAGTACAAGATGACAAATTCTGTTAGAAACAACCCTGGGTGTGGTCGCAAGATTTCAAGAACTCTGGAGAGAAAAATGTGAAAGTGAAAGATGTCAGCAAGAAGCCCCAGACATCTGCCAACTGACTGTTGCTGATGTGGCCTCTTCTGGAGTTGTTGTTTCAAGGACCACAGTTGTGAGGGGTCTTTATCGTGGTGGGCTTTAGGGCCATCACCCCAGAAAAACCCCTTTACTCAAAGGGTGGCACATCACATCACATGAACATTTGAAAGACAAAGATGAGTTTTGAAAGTCTGTGCTTTGGTCTGATGACACTTAACTGGAACTGTTTGGGCACATGGATTTTGCTTATGTTTGGCGAAGAAAGTGAGAGTACAGAGCGAAGAATGCAGTTCCCAAAGTTAAACGTGGTGGTGGATCACAGTATCATGCTGTGGGGCTGTTTTGCAGCCTCAGGCATAGGGAGCCTTGCTTGGGTGCATGGCGTTGTGAAAAAAAGAAAATCATGTTAAAATTTTGAGGGATAAATCTGCTTGTAGTCTAGACTTAGGTCATCACTGGGTCTTCCAACAACACAATGACCGAAAGCATACATTAAAATTGGTCCAACAGTTTGTCAAGGATACAGTACCAAAACCAAGGTCCTGGAGTGAGAGGCAGAGCCAAGACCTCAATCCTACTGAGAATCTCTGGCGGGTACTGAAAGTGAATGTCCATGCTAAGAAACCACGCAATTTGGATCAGCTGGAACAGTTTGCAATGGAAGAATAGGCCAGAATCCTTTAGGAGACCTGTGCCATCCTAGTAAAATAACTACTCTAAGAGGTTGTTGCTCAGAGAGTAAAGTATTGATTGCTAGTGAGCTAATAATTTTGGACATGTCATTTGTGTCCTTTCTTGTTTCAACTCAGTGCATCAGTAAAATATCCTAATCAAACATAGTGGGCATTTTGTCTTTGTTATTTTGAAAACTAATACAAACACTTGTTGTTAATAGTCATTTCCATGGAAAAATCAAGAGTTTTGTCTAATTTCATTAGGGGGGCTAACAATTTTGGCCTCAACTGTAGCAGTGATTTTTTTGTCCAGAATATAGGAACTCAAAGAATGAATTCATACATGGTAATATTAGGATTCTTATCACCAATGTAAGATGACTTCTCCTTACCCAGAGGGGAATCCACTGTAGCCAGAATATCATTATGCACAGGTCTGACATCGTCCTCTTTCTGTTCAGTCCTCTCCAGCTCTTCCATCTCCTTATCCAACACTGCATCCAGATCCCTTAAAACATCAGCAACGTCCTCAGGAATGTCCATGGGGAAAGACAATCCGTCCCCATGCTCAGTGTGTCCTTTACCAGTTAGTGGGTCCTTCACCAGTCCTTTACCCGCCTTCTTCAGTTCTCTAACGAGCAGCCTTTGGAGTTCCCTTTTGGTCTTTTTGACCTTTCTCTTCCGTTTATCACCATCCTTGTCAATATTGACTCCCAAAGCCTCTAGTTCCCGTTTTAGCTCATCCAGGTTATATTTTTTAACCTTCCTCTTAACTTCCCTACCTTCTCCTCCATCCCTGTCCTGCCGTGCTGCCAGGCAGCAGGACAAGAAACCGCAAAACCACATCAGAGCACGAGCAAAACCACAATCAGCTGTCTTCTTCACAATCTCCAGACTAAATGAACAAGAGTTCCACTTTATACTGACTGATGTTCTACTGGCATCATGATGTTACCCAGCAGCCATTGTGACATAACTGTATGGTTTGATGCATAGTTACTGTTACCAGGTAGAAGGGTCATTCATAAGAATTCTCTCACATTCCATTGCCTCTTGACTCATTTAATAATGTGAATATTCTCATATTCATATTGATCTATTGTATGGTGTGTATTTAACTGTGAGTCAATGTCCACTGTCCCTAGGTCAATATAAAGTCTACAAAATACTTGCAGAAAAGTGATGATTATTATATTAATACAAGTGATGATTATTCAATGTGAAACACAGTGTGAAACAAGTATTTGTATACTTTTATATTCCAATGTTTCTGTACTCTTTTCATAAAATAATAAAATAATAATAGCAACAGCCCACCCCTCAGAGCTCATAAGCATACAACACATGCAGCCAGCACCATGATTAATAACAATTATAGCCTAATCATCATAATGATTATTAATATCTGACATGGCATAAATGATGCTTTTTGTCACATATGAAACATCAAATCTTAATTTGTGTTTTTTAATAAATGTAGGCTACATAAGGAAATAAAATTAACAGTTGCTCAGACACGATTTAGTTTATGACCCAAGTAGCACTCCCAAGTGAACAGCCCATCAAGTCATATGGATACACATATAAACCCACACACACACACACACACACACACTCTGTCTCTCTCTTTCTGTTTATCTGTGTGTGTGTGTGTGGGTGGTGGGGGGGGGGGGGGGGGGGGGGCAGAGAGACAGAGAGAGAGGAACTGACCCTATTATGCTGAAATGATCACCTTGTTTTCTTCGTAGAGCTCTCTTGCCACTGCTTTGGGTCACCTTCACAAAATCAGTGTTACAATCTCAAGAATACGTTAGCACATTTTCACATCAAGAGGAATTATGTGACACCCTGTTAGAATAACAAGTGCAGACTTTTGGGGTTTTGTGTTGGCAGAAATTATACCTTCAAAGGCTCAGATAATTTTTAATTTCCTTCTGTCCTCATGATAAATTCAAAAGTGCTTTAACTGTCAAATTTGCCAGAGCAATTGCTTGGATGGAACACGCAGACTTGAAACATGTCTCTCTACCCACCTCAGATTTTACCACTACACCCCTGCACACTATGCTACGCTTCACACATTGATTGAAAACAATTATAGTTATCATGACAATGATTTATTGCCTAGACTGATTTTCTTTTCTCAAATGAAACTACAAAGGAAAGACAATGAATAAGATTAATAAAAATGCTAAACTGTGTTGAAATTGAATGTAAAGCTGAAGTTGGAAGCATTTTTTAAACATATTTTCTGGATCTGTTACAATTTTATGACAGTAGTACACAAAATAGGTAGTTTTGGAACAAATACGTCCCTGTGCCACCACCTACAACCCGTAGACGGATTTGCAAAATTTCCGTCGTCATGGCAACTGGGAACCTGTCAGAGCAAAAGGGCAGTGGTAGCCCCTGTTGCTCAAAACAGGTTGTTGTGGACAAGGTACGTGTTCACCTGTACACTCACTGTCGCATGCACATCTGTACAATTTTTTTCAATTTTCAGACTAAGGTCCTGGAATTTCAAAGCCCTGCTGATGGCAATTTTAAATATTAACTAGAAAAGCACTCAGAGAGCGCAGACCTCTGCCGGGGCAGCTCAGATCACCACCGAAATCTAATCACTTTTAAGATAGCCACAAGAGGACGACAGTTCTGTGGGGAACAATTTTGCCCTATCGCACAATGGTGAAGAATCCTTTTAAAAAATTCCTGGATCCAGATGGTGATCTGGATCACCACCAAAATCAGTTCTCACTTAGCCCATTTCTGAGTTATCCTGAAAATTTCATCAAAACACATCCATAACTTTTTGAGTTATGTTGATGAAAGACAGACAAACAAACAAACGGGGGCGAAAACATAACCTCCTTGGGGGAGGTAATGAAAGTACAGTGATGGTGTCAGTCTCAGGCTGTGCAGTCTCCAGAGCTGAGAGGGGGTGAAGGAGAGGGCCGGTGGCACAGGTCAGATATAATAGGACTATGCCATAACTGTATAGGCATAAAATGGATGGGGGCAATTCTACGTAAAGTTAAAAAAAATTGTCACATTATTATTATATATTATTATTATATATATTATTTTACATCATACAAATAATTGTTATTAATGAAAATGAGCATTTGCTATTTTGGGGGCTATAGAACATAGATTAAAAATGTACAAAATATTTAATATTATATTTGCTCATGTACCGTCACATCCATAATGTGTCCGTGCCCATGGACAGGTCTGCCGTACAGGTGAATGAACAGGTGAACCAACAGGTGTGCCCTCCTTTAGCCATGACACATATGCAATAATAAGCGATCAGCAAAACAAATGAGGGAAGATGAAAATGAACAGCAACAATTCGTGGTTCTTTCATTGTGAACCCAGCTTTCAAATGCTACCAGAACAGGTGCATCTTCCTGTATTTTTAAGTATCTCCAACAGCCAGTGATGGGCAACTGGGCTTCAAGAACCTTCAACCTCCAGTCCTTCACCAAATAAGATGTCTTTAATTAGCACAGCTCTACAGCCAAGAGGGAGACTTTCTGCGGTGGTCTCTAGTAATAATGAATGCCCTGTGAGGCAGTTTTGGTGAAAAAATGCTTTAGTGCTCCTGTTTCAAGCTCTTCTAGTTTGGTGAAGTAGGTGGAGCGGGGAGAATGACAGGTTCTCGGCCGTGCTAGTCACAGACTACCATCATTCAAAGCCCATTCAGTCATAGCATAGAAAATAGAAGATCTAAATGTTCTAAACAAACACACCTACTTACCTATATTTTGCCAGGTGAATATGTGCTGCAACGAGACTCCTTCGGTAAGCACAGCTATGGCTTTTTTCTAAATAACAAACTTACTGCACTTTGTTTGTTTTTCATATTCACTCGTTTTTTCCACCTATTTTACCTCATTGACCAATGGAGGCAATCAGGGTAGAAGAACATTTTCACGTGCAGCATGCATATGCAACTTGGAGTGAGCAAGTACTAAATGGTTTCTCAGGGAATGACACCTTTAACCACGTAGGTAGGAGGACGTCATTTGGAATATGTTGTAGTAGAGCTTCTAACTGCAGGTTGCCAAGAGAACATTCATAAAATAAATATTCATAAAAAGCTTAGGAGTATTTTAATGACCGAATTTATTGCAAAGAATAGGGGGGGGGGGGGGGGGGGGGGCAGGGAGAAATAAAAAAAAAAAAAATTATTTGGATACAATCCTCAGAAAAACATACACATAAAAAATAAATTAAAAATAAATTAGACATACAAAAATCGCAAGCAATGTACACCTCTGCAAAAAATGATTTAGAAAAAACACACTTCAATAAAAAAAAAAAAGTAAAAGAAAAGAAGACGACAAAAGAAACATTTTGGCTATTGGGGAAAAAATTAAAAGATAAAAAAAAAAAAAGCAAAGACACAAGCCCTGTTGTTCTTCTGTTTATGGTCATTGTCTCCTATTCGTTTATGACAAATACATGTACATTTCCCTGAGGATGTAAAAAAAAAAAAAACTCAAGGTTTTGATAGTCCCAGTGGCTGAACTGTTCTGTAGACAGACACACAACGTGTCTCGCTGCGCTGCTAAAGCACAGAGTAAAAGTGAAATTCAGAAGACGGGTACATTTACCATGTACGCTTCTTCAGGCTGCTGTCTATGTACCTTTCTATGGAGTATTAGCAAGTAGGACGTGTGTTATAATTACAGATTAGAGGTGTGCTTCAAATCAAAACAAGAAGCATCATAAAAGTGATTGATGTTTGTGTCCATTTTCTACATTTGATAAAAAAAAAAGGACTTCCCGTATGACGACAGACTGTTGATAGTCTCCATAGCAACCAAATGGTCCCATGTAGTGGGGACAAAGCAGGAAGAGATATTGACACAAAGTACCTCCACGACGTGAGGTGGTTAACAGCACACATAAACATCTGCAACAACGACTGCGACAATGACAAAGATTCAACAGCCCCCGTCCACCTTCAGAGTACACAGCCAGGGTTAGA